>JAQGEQ010000367.1:0-157893 GCA_034620365.1 Pegea sp. RAD2-039 | reverse complement strand
TAATGAATTTGTTAATTAATATTTGATGATATCATCAGCTGCGATGGCCGAGTGGTTAAGGCGTTGGACTTGAAATCCAATGGGGTCTCCCCGCGTAGGTTCAAATCCTGCTCGCAGCGAATTTTCATTTTTAAAAGAATCAATTTTCTTTTAATATTTACTGAATCAAATTTTGTCGTTTACATTTTAGCTTTTTGATCAAACTCAGTCAAAGATTCCATCAATTGGGTCACAAATTTCTTTGAGGTTGAAGATCAACACCCAAAATTTCACTTATATTTGAATCAACATCAAACTGCAATTTACAAATTTTTTTCATTGATTATTTGATAATAAAATTTTGAAATATGGGGAATTATGTTTGAATAATTTGTTTCTTTTGTTATTACTTTCTTTCAATATGTTTGGACATAATATTTATTTTAGGTTTAAATTTATAAATAAATGGGTTGTAGTCGAAAAAATACTTTTAATCAATGAAATACCAAATTATAAACTACTTGAAAGTAAATCTTGCTTTAGAAAAAACTAACAAAACTCCTCCCCGTCGGGGAATCGAACCCCGGTCTCCCGCGTGACAGGCGGGGATACTCGCCACTATACTAACGAGGATTACAAGAGATGCTTTTCATTACTCAAATTAGTCTTCATTATCTGTTAATTTTAAAAACACCTTTTTGAAAAATAGACGATTCTAAATGTTTATTTCTTATATAAGGATCTGTTTTAAAGGTAATTAAGGATATTCTTGTCTCCTGAACAAACTGTAAGTCCCCTGAACACTCATTACGCCCCTGAATATTTTCTGAGCTTTTTGAAACTACTCCAACTCACAAAAGATAATCAGACCTCAATAAGTATACAAGAAACCGGTTGAAGATGTTCTGACACATTCAAATATGATTTGAGTTATATAATGTTGTTCTGATTTCCATGAATGAAGTCTGAGCCTTCTAAATATCATTATATAAATAATAAAGTTGCTCAACTTACTTTAATCATAAAGTATAAAGTATAAAGTATAAAGTATAAAGTATAAAGTATAAAGTATAAAGTATAAAGTATAAAGTATAAAGTATAAAGTATAAAGTATAAAGTATAAAGTATAAAGTAAAGTATAAAGTATAAAGTATAAAGTATAAAGTATAAAGTATAAAGTATAAAGTATAAAGTATAAAGTATAAAGTATAAAGTATAAAGTATAAAGTATAAAGTATAAAGTATAAAGTATAAAGTATAAAGTATAAAGTATAAAGTATAAAGTATAAAGTATAAAGTATAAAGTATAAAGTATAAAGTATAAAGTATAAAGTATAAAGTATAAAGTATAAAGTATAAAGTATAAAGTATAAAGTATAAAGTATAAAGTATAAAGTATAAAGTATAAAGTATAAAGTATAAAGTATAAAGTATAAAGTATAAAGTATAAAGTATAAAGTATAAAGTATAAAGTATAAAGTATAAAGTATAAAGTATAAAGTATAAAGTATAAAGTATAAAGTATAAAGTATAAAGTATAAAGTATAAAGTATAAAGTATAAAGTATAAAGTATAAAGTATAAAGTATAAAGTATAAAGTATAAAGTATAAAGTATAAAGTATAAAGTATAAAGTATAAAGTATAAAGTATAAAGTATAAAGTATAAAGTATAAAGTATAAAGTATAAAGTATAAAGTATAAAGTATAAAGTATAAAGTATAAAGTATAAAGTATAAAGTATAAAGTATAAAGTATAAAGTATAAAGTATAATGTATTTAATAAAAATCAAAAACTTGTTGTTTTGTAAATATTTCTAATCGATCAAATGAAGGTTTAAGTATATCGAGTTTTCTTCTAAGACTTAATTAATTATTTTTTAAATATTTATATATTCTTTATCAAACGTGTAATCCAAAATAATATAAAACTAACAAGTACAAATTTTAATGAGTTGTTAGTATAAAAACAAACTTTATTTCTTAGAGGGATTTTAAATACTTTTATGTAGCTGTATTTTGAAACATTAAATGATTTAGTAAATTAAAGGTTTTTCATTAATCTCTATTCTAGTTTATACAGATTTACAGATTATACAGGTACTAGGTGATATAGGCTTATTAAGATGTAATGTGTGTCGTCTGAGCTGATATAACTTGAGGGAAGGACTAATGGAAAAGAAAATTATCAAACTGAATTTCAATCAAATTGTGGATAATTTTAAAAATAAGAATTAAGTCGTATTTAATAATTTGAATTTCCTGATTATTTGAATTGACGAAACTGAGACGATGTTTATAACTATCATATTTAATATTCAGTTTCCTGCATACTAATCTTGTAAATGTGGCCTGAACAGATTCGATTTTTTGATATCACTAACTTATTATGGCATTCATGCACTGACATTTTATTCAAGAACTGGACGTACGTTCAACTTGAAAAGATTGATAAAAAAGAAAGTATCCTTAGAATATTAGTTTTGTTTAACTTTCAATTAAAAAAATAATGTTTTAAAATCACCGTTTTACATCTAATAAACACAATTTTTAATTGACTAAAAAGCTTTGTATTAGTTCGTCTCAAAAAAAGACCTTTAAAACTTCTTACTGTATTTTGAACACTTTCTAAGATAATAGAATTGCAATTCAAGAATAAATTTCAAACACGAAAAACTTTTTTTAATAATATCAAATTAAAAAAGATGCCATCAACATAATTTTTTTTTTTAAATAAAAGTTTAAGTAGGTCAATTCTATAAACCGAAAAATAAGGAAAAGAAAGTATATTTTTGGAACGTGTTGTCAAAATGTCACGTTTTGTGTTCCTTATTCTCATACTGAAAAAATAAAGTTTGCAACACAAAGTAGAAAAACAAAACTTCTCACAAAATACCAGAAGCTAAGAACAGAGTTGGATATCTTTCAGAAAAAGCTAAAGTTTAAAATGAAACTTGTAATTTTGATTTTGATTTTAATATGCATAAGACTTATAAAAAGTGAAGAGTGTTCAAGACCTTCTGGTTGTGAGTGTCTAGTTAGTTATGTTTCTTGTACTAATATAACATTGACTCGACTTCCTTTCATTCGTAAAAGTGCTCGTGTAACATCTCTTGTTTTGTCGAATAACAGTTTAAGCAGTATAAATATCAACCAACAATATAATCAACTACAACATCTGAAATTTACCAACAACTGGCTTTCAATGGTTCAATTTTCACGTTTGGATTCAGAAAATCTAATTAAGCTGATATTAGATGACAACAAGATTGAATCAATCAATACAACAAGTAAAAATCTTCCGAAGAATCTTCAATTATTTTCAGCAAGGAACAACAAACTTACTGCTCTGAATGAAGACTCAGATTTTTCAGACTTTCAACAACTAAAGAAAATTGATTTATCAGGAAATTTGTTGAAAAATATTTCTTTATTTTCGTTTCCTACTTGTATTGAGATTTTAGATTTGTCTAATAATGAAATTGAAACATTTTTTTCAGGAAATAATTCCTTACAACACTTTGCAGTTTTGAAAACTCTGTTGTTGAACAATAACCATTTAAAAATAATTCATCAACTTCCACCAAATCTAAAAAGACTTGATCTTTTCAACAACAAAATAGTGAATATTGATTTATTGATGTTTCTTATGAATTCTGTAATAACTTTAGATATTCGAAAAAACAATTTAAACTGTACAAAAAAGTTTATTGATGACTATAAAAGAGTAACATCTAACAAACAAGTTTTGTTTATTTGTGATATTGGTTGCTATACTTGTAAATCTTATATAATAACAACTAATAAAACTGATGACTTTACCACAAAAAATATCCCCCAACAAGACTTTGAATTAGTTTTTATCACAAGTTTTCTTGTACTATTCTCGTCTATTATTTTGTATGTGTTTATCAGTTTGATTGTTTATTGTTTAAATGAATAGTTTGTATTCTGGATGAAGTTAAATAAAGGTCAAGAAGATAAAATGTATGATTAGAATAAAAGTATTGGTTTGATAACCTTGAAAAGTTAAACTTTTATTTTCTCTTTAAACCTTTAGCTTTCGATTTATTTCAAATGTTGTATTTCGAAAGTAAAATGTTCAAATGAAATTGAAATTTCCCAAATAAAATTTGTCTTTATTATCTTTTTACTACCAAAATATTTATTAGTTGAATGCCATATGCAGAAAAAATGTAAATTGAGATTATATTTTGCAATTTTATTTTTATAAATAAATTATAAAGCTTTTTTTTTCAAAAAGAAATCCTTTTAATGTTTGCAAAACTCTAAAATAGATTTTTTTTTAAATGAGAAATTTGTACTTCCTTTTGTTTTTAAGTTAGTTGTCAGAACAGAAGCATAAAATGTAATATCAACAAGAAACTCTTCTTGTGAAGTTCCTAAACTTTTAAAAAATAATTTTTAATAAAGATTATACAAATAGACGACAGTTTAATTTTGACTTCAAAAATAATTAGAAGATTTTTCACTTAAAGTATTTCTTTGGATGAAAGTTTAATTAATATTAAAATAATAACAACAGTTTTTGGTAAGTTGTTATCGAGATTTGATAATTTGTTCAAAATTATTTCTTTTAACTTTTCGCTTGGCATTCTTAACTATTGTAAATACAAAATCGTCAGAGCAAAAAATTACAATTTGATTTAATTAATTAGTTTTAGCAACAAATTCATTTTTGGATAAACTTCTTTCTAATAAATATAATCTGATATAAAGATTTAAAAAACTCTCCAAAACCCGTTAATTTTTAGTTTATTACAATAAACACAGTAGAGAACAATAAGATTGTAAGATTTCGAAATAAGATTTCGCTTTTTGTGACGTATTTTATCAAAGCAAATATTTTCTCATACCGCACAATTAGTACTTGGAACCAGCTGCTATCAGGCTTCATGTCAGAATCTCTCGTGTTGTTCAATCAGAAGTTGAACTGTTTTGATATTACCATAACTACCTTTTTAAAATTCCGGTTTTTTTCCATTTTTTATATTATTAAAATTCTATGTAATTATTCACTGTCATATGCTTTGAGGACTACTGAAACGACAAATGTTACATATTTTTCTTTCTGTATTTCTAAATCATGAAGTATTATCTGTTAGAATATATGTTGGTGGAAGGTACTGCTTCAGGCACCCTCCTTCACATTTATCGTATTAAATGGAAAAAAAAAGTTTTTCAGAGAGTCTTTTTTTGTAATAGAATTGTTGTTTATGTTTGAAAATATATTTATCGAGATATAATTAAAAGTTAACAATTTAAGAAGTATTAAAATGTATTGTTGATAGAAATATTTCACTTTGCTTTTATCAAGTGTATAAACAAAAATAATTTCAAAATGCTAGATAACTTTGAGGGATGAAAATTTGAATTTCCCGGTCTCCTGTGTGACAGGTCTCAGAATAGACAGGACTCACTCATATGCTAACGAGGACTGTGATATTGGAAATTAAACTTAACATTTTTTGATTAATAATTAGTCTGAATTATTACTAATGAATTTGTTAATTAATATTTGATGATATCATCAGCTGCGATGGCCGAGTGGTTAAGGCGTTGGACTTGAAATCCAATGGGGTCTCCCCGCGTAGGTTCAAATCCTGCTCGCAGCGAATTTTCATTTTTAAAAGAATCAATTTTGCTTCTAATATTTACTGAATCAAATTTTTTCGTTTACATTTCTGCTTGTCGATCAAACTCAATCAAAGGTTTCATCAATTGGGTCACAAATTTATTTGAGGTTGAAGATCAACACCCAAAACATGATTTATATTTAAATCATCATCAAACTGAAACTTAAAAAAAAATTCGTTGATTATTTAATAATAAAATTTTGAAATATTGGTAAATTATGTTTAAATAATTTGTTTCTTTTGTTATTACTTTCTTTCAATTTGTTTGGAAATAAAATTTATTTTAGGTTGAACATTTTTATAGAAATTTTGTTTATATGATCATTTGTATCTTTAATAAAAACTAAATCTTTTTTAATCCTTATAAAAGATATTATTAAAAACTATTTTAGTTCAACAAATTTATAAATTTATTTGGTTTATATTAAAAGATCTATATTTAGTTTTTATAAAATCTTGTCAATTACCAATATTTTCTAATCTTACTTTTATAGAGAATTAATCCCGTTCCAGTAACAACAATCAAAATTATCGACATCAAGATTACCATAGAAATTAAAAGAGTCTTTAAAAAATAATTCCCATCAAAGCATTTATAAAAACTTTTGTTAAAATTTCATAAAAAATTTTATAAATATTTCTAAATCTCTTTAAATTAATAATTCGAGTAAAAATAAAATTGCTATAATATATTTACTATTAACTTCTTTGTTTAAAATCAAATAAAAGTAATCAGCTAAAATACAGAACAAATTTTAATGAAATAAACCATTATATAATTAAATAAATTTAAATTTCAAGGTTTTTTTATTTTATATTCTTTAAATAAAATCATTAATGATTATTTTAGTAATCTACTTTAAGTTACTTTACCTTATAAATATTTAAAAGTTTTTCATTTTCATGAGTAACTCTTTCGTTTAAATCATAGTTATGTTTTCTAATAATCCCATGTATTTGTTTCATTTCAATTTTAATATTATTGATTTGATCTTGTACTAGAAAAATTAATAAAAAACATTATCAAGCTATCAACAAAATTCATCAAATTTAAGCTTTAAAGTTTAAATATTGTATTTTTTAGTATTTACCTGTACAGAAAGTGTAAGAAAAATCTTTGTTTTCTTCACAAGATAAACATTGATCAGTTGCCATGTCATAAAATTGTGTCATAGATGATGCAGTTTTACATTCCAAATCCTTTTCTACAGAGTTCTTTTATAAAAAAGATAATTTTTAATGATTCATACTATTTTCATCTTAAATCAAAAACATAAAACTTTGTTCTCAGCTGAACTATAATGAAATTATTCATTTTTTTGTGTAAACTATTTGTAATATATATCATAAACTTATAAAACTATTCAAAGAAGCATTTTTTGTGAATATTTTTTCACTTTTAAAGTAAATTTCTTTATTGAACTGAAACTATTTAATATTAAATATACTAACAAAGTAGGCATAGTTGTAAAACTTCTTGAATTTTTCAATTTCTTTTCTTTCAATCTCTAATATTTCCTTAGCAGGTCTATAAAAGACATAATTTAATTTAATTATTGTCTAAAAATGAGAAAGTATCTTTTACTCACGGTTCAATATCAGCTAAGACACAAGTTGAAATGATTGACAAGAGAAATCCAAGTAAAAAAACTTTCATTTTTAAGTTTAACAAATTTTAACAAAAGATTAAATAAGTAGATGCTAAAGATATAAAATGTTAATATTTCATTAAAAATGAATTTGGCTTTTATTAAAATGTTTATCAATTCAGTTTTTTAACACATTTTACTTAAAAACTATTAAATTATTTATTATTATTATTTATATTAAATTAAAATGAAATTAAGGAAAGATTAAATTATTGATTATCCAAAAATAAGAAAAATTACTTGACTTGACTTTACCATAGTTAAAATAAATAATAAAAATTATCAGTCTAATTATGAAGTTAACAGAAGACAATTTAGCATTTATATAAAATTCTGAAAATAGAAAAAAAAGATTTAATTCTTATGAAAATCGAAACTTAGTTTTACGTTTGTGCATTAAATTTGGAAATAAATTAAAATTATATAAACATTTCTCCTCTAGTTACTAAATATTTCGAATTTCTCCTTTTGATAACTTGCTACTAAAGATATTTTTTTTTTTAGTAAACCTCTTTTAAAGAAATTTGTTTCTAACTGATTTCAAATTGTCAAAAACAACATTTTTTAAATTCTTAAATTTAGAATTTGTATTGAAATCAACAACAACAACTGAATGAGCAACAACAATAAGAATACAACAGTTTAACCTGACTATTTAAAATGTCTACATTGTTTTACCTTTGAACTAACTTTGTAAATATGACATGAAATCGTTTATGTATGACGTTTTTAAGTTTCATGCCACAACAAATAATTGATTTACCGAAACCTAGTGGACACCACAAGTTAGTTAAGGTAACTTTTTTGTTTATTCTTCCGACTTTTAAAGAACAAACATCCAAAAATTCAAGATGTGTGGTTAAGCCTTAAACTATCAAATATTTGTTTTACATTTGAGTTCCGGTAACTTCGTAAACTCAATTCAAGCAATCAGTAAGTTTGAAAAATTGATTTTCCTGTCATTTTTGTAAAAAAAATCTATTTTCCTAATTTAAATATCCATTAGCTTTCAATTTTATGAGATATTTTGATATTTTACAAAATAAATAATAAATAATGATAAAATATTAAAAATAATATTCAATCTATATCTTTAATTTTTGATCTTTAAATAATTACTTTAAAAATAAAGTTTTTGAACGTATTACGTTTTTGATTAAATTATAACATTAATTTAAAATAAGATAAAAATTTGAGATTCAAAATGATTTATAGAATTGATTAGAATTGTAACTATAAGATTTTTTCAAATTCAAGCAAACAGTAAGTTTTTAAAATTGATTTTTCTGTTATTTTCTATATTTATTTATGAATATTGCATAATTCTATTAATGGAAATACAGATACTTCAAAAATGTTTAAATTAAAACTGTTTTTTTAATTTAATAAAAAAGATTGGTCCCAAACTTAAATAACTTTATTTAAAAACGTAACTAGAATTCAGCTTAAGTTTGAGTCGTTTATCTAGCAAAGAAGTTAGATTTACAAATTAGAACCAAACTCTACTTATAACGATATATTGAGTATTTTATACTTATTAAGCATTTGTTGTAATCTTTCAAAATTAACATTAAAATTTCAATTGTTTCAATGTGAAACTTTGAAAAATCTATTCAGTACAAATATCATACATTTAGTTAAATGTCTAGTTAAATGTCAGTGACAAAAACCTACAAATAAACATGGTTAGAAATACTGTTAAGAGTGAAAAATTTTTATGGTAATCTACAAATTAAACAAAAATCAATTTAAAACATGAAAATGCGAAATTTATGCTACTAAAAAACTTTTCTAATAAACATCATATTGAAATAAAAATAAATATTATTATTATCATTAATATCATTATTACTTGTTAGAAATAAATATAAATGTAAGTTTAATAAAACGTTTCTTTGAGATATTTTTATAATTAGATTAACTTTTTGTTGTTTGTAATTTCAGATAAATATTGACTAAAGGCGAATGAGATAATTACTTAAATAAATTACTTAAATGTTTGATTGCTAACCTCTTATCTGTACACTGATTTTTTTATTCAGGAAAATAATTAAATTAATTTTCAACTTTGGAATTTAACTTTTAAGAATTATAAAGTAAACAGTTTGTACGAAAGAACAAAATAAATAGTTTGTAAGAAACATATGAATAATCAGCCTGAAATTATAGTAGAAAAGTTAATCAACTTTTTATACAAATATCATAAATTTAGTATCTCTTGTTTAAAACTAATTAATTCTCATTCTTCAACATTTTCAAAAGCTGTTTGACTTTTAATTTAGATTTTTCAAATTTAATCTTTTATAATGAAAATTCTTATTTCCTCAAGTAGCTATTCACTTTAAAATATTCTTCATTCCTCTAAGAATATTATTTTTCTGCTAATTTCACTTTCAATCAAAACTAACTGACTGATGGTCATTATTATAATTTTTTATTCAGATTTTCTACGATTAAAAACTTTTTCTTATTAGTTTTAAAAGTTCAAATTGCTTGTTAGTATTAATTAAAATATAAACTGAGCCTAGTTAGCTGATTATTTTCACAAAAAATAATCAGAGAATCAAATTACAATTCATAGATAATCTTCATTAATTATGTAGAGTATTTTTCAAGTGCATCTTTGTAAAAGTTCTAAACTGTAATTTTCTTAACTTTTACCTTTTCAAAACACATTAGTTTTAGTTTTAAAATTTAACTACTTTTTATTTTCAGTGAACGATTTTACCAAAATAATTTATTATGCGATTTTATAATAATTTTGTTTAATTATTTTTTAAAGAGTTGGATATAAAAAGTAAAAACATTTTGTAAAAGTATCTCAAAAAATGAAACTTTTTCAACATTTTGGTTTTATTTAAACTAATTTCAAATAATTTTGTTGTCGAATAATTCTGAGTTTAGTAGAAATTTAAAATTAGAGTAATTAAATTCAGTTTCCTCTCCAGTGCACAAAGCCAGAGGTGTACTATGGGTGTGCTAAGACATAAGAACTGATACATCTACGCAACCTATCCGTCATAGAAGATGCAAGAGTGGCATTGATTCCACGAGATTCCAATTCCAGCTTTAAATTCTAACATCTTTATGGCAAAAATTTTTTGATCTTCAAATGTAGACTTTGAACCTACATTTAACTTGCTACGGAGATAAGTTTTTAGTTTGTTAAACAAATATTGATTTTATTGACTCTGAGATATGATGATGCATCGCAAAACGTTTAATGGCTGATGATGCACTACAAGTCAGAAATTAGATATGAATATACTTCTCTGTCATATTTGGAAATATAATTGACTTCTTTTGAAAAATCATAAATATATAAAAAATTGAGATTATCTATGAAAACAAATAATTCATCTAATAACTGATTTTTATTCAAATAAATTACTTCATCAAGTAGTTACTGAATGGTTACTTCAAAACAGAAAGTTTTAATTTCTATGTAAATTACAAGAATAAGTTTCTTGCTGTTTGTTTCCAAATTAGAAATTAATTTTAGAAAAATATCAAATTACTGTTTAGTATAATCAGGTCTGAAATTTTTTATAAGATTGAATAATTTGAATGATAAATAGTTTAACAGTTTTGCTTTCATATAATTATCTAAACTAAACTCTTTTTATTAAATTATATTTTAATTTTGTTTGATTTTTAGATTTAATTTCTAACTTACTTAACGTTTAAGCAATAAAAGAAAATTTTTCAAACATTTTTCAAAAAAATAGCTTTAGAATTGTTTATTTATATCTTAAGTTTTAAAAGAACTAAATAAAGTGTATTTAAAAAATCTTTAATTAAATTTTCGAAAAAGAAAAAAACGAGTTTTTTGTTAATTTAATTCTATATTTGGTAATTTCTTATTGACTACTTAAACTTTTGTAAACTTACAACAGATTCACATCAAATCAGAAAATTAATTATTAAAATCAAAAGCAAAACATTTTTTTCTGTATTTCCTATCGTTTGTTTTTTAATCAATTTTCTTTTACAATTAATTGAATGTGTATTTCATATAATAAAAACATATATTATACTAAAACCAAAATTGTCATAAAAAAATCAGTTTTTACTTATAAAGTAAATAACTTTTATTATTTATCACATAACCAACTTCAAGATAGTTTAATTGATGTAAATAAAATGTAATCAAACTTATGTTTAATTGACTTAAAACAAAAACGAAAAACAATAGAGAGAGAACGATAAATTTTTATTAAGAAGTAGTTAGTAGATACGAAAATTATTATTTCATATTTTTTTGATAAAAAAGAATTAAATTTAATATACATTTTAGTTTTAGCTTACGGTTATGTTATACAAACGAATTTGTTGCATGCTAATTTGTCAATAAAGAAAGTTACTTTTACTCGTTAAACACATATTTGTTTTACAAAATGGTACAAGAAGGACAATTTGTTATTTAAATTTAAACCAAGTTGTAAAGTTCAAAAACTTTTTTATTTACTTTAACCTTATCTCTCTTACATTTCATTAAAACTTTTCTTAGTTTGATAGAATAAAGATTATTAAACAAAATATTATTATAAACAGATTTAAAATACTAAAAACTAAAAAAATAACATTTTTCAAACTTTTATTTTGTTTTTTCTGAACTGAAAAAGGATGTAGATTAAAAACTTTAATCAAAAGATAATTGAAGATTCTTTGATTAAATGTATAATTTGTAAAAAGCTCTTTAACTTACTGAAAGTAAATATTAATGTAAAAATATTTGAAACATTTATTCTTGGCTATTTAAAGTGCTAAACACCTAATTTACAAGATGTTCTTACGAGAAAATTCTTTCATATTTTTAAACCTGTGAAGTAAAAATATGGTTGGTAAATGTTATCTATTAAGTTGTTTAAATAAATAGATTTTTAAAACACTTCAAAGAGCTTTTAATTGACACTTAAGTTAAATTTGAATTCTTTTAAATTACTATTAAGAATTAATTATATCATAAAACTATTTTATTTTAATTATATAATATTTTATACAGATATTTAAAAAATAAGTTTTTAAAGTTTTAAGCAATTTGCAAAACGATCTTCTGGTCAAAACAGATTCAAAATTGTTTGTAATCTCTAGACAGATTTTAAAGATCTGAAATTTGATTTACTCATACTTACCAATTACAACGCTTTAATCATTTGTTTTTCCAAATATCCTACTATTTTCTTATTCTTTTTTATTTTATAAAAACGTTTTACGAAAATAAATATTTTTTCAACAAAAATTGCTTCGATATTATCGTTATCATTTAATGTTTACTTTTTAATTTTACAAATTCAAAATTTCAAGAAGATTCAATTAAAGTTCAAAAGTTTTCAAATTTCCAAACTAAAATGATTGTAGCTCTTCTAAAGTATTGAATTTAATTAAAAGTTAGAAATGATTTTAAAAACACTTTTCAATACTGATTAATTAAAAATGTATTTTTTGATGTTATCTAAATTAACTAAGAACAACTTTCAATATCAAAATAAAACTATCATTTGAATAATGAAGACATAAAAACTAATTTTTCAACATTGTTAAGTTCAAAATTTTATATTTGTTTTTTAACAAAAAGAAATTTTGAAAATTAATAGGTTCTTAACAAAAGTAAATCTATAATAAGTTTTTATTAAATTTTTGCTCTTTTTATAAGAAAATAACTAATTTGATGTTATGAACACTATTTCTAAAACTTTTTGATCGCAAATATATTTTGTCTTTGAATAGTAAACCAATTAATAAAGATAAAACTGAAAGTAAAATTTGGGTAACTTCTTGTTTACAGCATGAAAATGTATTCTCAAGAAATATAAATCATGAAATAATTAAAGTGAAAATTGAAAAAGATTTTAAGGTGTTTGATACATCTGTGATTTACAAACTGAAATAACAAAGTTAATTGTACAAAACATAATAACTTTCAAAACTTTTCTAAAATCAAATAAAAACAACTTTTAAATCCTGAAAAAACTGGTTTTTCATCTATTTCTTTAAAACTAAAGATATAAATTTGATAGAATATTTCTTTTATTTGAAAAGCATGCTAGAGCAAAATTTATTTATTCAGTTTTGTATCATTTCAGAAACATCTAATTTTTGTTATAACTTTCATCATAATTTTGATAATAATTACTATTTGCATGTGCCACATCAAAATAAGATAAATTTTAAGACTTCTTAGATATTTAACTAAAAGGCTGCAAGCATTTGTTTAGTGTTATGACTTTAAAATATTCAAGACCTAATTTCAGTTTTAATATTAAAAACTAAACTAAAAAATCTTTTCATTTTTGGTTTATATATGAATTTGTAACTTTTAAACTTATTTTCAGTTTAAATAGTTTGAAAATTCAAAATCACAGAGTTTGTTATATGACCTTGCTTCCATAAAAAGAACTTTCAAACATCACTTGAAACTACCTTAAAACAAACTTGAAGACAGAAACCAAGAATCTATTGTTATTCTTATCAATTGTTTGACTAAAGTTCATTTCTTTGGTGCTACCAAACATAATATTTTGGAGGTTTTTTGGTTTTAGAATTATGTTTTTTAAATTATTGATGTATTTTAATACATAAGAAAATGTGAAAAAAATCAAAACTACATCATAAATAATCATTAATTTAAATATCTGATAATCAAATCTTCATTAATTAGCTTTTGGTAGATATAAATTACAGAAGATAAACAAATGAGAAGAAACAATATGTGATTATAGATTATAAGTTTTATTTAACAAAATATTACAATATTCAAAAACAAAAATATAAAACCACAAAAACCAGATAACAGATTAATTAAGATAATTTAATACAAGTAGGAAACGAAAATAAAGGAATATTTTTCAACAAATTTCCTGATAAATCAATTTTCTTTAGTTGTTGAAAGTCTGAAAAATCTGAGTCTTCATTAAGAGCAGTAAGTTTGCTGTTCCATGCCGAAAATTGTTAAAGATTTTTCAGAAGGTTTTTACTTGTTGTACTTATCGATTCAATCTTGTTGTCATCTAATATCAGCTTAGTTAGATTTTCTAAATCAAAATTTATAAATTCAATATTTTTGAAATTATTGCTGGTAATCTTAAACAAATTTAATTTATTATCGTTGGTATCAATATCAAGTTCAAACAAATTGTTGTTGGAGAGAATTACTGAAGTTACATGTAAACTCTTTGTAAAAAGTGGGGATCTTGTTAATGTAACATCAACTCATCAAACGATTTTTTGATTTGCATGACAACTTGATAGTTCAGAATCCTCTTCACAAAATCTCTAAAGGTAGAAATTTTATAAAGATCTAAATAATAAAAGATCTTTGTACAGAAGTTAGTTGACTTGAGAAAGACAATAATAAACAGTTTGTCATCAGCTGACAATTTTAGTAATGCGCCCTTTAGCGGATAAAAATTCAATTATTTCGATGATAAAAATTTTTAAACCTTTCTATGCTTTTAACAAAATTTTAAAATAAAACTAACAGAGTTGTAATATTTATTATATCTTTTTAATGATAGCATTTGCGTCAATATCCGAAAATAACTAAGAAATACTTTAGAAAAAGCAACATCATGAAAATGAAGAAACCATAAAAACTCTTGGTTCGTTTACATTTCACTTTATTTTGCTTTCTTACAACTTTGGCTCAAACAGTATGATTGTTCAAGATCGAAGCAGGTATTTTAATTATTAGTTATTTTATCAGTTAGTTGTCACATATTTAGGTTTCTTTTTTCTTTAAATAAAACTGTTTTAATCGGCAGATTATCAAGTTAATTTTAATAAAAAAACTATAATCTTAAAATTTTTAATTAGAAAATTATTTTTGGCATAAAAATATACTTCTTGAGATTTTTTTAATAAAAAATTAGTTCAGTTTCTAAGAAAACTAAAATAATTTTTTTAATTTTTTTCTAAGAGTTTTTCCAAAAATTTTTTTAAACAAAATCTAATGTAAATGCTTTTTCAAAAATAAATGAATACTTTTATAAATTTTTAAATTTGAAAAATGTATATATTTTCAATATTTTCTTCAAACTAAAAACTTGTAGATCAATGTGAAGAATATTCAAACGATATTTTCTACTATTTAAACTTTTGAACTTTGTTGTAAGTTCTATATTTGCATCTGAACAATAATTCTTTTCCTGATAATGAAAATAGTCTTTTGTTTCTATTTTCATACTTAACTGTTTTTTTGTGAGAAAGTATATTGTTGCTTTGATAAAGACAATGCCAGTTTAAAAATATCAACACTTACTACTATATAAAGATGCAACAAAAATTTAAGCAATATCACAAGCTTTTTAGCCTTTACTTTTCAAACAGAAAATTGAGAAAGAGTTTCTTATGTTTATATACTCGAAAGAGATGAATATTATTTTAATTTTCATAGCTTTCATTTTAAGTGGTAGTAAAGCGTACAACTGTTATCCTTTAACTGGTTGTGATTGTTCAATTACTTATGTTTCATGTTATAACAATAAGTTGGATAAAATTCCATTAATTCGACAAAGATTAGAGATTTCTTCGCTAGTTTTGTCAAACAATAACATCACTGTAATCAACATTGATTTGAATTATGATAATTTATAATTTCTACAAATAATCCTAAATTGTTATTTCTAAAAAATCTTACAAAATTGATAATAGATTACAACAAGTAGGTAGGTTCTTATAAATTCAAAATATTTTTAGCAACAAGCTCGACTTATTTTTAGAATTAACGGGAAAGTTTTAAATTGTAAGTTTAAGATGAAATATTAGCTTTGGTTGTAAAACAGTAAATTGGTTTTAGAAATAAATCATTTAATTTTTCGTTTAATGTTTTCACAGAAAAATGACTTTGACTAAAGTTTTTTGTTTATTCTTGATGATAATATCAAATAGTTTTTGTGAAGAGGATTCTGAACTATCAAGTTGTTATATAATTCCAAAAGTCATTTCATGTGTTAATGTTATATTAACTAGATTCCCACTTTATACGAAGAGTTTACATGTATCTTCAGTAATTCTTTCCAACAACAGTTTGTTTGAACTTGATATTGATACCAACTATAATAAATTGAATTTGCTAAAGATTACCAACAACAATTTCAAAATTATTGAATTTAGAAATTTTGATTTAGAAAATCTAGCTAAGCTGATATTAGATGACAACAAGATTGAATCATTCAATACAACAAGTAAAAATCTTCTGAAAAATCTTCAACAATTTTCGGCAAGAAACAACAAACTTACTGCTCTTAATGAAGACTCAGATTTTTCAGACTTTCAACAACTAAAGATAATTGATTTATCAGGAAATTTGTTGAAAAATATTTCTTTATTTTCGTTTCCTACTTGTATTGAGATTTTAGATTTGTCTAATAATGAAATTGAAACATTTTTTTCAGGAAATAATTCTTTACAACACTTTGCAGTTTTGAAAACTCTGTTGTTGAACAATAATCATTTAAAAATTTTTCATCAACTTCCACCAAATCTAAAAAGACTTGATCTTTTCAACAACAAAATCGTGAATATTGATTTATTGATGTTTGTTATGAATTCTGTAATAACTTTAGATATTCGAAAAAATAATTTAAACTGTACAAAAAAGTTTATTGATGACTATAAAAGAGTAACATCTAACAAACAAGTTTTGTTTATTTGTGATATTGGTTGCTATACTTGTAAATCCTATTTTATAACCACTAATAATAACACTGATGACCTTACCACAAAAGGTATCCCTCAACAATACTTTGAATTAGTTTTTATCACAAGTTTTCTTGTACAATTCTTGTTTATTATTTTGTTTGTAATTATAAGTTTGATTGTTTATTGTTTAAATGAATAATTGTTATTCTGGATGAAGTTAAATAAAAGTCAACAGAGATTTTCAGCTTATTTTTTATTATAAACATTTTATACAAATTTTATAAGACATCTGAACTATTAACAAATAATAATTTTAAGATCTAAGTATTAAAAGGAAATTTCCATTTATTAGTTGTGATAATAAATTTTGGTGCACTATTTTCTAATCTTTTTTAATTATGTTTGTATCTTTTACTAATGCATATTAAGACTTATTGGTAAATAGTTTTAATGATTTGATTAAATTTCTTAGACAGAAATTACCAAAAAACTTTATAGTTTCGTCTTGTACATATGTTTGTAAACATTATGTTTAATTTTTTTATGTAAATAAATTGTATGATGAAAATGAAAGTATTAAAATAAATAGCATGAAAAGTTAAGTTTTAAAATTCTCTTTTAGCTATGAATCATCACAAAATTATCAAAACCTTTAGCTTTTGTTTTAATTTGAAAATTCATTAGTGGTAAAAAAATTTGTGGATATTTTGAATAATCTAAAATAAAAGTTGTCTTTAATTTACGTATAGAATATTTATTAGATTAATGCTTTATAAAAAATGATATATGTAGATATATAAGTAAAGTAAAAAATGACTTAATATTTCTAATTTATTTTTAGTAAATTAAAGATAAAGTTTTTTGGTATACAACCCCTAGATTTATGAAAGAAAATAACCCTTTTTTATACCTTTAATTTGTTTAATTTTTATCTTTTAAATACTTTTAAATATTGCAGGAGATTAAAGTTTAATAGAAGCATTTGTTTATTTAAGCATTTGCCAGTTAGTAAAAAAGTATTTAGAATTTAAGCTATGAAAATTAGATTAATAAACACAATTCGATTTCTTCATAATACGAAACTAACTTTTTATAAATATTAGAATCTAAAGCAACAGAAAAAGTTTACAAATTTTAAAAGAAATTATTATTATGCTTTTATTCATATTTTTAATATTCGGAATCTTTATTCAAATCAGTTAGTTGTTTTATATTGTGAAAATTGTGAATATTTATTTAGAAGATTTTTATCAGTTGATACAATTAATCTTATATTGTATTAACTTGATAAATACGTAGGAAATTTAAGATATAAAAACTATAAAAGAATCTTTCGATATATTTTCATACTTTTACAATTTGTAGTAAACACCAATCTTAAATTTAGTTAATTTTCTTCTAACTTTTGTCAGTCTAAATAACTTCAAATATTTTTATATAGAAAAATGCTTATTGTAAAAAAATGTAGATAGAAGGAACTTAATTTTGTGCAACAATTAAATTTCTAATAATTGCTAGGAAAAATATGTACAAATAAATATTGTTACAAATACTGTTGTGAGTGAAAAAATATCATGTTGCTATCTACAAATTAAACCAAAATCGATTATAACCATATTTCCTACAATTATGCTACTAACAAATTATTTTAGAAACTAGTTTGAGATTGAATAACGTCATCAAGTAGAAATCATCTGCTGAAAGTTAATTAGTTTTCTAAGAACAAATATTTGATGACATGAACTGCTTTACATTTATCAATAAACTTGAACTTCAAACAACACTCCTTAATCAAAAGTATTTATTTTGTTTGATTTAAAAATTGAATGAAGTAAATACTAAAATATTTACATTTAGTTTTTTAGTTAGATTTAAAAAATAAAAATGGAAGAATAAAATTTTTACAAAATTTTTTATCAGTTATCCAAAATAAACAAAAATCAAACTAACTTTTGACAAAACATATTGTCAATTAAATTGTATTTAATATTACTACGGTGCTTAACATTAATCTTAAAATGTTCAATATACAATTTAAGAAAATATTTACTTTAAAGTTGTGCATGCTGTAGTTAGGATTCACTTTAATAAGGAATTCTGCAACAGATTATATGTTCTAAACCTTAGTAAAAAATTCTTAAATTTTATTCTTAATCAGTTGATTTCTATTAATTATAAGAGCAAAGAGATAATTAAAAGGTCTTAAGTATCACAATTTAATATTAATACAAGAAGAATAGAAATACTGTAGAGGCACAGAGAAACATAAATTATGAATCCAAAGTTTAAATAAACAAATGAGAAAAATTGGCGATTTTACATTTCATTTATTAAAGAAACTACTTAAATCTTGTTGTTTTAACAAAATTTTATGACATACAAGAGATTTTGATGTAGTGATGGAATTTAAAGTGAATTACAAACCTTAGTTAGTCTATTAATAAAGCTGTTACTCCACTGGGTTTTAATAAAAAAGAATTTTAATGTAAAAGATATCATCAGAAAATATTGACTCTTTAAAAAGTAAAAACTAACAAAATTTACCTTTTATCTTTCAAATCCTTTTAAATATTCCACAAAAAGTTTAAATTAATTATAGTTAGATTTACTTTTAGAATAAAACGAAAATTAACAGAGTTCAAACCAACAGTTCTATAACAAATAATCGAAAGCTTTTGTAAGTTTAATAGAAGTATTTTATTTGAGTGATTATTAGTTAGTTAAAAAGTTTTTGAAATTTTACTGTTAAGTAGCATATTGAGAAATTAATAAACTTCATCATTATACGAAACCAAACTTTTATAAAAAGTAAAATCAAAAACAAGTAAAAAGTTTATGATTTAAAACAAACAGTGTTTTTGTTTTCATTTTTTTTATTTTTATTAAATTGTGATATTTAAAACTTATTGTGGTTAGTTGTAGAACTAAAAAAATTAATTTAAATACTTTGTGATTGTAAATATAATTTTAATTTTGTAAGAGTAAATTTAGCATACAATTACTCTATGATAGTTTTATAATTAAAGGAAATGTCAATACTTAGTTTAAAATTAAAAAAATGTTGACTAAAGACAAATATATGTAAATACTAAATTAAAAATTGTATTAACTTTTTCTCTTTTAACTAAATAATTCTAAATATTTGTATACACTGCTGTGTTTATTCGGAAAAATCATTAGATTAATTTTTAACTTTGTAATTAATTTCTACGAGTTAAAAAGTAACTAGTTTGTATGAAACACATATAAATAGATAAGTACATCATAAAATACTAGTAGAACAGTCAAACTACATTTTATTTTCTACTGAATTTTTTGTTTAGTTGTTTTATAAACTGTTGGAGATAAAAAATGAAACTTTTTGTAAATGTAGTTCAAAAACTCAAACAAGCTTATTACTTTGCTTAGTCTATTTTGTTGTCTACTACTTGTAAAATGCTTAGTCTATACTATTGTCAGGATTTAAGTTTTAACTTTTATTGATTCAACAAGTTTTTATCTTTGAAATATTTGATTAAAAAAATAATTTTTTAATGTTCTTTAATTTTTATTTTTCTTTTAATGATATTTTGCTTTTTAGGTTAAAAATTATATTTAATTTAAACCATTTTATAACTGATTAAAGACTATATTTCTTAAGACATTGTCTATTTAACAAATCAAAATATCTAAGAAAAAATCTTTTTAGATATTTGATAACAAATCGGTTTAATTTATTTATAGTTTTTGAAATTAGTTTGAAAATCAGAGTAAAAGTTTTAAAAGTTGCCGAAAAGTTCAAAAATTAAATTTTTAAATATATACTTTTTTCTTTTTAATTAAATGTTTGGTGATTGATTTAAGTTTTTGATTATAGCTTGATTAAAATTGTTACTAATAAAAGTATATTAAAATGTTTACATTATGCAATAACATACTGTTGTCATTTCTTTTTACTTCTTTTATATTACTTGTACAACAGCTTATACAAATGGTGAAAAATTTGTAATTTAAAATGACTATTTTCATATAATTTGGATTTTAAATATAAAATCGAAATAGTTTTCATTCTAAACGATGACAAAAACCTTATGAATATCTTGTAATACATTTCAAAAGTACTTTAAAGCAAAATTATCCAATTCTTTATTTTACAGAAACATCTAAACTCTTTTCTGCTTTTGTATAGACCACTTTTGTTTATACCTAACATCAACTTCAATAATCAAAAATGTTTTATTTGTAAGACTATTTTAGATTGAAACCGTAGATACGTCTGGCTTCATCAAATTCTCTAAAACTACTGAATTAAGGATAACTGTTAGTGAAAAACTTTGAACAGCTAAATAATTAATTTTTATACTTTGTGATTGTAAATTCAATTTTAATTTTTTAAAAGTAAATTTAACGCAAATCAAAGATTTTTATATTAAAGCAAATGTCAATACTTAGTTTTGAATTTTAAAAAATGTTGACTAAAGGCAAATATAAAAAAAATTAAATAAAAAATTTTATTTACTTTTTCTGTTTTAAGTAAATAACTACAAATGTTTGTATACACTGTGGTATTTATTCGAAAAATATTTACATTTATTTTCAATTTTGTAATTAATTTTTAATAGTTAAAAAGTAAATAGTTTGCAAAAAACATATAAATAGATGAGTACATCATAAAATACTAGTAGAACAGTTAAACTACTTTTTATTGTCAGTGACTGATGTTGCAAAGATAATTTATAATATGATTTCTAAAATAATAATTTTGTTTAATTATTTGAAAGTCTGTTGAAGATAAAAAGTAGAAACTTTTTGTAAAAGTAGCTCAGAAAATATATATAGTTTCATGACTTATTTTATTTAAAGTGTTTTTAAATTTTGAGTTTTAACAATTATTAAATCAATATTTCATTCTTTTTCAAAATAAGTTAAAAAAAAAACTTTCTAAATGTTTGGTTAGTTTTTTCTTCTTTTGATGAAACTTCAATTATTAGGTTGAAAGTTAGATTTAATCTAAACCATTTATTACTTGATGAAGAAATACGAAAAAACCATTCTTATAAAATTTGTTTATTCACCAAATTTATTACGTAAGTTAAAAACGTTTAAAAAGTTTTTAAAAATCGGTTTTATATTATTAGATTTATTTTTTTGAGTTAATAATTAATTACGTCAACTATATTATCAAAACAAAACTTGATTAAATATAAATTTTCAAAATGATTTTAAAGAGTAACAGTTTACCGCTAACAGTAAAACAAATACTAATTCTGGAAACTATTAACTTTTTTACAAGTGATTTTTCAAGATGGCAAAATTATAAAAACTGTTTTCTTTAAATTTGTTTTGAAGAAAATAAAGAAACCAAGAGAACTTTTAAAAACTAAAGTTAATTAAGGTTTCTTCTAATTATTTTAATTGATGTTTTACTTTATAAGAATTAAAATAATAAAATGTTAAATGAATTATGCTACGTTATTAAGAGATAGTAGTTTTTATTAGTTTTGTTTCAGCAAGGACTTTGTACTTTTTTATTCGTAAAATTTATATTATAAGTTTTCCTGAAGTAAATGTAACAGGTTAGATAGAAATTAGATTAAAACATAAACATTTAAATAAATTAAAAAACAATAACCAAGTAACTTGCTTTCATTATTTCTTACTGTTTCCATTAAAAAATTCAGAGATAGATAATTTTTTCATTTCTAAGTTTTACTTTCTTTTTACAACATCAGTGATTGTTTAATGAAGACGAGATAAACATTTAAAAAACAATAAGAAAAATTTGATAGTTGTATTAATTTGAAGTATTTAATATAATTTATCAGTAGTTAGAAAATGGAATTTACAAATTAATCATTATAAATTACTTCAATTTGTTTAAGATTACAGAACAATGAAATTGACATTTTTTTGGATTTTGTTGTTTTTTTCTTTGAATGAAGCATCTTGGTTTGTTATTTTGAAAATACTATAAAAAGTACTTCATATATTAGATCTTAAAAAATATTTTTAAGGCGAATAATTCAATATCGTAAATTTTTAGACTTATTTGTTTTGTTTATGATTATATACAGAATTTAGGTTATTTTTATGCTGAAAACTCAATGAAATTATGTCAGTTGTCTTATTATAATTAAGAAGAGTTTTTAATAAAATCACATGTAATTGATATTCATAGTTATCTCAAGAAAAAGATGTTGTAACTAAATAGCAAAACTTCTACAATCATTATACTCTCAACAAACTATTTTACTATAAGTAATCTAAAAAATAAAGAAGTGAAATTAATATCATCAATATAAAACCAACATACCAAATAAGACTAAAAAAGTCTAAGTGAAAAGCTTAATTTTATTTTTATACAGTTCTAAAATTATATCCGATCAGCCGATAGAAGAATTATCTGATGAAGCTATAAATGAAGTTGAAGAATTCAAAATTCAATTTGAGTTTCGTTTTTTGGTGAGTACTTATATCATAACTTGAATAAATTTTATAATTACAATTCTTATCAATATATAAATCATTTTGATATTCTTATTTTTATGCCTCTATTAAATTATTATGTATTATTTAATTATTTAGAAATTATTTATTACAATTTTTTTAATCAAAAACGTAATACACTTACGCGCAAATCTAAATTTTTAAAGTAATTATTTAAAGATTAAAAAATAATAATATAGATATAGGATATTATAGAAAAATATTAATATATTTTAGAAGAAAGAGTAAATTAAGCTTAATTAATTTTATCTTTTAAACAATATTTAGAAACAAAAAAGTTCCAAAATTTTTGTAAAATTTTAGATTAAACATTTTTCAAATTATCTTTAAAAAAATTAAGGATTTCGCTGAAAAAAATGACCGATGCCAAAAAGTTTCCAAAGGAAATATGTTTTTTGATATTTCTACTGATACTTGTAAATTATGTGATGTAAATGAAAATGAATTCAATTTCTTTTGCCAAGGTTCGTTTGCTTATTGAAAAACTTCTCTCATATGTTATACAATAATTTGATTTTAAGTAATTTTTATGCTATACTGATTTCGATGTTAATTTCAATAGTTGAAGGTTTTAGAAAACAAGTTTGATTCAAGTATAGAAGTCTATTAATATAGGTCAATTAGATATATAGCATACTTGACATATCTCTTAAATTTAAAGTATCTTATCAATTTGTTTTTTGTCACAACAGATAATCGTTTACAAGTGAAAATACTATCGAATGTAAGTTAGATTCAAATAATGATCAAAATAAATTCAAAAATACCTAAATCTTGAATAATACTAGCTTGAATGCCATTACTTATTTAAGACATTGTATGAGATTTTTAGAGATATTAAAAATCAAGAACACTCATTAAATACCAATGTACTTTATAAGAAGATCCAAATGAAATTCATAAAATAATTTACTTTTTATTGACTTTTGATTTGTTTGTTACAGAAATTACTGCAATTAGAAAAAGAAAATAAAGATTTTTCTAAAAGTAAATTAGAACTTTAATAAAAGAGATTTATTTTTAAGATTTAAAGTAAAATGTATTTTCGTCACTAATTTACATTTTTCAAGTTTTATTAACTTTATTTTTTTATTATGCATTCATAAAATTGAAAAACAATATTTTTTTGTACATTTTTATAAACAACAAAATTTTGTAGATCAGCAGTTACTTCAAACTTCAATTTCAACCAATCATGAAATGATTAAAGTCAAAATTGAAAAAGATTTTAAGGTTTTTGATACATCTATGATTTACAAACTAAAAGAACAAAACTATTTGAAAAAAAAATCATAAATTTATAAAATCAAATTAAAACAACTTTTAAATATTGAAAACTGGTTTTTCATCTACTTCTTATAAACTGAAGATATAAATTTGATAGAATATTTTTTCGATGTGAAAAGCACGCTGGAGCAAAATTTCTTTTTAATGACAAATATTTTTATTCAGTTTTGTATAATTTCAGGGACATCAGAAGTTGGTTATTGTAATATTTGTAATAATTTTCATCATGATTTCAATAATTACTATTATTTTGAGCAAAATCGTAACAAGGTACAGATTATCTTTAAAACTAATTTAGTTATTTCACTAAGAGGCTGCAAAAATTTGTTTAATGTAACTACCTTAATTTATTCAAGACCTAATTTCAGTTTTAATAATAGATACTAAATTAAAAAATCTTTTCATTTTTTGGTCCATATATGAATTTTTAACTTTTTGACTTGTTTTCAGTTTAAAAGAGTTGAAAAATCAAAACTCAATCTTCAAAAAAAAGTTTAGTGAAAAATATCCCGGAAGAAGTTGTATTATTCTGAAAGATATCATGAAGAAACAACGTTTACAACATGAAGATGTATTTTCCAAAAACTATTATCTATAACTATTGCAACTTTTATTATTTTTCATTTATAAAATTCGTAATTTGTATAAAAGTAAGATAATTAAAATCTCATCTTTAATCTGTTGTATTAATATTTTGGTTTTTCCTACATTAAACAAAATTATTTCATTTTCAGTTTTTACAAAATCATATTTTAAATTATGATGACTTGTATGATAAACAAAAGGAAATAAATAACTAGCGTTTTAGTTTTACTCCTGAACATTTATTACATATGTTTCAATTAAAAGAATCTAACATTTCTTTGATTTTTAAAGAATAAGTTCTTAAAGTTTTAAGCAATTTGTAAAACAATGTTTCGGTCAAAACAGATTCAAAATTGTTTGTAATCTCTAGACAGATTTTAAAGATCTAAAATTTGATTTAATCATACTTACCAATTACAACGCTTTAATCATTTGTTTTTCCAAATATCTTACTAATTTTCTTATTTTCTTAATTTATAAAAACGTTTTACGAAAATAAATATTTTTCAACAAAAATTGCTTCGATATTATCGTTATCATTTAATGTTTACTTTATAATTTTACAACTTCAAAGTTTCAAAAAGATTCAACTAAAGTTCAATAGTTGGTTTTCAAATCTGCAAATTAAAATGTTTGTAGCTCTTCTAAAGTATTGAATTTAATTAAAAGCTAGAAATGATTTTAAAAACACTTTTCAATACTGATTAATTAAAAAGGTATTTTTTGATGTCATCTAAATTAGCTAAGAATAATTTTTAATATCAAAATAAAACTATCATTTAAATAGTGAAGACATAAAAACTAATTTTTCAGTATTATTCAAAATTTTATATTTCTTTTTTAATAAAAAGTAATTTTGCAAATTAATAGAATCTTAACGAGAGTAAAACTACAATGAGTTTTTGAAAAATTTTTGCTTTTTGAATATAAAATAAATAATTTGATGTTATGAACACTATTTCTCAAACTTTTTGATAACAAATATATTTTGTTTCTGAATAGTAAACAAAATTAATAAAGATAAAACTGAAAGTAAAATTTGGGTAACTTCTTGTTTACAGCATAAAAATGTATTTTCAAAAAATATAAATCATGAAATAATTAAAGTGAAAATTGAAAAAGATTTTAAGGTGTTTGATACATCTGTGATTTACAAACTGAAATAACAAAACTAATTGTACAATACATAATAACTTTCAAAACTTTTTTAAAATCAAATAAAAACAACTTTTCAATCCTGAAAAAACTGGTTTTTCATCTATTTCTTTAAAACTAAAGATATAAATTAGATAGAATATTTCTTTGATTTGAAAAGCATGCTGGAGCAAAATTTATTTATTCAGTTTTGTATCATTTCAGAAACATCAAATTTTTGTAATAATTTTCATCATAATTTTGATAATAATTACTATTTACATGTGCCACATCAAAATAAGATTATCTTTAAGACTTTGTAGATAATTAACTAAAAGGCTGCAAGCATTTATTTAGTACTATTACCTAAAATTATTCAAGACCTAATTTCAGTTTTAATATTAGATACTAAATTAAAAAATCTTTTCATTTTTTGGTCTATATATGAATTTGTAACTTTTAAACTTATTTTCAGTTTAAATAGTTTGAAAATTCAAATTTACAGAGTTTGTTATATGACCTTGCTTTCACAAAAATAGTTTGTAAACATCATTTAAAACTACCTTAAAACAAACTTTAAGACAGAAACCAAGAATTTATTGTTATTCTTATCAATTATTTTACTAAAGTTCATATTTTATTGGTGCTACCAAACATAATATTTTGGAAGTTTTAAGCTTTTCGAATTTTGCTTTTTAAATAATTTTTGTATTTTATTACACAAGAAAATAATGAAAAAAATTAAAACTACATCTTAAATATTGATTAATTTAAAATATCTGAAAATCAAATCTTCATTAATATAAAGCTTTTGGTAGATATAAATTACAGAAGATAAACAAATGAGAAGAAACAATATGTGATTATAACTTATAAGTTTTATTTTAGCAATATATTACAATATTCAAAATCAAATATATAAAACTACAAAAGCCAGCTAACAGATTAATTAAGATAATTTTATTCCAATACAAGTAGGAAACGAAAATAAAGAAATATTTGTCAACAAATTTCCTGATAAATCAATTATCTTTAGTTGTTGAAAGTCTGAAAAATCTGAGTCTTCATTCAGATCAGTAAGTTTGTTGTTCCTTGCTGAAAATTGTTGAAGATTTTTCGGAAGATTTTTACTTGTTGTATTGATTGATTCAATCTTGTTGTCATCTAATATCAGCTTAGTTAGATTTTCTAAATCAAAATTTATAAATTCAATATTTTTGAAATTGTTGTTGGTAATCTTAAACAAATTTAATTTATTATAGTTGGTATCAATATCAAGTTCAAACAAATTGTTGTTGGAGAGAATTACTGAAGTTAGAAGTAAACTCTTTGTAAAAAGTGGGGATCTTGTTAATGTAACATTAACACATGAAATGATTTTTGGATTTGCATGACAACTTGATAGTTCAGAATCCTCTTCACAAAAACTTTAAAAGTAAAAATTCTATAAAGGTTGAAAATATAAAAAATCTTTGTACAGAAGTTAGTTGAGTTGAGAGAGATAATAATAATCAGTTTGTCATCAGCTGACAATTTTAGTAATGCGCCCTTTAGCGGATAAAAATTCAATTATTTCGATGATAAAAATTTTTAAACCTTTCTATGCTTTTAACAAAGTTTTAAAATAAAACTAATAAAGTTGTAATATTTATTATATCTTTTTAATGATAGTATTTGTGTCAATATCCAAAAACAACTAAGAAATACTTTAGAAAAAGCAAGGTCATGAAAAGGAAGAAACCTTAAAAACAATTAGTTCGTTTACATTTCACTTTATTTTGTTTTCTTGCAACTTTGGCCCAAACAGTATGATTGTTCAAGATCGAAGCAGGTCTTTTAATTATTAGTTATTTTATCATTTTATTGTCACATATTTAGGTTTCTTTTTTCTTTAAATAAAACGGTTTTAATCGGCAAATTATCAAATTAATTTTTATAAAAAAACTCTAATCTTAATGTTTTTAAGTAGAAATCATTTTTGCCATAAAAATATACTTCTTGAGAATTGAAAAAAAATTGTTAAGTTATTAAAAAAATTAAAATAATTTTTTAAATATTTTTTTCTGAAATTTATCTCCAAAATTGTATTTTGAACAAAATCTAATGTGAATGTTTTTTCAGTAAAATCTGAATGCTGTTAAAAATGTTTAAATCTGTAAAATGTTTATATTTTCAATATTTTTCAGACTAAAAACTTGTAGATCAATGTGAAGAATAATCAAACCATATTTTCTACTATTTAAACTTTTGAACTTTGTTGTAAGTTCTATATTTGCATCTGAACAATATTTTTCTTTTTCAGATAATGAAAATAGTCTTTTGTTTCTATTTTCATCTTTAACTGTTTTTTTTCTGAGAAAGTATATTGTTGCTTTGATAAAGACAATGCCAGTTTAAAAATATCAACACTTACTACTATATAAAGATGCAAAAAAAATTAAGCAATATCATTATCTTTTCAGTCTTTACTTTTCAAACGAAAAATTCAGAAAGAGTCTCTTATGTTTATATATTCGAAAGAGATGAATATTATTTTAATTTTTATAGCTTTCATTTTAAGTGGTAGTAAAGGAGACAACTGTTATCCTTTAACTGGTTGTGATTGTTCTGTTACTCATGTTTCATGTTATAACAATAAGTTGGATAAAATTCCATTAATTCGACTGAGATCAGAGATTTCTTCGCTAGTTTTGTCAAACAATAACATCACTTTAATCAACATCGATTTGAATTATGATAATTTAGAGTTTCTATCAATAACTCGAAATTTGTTATCTGTCATTACTTTTATAAAAATTGATTTTAAAAATCTAACTAAGCTGATATTAGATGACAACAAGATTAAATCAATCAATACAACAAGTAAAAATCTTCTGAAGAATCTTCAACAATTTTCAGCAAGGAACAACAAACTTACTGCTCTGAATGAAGACTCAGATTTTTCAAACTTTCAACAACTAAAGATAATTGATTTATCAGGAAATTTGTTGAAAAATATTTCTTTATTTTCGTTTCCTACTTGTATTGAGATTTTAGATTTGTCTAATAATGAAATTGAAACATTTTTTTCAGGAAATAATTCCTTACAACACTTTGCAATTTTGAAAACTCTGTTGTTGAACAATAATCATTTAAAAATTTTTCATCAACTTCCACCAAATCTAAAAAGACTTGATCTTTTCAACAACAAAATAGTGAATATTGATTTATTGATGTTTGTTATGAATTCTGTAATAACTTTAGATATTCGAAAAAACAATTTAAACTGTACAAAAAAGTTTATTGATGACTATAAAAGAGTAACATCTAACAAACAAGTTTTGTTTGTTTATGATATTGATTGTTATACTTGTAAATCTTTTTTAATAACAACTAATAATATAACTGATGACTTTACCACAAAAGATATCCCTCAACAAGAGTTTGAATTAGTTTTTATCACAAGTTTTCTTGTACTATTCTCGTCTATTATTTTGTATGTGTTTATCAGTTTGATTGTTTATTGTTTAAATGAATAGTTTGTATTCTGGATGAAGTTAAAAAAAAGTCAAGACAATAAAATTTATGATTAGAATAAAAGTATTGGTTTGATAACCTTGAAAAGTTAAACTTTTATTTTCTCTTTAAACCTTTAGCTTTCGATTTATTTTAATTGTTGTTTTTAGAAAGTGAAATGTTCAAATGAAATTAAAATTTCCCAAATAAAATTTGTCTTTATTTACTTTTCACTAACGAAATTTCTATTAGTTTAATGCTATATGCAGAAAATATATAAATTGAGATTATATTTTAGTTTTATAAATAAATTATAAAGTATTTTCCTATTCAATACGAAACTTTTTTAATGCTTGAAACACTCTAAAATAGGTTTTCCAAAATAAGAAAATTTGTACTTCCTTTTGTTTTTAAGTTAGTTGTCAGAACAGAAGCATAAAATGTAATATCAACAAGAAACTCTTCTTGTGAAGTTCCTAAACTTTTAAAAAATAATTTTTAATAAAAAATTTACAAATAGACGACAGTTTAATTTTGACTTCAAAAATGATTAGAAGATTTTTGACTTAAAGTATTTGTTTAGGTGAAAGTTTAATTAATATCAATATTATAACAACATTTTTGGTAAACTGTTATCGAGCTTTGATATTTTGTTCAAAATTATTACTTTTAACTTTTTGCATGGCATTCTTAACTATTGTAAATAGTTACTGTTGTAAATAGAAGATGGTCAGAGCAAAAAATTACAATTTGATTTAATTAATTAGTTTTAGCAGCAAATTCATTTTTGGATAAACTTCTTTCAAATTAATATAATCTGATATAAAGATTTAAAAAATTCTCCAAAAACCTTTAGTTTTTAATTTATTACAATAAATTCATTTGAGAATAAGCACAGTAGAGAACAATAAGATTGTAAGATTTCGAAATAAAAATTCGCTTCTTGTGACGTAACCAACCTTACTTCCTCAAAACAAATTTTTTCCTCATACCGCACAATTAGTACTTGGAACCAGCTGCTATCAGATTTCATGTCAGAATCTCTCGTGTTGTTCAAGCAGAAGTTGAACTGTTTTGATATTACCATAACTACCTTTTTAAAATTGTGGTTTTTCTTCCTTTTTATATTATTAACATTCTATGTAATTATTCACTATCATATGGTTTGAGGAATACTGAAACGACAAATGTTGCATCTTTTTCTTTCTGTATTTCTAACTCATGAAGTATTAAAATGTATTGTTGATTGAACTAGTTGAACTTTCTTGTTATCAAGTTTATAAACAAAAATAATTCTAAAGTAATAGATAACTTTGAGGGATGAAATTGGAATTTTGTAAAGAGTTTGTTAAATGTAAAAGATGTTTTGTTTTCATTTAAAGAAATCGAATAAGAGAAATAATTTAGATTTACAATATTTTCATAATAAACATCAAGTTTTGTTTATCAAGTTAATTATCATTATTCTATTATTTTAATTAAGTTCGTTAAGAATATTGAAATTAACAATAAAATCAAAATCAAAGAATTGTGTCAGAAGTGGGATTCGAACCCACGCCCTCATACGAGGACCAGAACACTCACCACTGTATATCAGTGAAGCTAACGCTTGAGTCTGGCGCCTTAGACCACTCGGCCATCCTGACTTGTGTCAATTTAAAGTAAGTTAACTTCTTTACGAACAAAGTAATCACTAAGAACTTAAACAATTCTATCCGTCGTGGAATCGAACCCCGGTCTCCTGTGTGACAGGTCTCAGAATAGACAGGACTCACTCATATGCTAACGAGGACTATGATATTGGAAATTAAACTTAACATTTTTTGATTAATAATTTGTCTAGATTATTACTAATGAATTTGTTAATTAATATTTGATGATATCATCAGCTGCGATGGCCGAGTGGTTAAGGCGTTGGACATGAAATCCAATGGGGTCTCCCCGCGTAGGTTCAAATCCTGCTCGCAGCGAATTTTCATTTTTAAAAGAATCAATTTTGCTTCTAATATTTACTGAATCAAATTTTGTTGTTTACATTTCTGCTTGTCGATCAAACTCAATCAAAAGTTTCATCAATTGGGTCACAAATTTCTTTGAGGTTGAAGATCAACACCCAAAATTTCACTTATATTTGAATCAACATCAAACTGAAATTTACAAATTTTTTTCATTGATTATTTAAAAATATAATTTTGAAATACTGAAAAATTGTGTTTAAATAATTTGTTTCTTTCTTTATTACTTTCTTTCAATATGTTTGGACATAAAATTTATTTTAGGTTTAAATTTATAAATAAATGGGTTGTAGTCGAAAAACTACTTTTAATCAATGAAATACCAAATTATAAACTACTTGAAAGTAAATCTTGCTTTAGAAAAAACTAACAAAACTCCTCCCCGTCGGGGAATCGAACCCCGGTCTCCCGCGTGACAGGCGGGGATACTCACCACTATACTAACGAGGATTACAAGAGATGCTTTTCATTACTCAAATTACTCTTCATTATCTGTTAATTTTAAAAACAATCTATGGAAAAAAAGACGATTCTAAATATTTATTTCTTATATAAGGATCTGTTTGAATCGTAATTAAGGACATTCTTGTCTCTTGAACAAACTGTAAGTCCCCTGAGCACTCATTACGCCCCTGAATATTTTCTGGGCTTTTTGAAACTACTCCGACCGACAAAAGATAATCAGACCTCAATAAATATACAAGAAGCCGGTTGAAGATGTTCTGACACATTCATATATAATTTGAGTTATATAATGTTGTTCTGATCTACTTGAATAAAGTCTGAGCCTTCTAAATATCATTACATAAATAAAAAAGTTGCTCAACTTACTTTAAGTATAAAGTATAAAGTATAAAGTATAAAGTATAAAGTATAAAGTATAAAGTATAAAGTATAAAGTATAAATTATAAAGTATAAAGTATAAAGTATAAAGTATAAAGTATAAAGTATAAAGTATAAAGTATAAAGTATAAAGTATAAAGTATAAAGTATAAAGTATAAAGTATAAAGTATAAAGTATAAAGTATAAAGTATAAAGTATAAAGTATAAAGTATAAAGTATTTAATAAAAATCAAAAACTTGTTGTGGTGTAAATATTTCTAATCCATCAAATGAGGGTTAAGTATATCGAGTTTTCTTCTAAGACTTAATTAATTATTTTTTAAATATTTATATATTATTCATCAAACTTGTAATCCAAAATAATATAAAACTAACAAGTACAAATTTTAATGAGTTGTTAGTATAAAAACAAACTTTATTTCTTACAGGGATTTTAAATACTTTTATGAAGCTGTATTTGGAAACATTAAATGATTTAGTAAATTAAAGTTTTTTCATTAATCTCTATTTTAATTTATACAGACTTATTAGTATCTAGTTTTCAGTTGTTATGAAAAATTATAAAATATTTTTATAATAAACTTGAACTTACATAATATATTTAGACGATAAAGAATGTATATAGAACAAGAAAATAAGTTTTTTTTTCATTTAGTTCAACATGTAGTTCAATATGAAGATTTTAGTTTCTGAAAACAAAATGATCAATTTAAATAAATGTCAGAATATTTTATAAAAAAGTTGTATAAAATTCAACATCTATCTATAAATTTATGAGAGATTAAATTATTGATTATCCAAAAATCAGAAAGATTAAAAAGAGAATTTAATTATTGCAAAAGTAAATACGTTTAGATTTAAGGTAATTTTAAACACTTTAATGACTAAAAACTTTAATAAAACCTGAATTTCAGCTGTATGCATTCAATTTGCTAATAAAGTAAATCCGTAGAACATTTTCCTATTCAGCAACTGAAGCTTTCAAAGTTCTTTTATATTTCATACAAAAAATAGCAAAAATAAATTGATTTCTGAAAGTTTGAAAAGAAATAAATTAAGTAGTGATAACACTACTATAGTTAGTTTCAACTTTAGAGTGACAACACCTACTAGTAAACTTAAAAAAAATTAAAATAAACAAAGTCTTTTTTTAGATTAAATCTTTTGCTGAATATTTGTTTTGATATAAAAAACTTAAGGATTAAACTTTTCTAAATTTCATTGAAATCACTATAAACTAAATTAGAAAAATTTTATCAGATATAAGTTTATCCACATATTTGTTCTACATGGAATAACGATGCAGAAACAATAAAACTAATAAAAAGATCTTAAGTTTAAGTACAAATAAATTACAGACGAGCAAAAATATTTTTTTAATTTAAACTAATAAAAAATCATATCTGAAGTTTGTAGTTAGAAAGTCTTTAATCTTTGTCAAAAGATTTTTTTCGTTGAGATAATTTAATGATTTTATCAATTGGTTGCAAATCAGTTATTTTATTTACAACTATTATTTGTTGCTTAATATAAGTTGAGAAGACTCTAAATCGAAATTCGTTTAAAATGATATTTATTTATTTTTTACAATAAATACGAAGGAGGGTAACTGATGAGAGCATCTCTCGTTAACACACATTCTCACAAATTACATCTATTAAGTTAGAAATATAGAAAGCAAATAATGTAACACATCTTATTTCAGTAGTCCTCAAAGCATAGAACAGTGAACAAATACATGGAATGTAAATAGTATAAAAAAGGTGAAATAATCACAGTTTAGAAATTGCAATGTTGGCAATGTTATAACTTCTGCTTGAACAACACGAGTGATTCTGACATGACAATGTCTGATGGCAGCTGGTTCCATGTACTAATTGTGTGGTATGAGAAAATATTTGCTATGATTAACGTACCAGGTGATATGAGCTTACTAAGATGTAATGTGTGTCGTCTGAGTTGATATAACCTGAGGTAATAATTCCATGTACTAATTGTGCAGAATAACAAAAAAAATTGCTCTGATTAATATACCAGGTGATATGGGCTTGTTAAGGTGTGTGTCGTCTGAGTTGGTATAGCTTGAGGGAAGGACTAATGGAAAGAAATCATCAAACTGAATTTCAATTAAATTGTGGATAATTTTAGAAATAAGAATTAAGTCGTATTTAATAAGTTGAATTTCCAGAGTATTTAAATTGAAGAAACTGAGACGATGTTTGTAACTATCATACATAATATTAAGCTTCCTGCATACTAATCTCGTAAATGTTGCCTGAACAGATTCGATTTTTTTGATATCACTAACTTATTATGGCATCCATGCACTGACATTTTATTCAAGAACTGGACGTACGTTCAACTTGAAAAGATTGATAAAAAAGAAAGTATCCTTAGAATATTAGTTTTGTTTAACTTTCAATTAAAAAAATAATGTTTTAAAATCACCGTTTTACATCTAATAAACACAATTTTTGATTGAATGAAAAGCTTTGTATTAGTTCGTCTCAAAAAAAGACCATTAAAACTTCTTACTGTTTTTTGAACACTTTCTTAAGATAATAGAATTGCAATTTAAGAAAAAAATTCAAACACGAAAAACTTTTTTTTAATAATATCAAACTAAAAAAGATGCCATCAACATAAATTCTTTTTTTTAAAATAAAAGTTTAAGTAGGTCAATTCTATAAACCGAAAAATAAGGAAAAGAAAGTATATTTTTGGAACGTGTTGTCAAAATGTCACGTTTTGTGTTCCTTATTCTCATACTGAAAAAATAAAGTTTGCAACACAAAGTAGAAAAACAAAACTTCTCACAAAATACCAGAAGCTAAGAACAGAGTTGGATATCTTTCAGAAAAAGCTAAAGTTTAAAATGAAGGTTGTAATTTTGATTTTGATTTTAATAAGCATAAGACTTATAAAAAGTGAAGAGTGTTCAAGACCTTCTGGTTGTGAATGTCTAGTTAGTTATGTTTCTTGTACTAATATAACATTGACTCGACTTCCTTTCATTCGTAAAAGTGCTCGTGTAACATCTCTTGTTTTGTCGAATAACAGTTTAAACAGTATAAATATCAACCAACAATATAATCAACTACAACATCTGAAATTTACCAACAACTGGCTTTCAATGGTTCAATTTTCACGTTTGGATTCAAAAAATCTAATTAAGCTGATATTAGATGACAACAAGATTGAATCAATCAATACAACAAGTAAAAATCTTCCGAAGAATCTTCAATTATTTTCAGCAAGGAACAACAAACTTACTGCTCTGAATGAAGACTCAGATTTTTCAGACTTTCAACAACTAAAGATAATTGATTTATCAGGAAATTTGTTGAAAAATATTTCTTTATTTTCGTTTCCTACTTGTATTGAGATTTTAGATTTGTCTAATAATGAAATTGAAACATTTTTTTCTGGAAATAATTCTTTACAACACTTTGCAGTTTTGAAAACTCTGTTGTTGAACAATAACCATTTAAAAATAATTCATCAACTTCCACCAAATCTAAAAAGACTTGATCTTTTCAACAACAAAATAGTGAATATTGATTTATTGATGTTTGTTATGAATTCTGTAATAACTTTAGATATTCGAAAAAATAATTTAAACTGTACAAAAAAGTTTATTGATGACTATAAAAGAGTAACATCTAACAAACAAGTTTTGTTTGTTTATGATATTGGTTGTTATACTTGTAAATCTTTTTTAATAACAACTAATAATATAACTGATGACTTTACCACAAAAGATATCCCTCAACAAGACTTTGAATCAGTTTTTATCACAAGTTTTCTTGTACTATTCTCGTCTATTATTTTGTATGTGTTTATCAGTTTGATTGTTTATTGTTTAAATGAATAGTTTGTATTCTGGATGAAGTTAAATAAAGGTCAAGAAGATAAAATGTATGATTAGAATAAAAGTATTGGTTTGATAACCTTGAAAAGTGAAACTTTTATTTTCTCTTTAAACCTTTAGCTTTCGATTTATTTCAAATGTTGTATTTCGAAAGTAAAATGTTCAAATGAAATTAAATATCTCAAATAAAATTTGTCTTTATTATCTTTTTACTACCAAAATATTTATTAGTTGAATGCCATATGCAGAATAAATGTAAATTGATATTATATTTTGCAAATTTATTTTATAAATAAATTATAAAGCTTTTTTTTTCAACAAGAAATCCTTTTAATGTTTGCAAAACTCTAAAATAGATTTTTTTTTAAATGAGAAATTTCTACTTCCTTTTGTTTTTAAGTTAGTTGTCAGAACAGAAGCATAAAATGTAATATCAACAAGAAACTCTTCTTGTGAAGTTCCTAAACTTTTAAAAAATAATTTTTAATAAAGATTATACAAATAGACGATAGTTTAATTTTGACTTCAAAAATAATTAGAAGATTTTTGACTTAAAGTATTTCTTTGGATGAAAGTTTAATTAATATTAAAATAATAACAACAGTTTTTGGTAAGTTGTTATCAAGCTTTGATAATTTGTTCAAAATTATTTCTTTTAACTTTTTGCTTGGCATTATTAACTATTGTAAATAGAAGAATTTTTGTAGCAGCAAAAAAAATACAATTTATTTAACTTAATTAGTTTTAGCAACAAATTCATTTTTGGCTACACTTCTTTCTAATTAATATTTTCTGGTATAAAGATTTAAAAAATTCTCCAAAAATCTTTAGTTTTTAATTTATTACAATAAACTCATTTGAGAGTGATTAAAAAGCTCTTGCTATTACACATTCTTAGAAACGATATTATATAAAAGTAAAAAATCAACAAAATGAAACGAGGATGTACCACGTGACAATGTCACCAAACAATTTTCAAAAAAAGTAATTCGAAAAAAAAATAAGCATAAAAAAGTAAGAAATTTGGAGCAAAGTGTAAAAACAACAATTGTAGTAATATTAACATGATTTAACTTCAACTTAAGTAGTAAGAAAGATCTTGCATTGATATTGTGCGATTTAAGATCATACGGTAGGGATGAGATGAATTTTTGATTGAAGAATTTTTTGCATGACGAAATATTACTTTAAGGAATTAGTAGCTGGATGACTAGAGAATAGTGCAGACATTGTCTGATAAATTCTGAGCTGGCAGCTTAAAGACCTGAAAAATAATAAAATAAATTTCCTTAAAAATATAATAACCAATTAAAAAGTATATTTTATTTATACTGATAGCAAATAGATGATTAAAAAAAGGATTGCACTGAAATATAATTCAGTTTATGGCGGTTTTCTACGATTGTTTTTAAAAAATTACCTGGTATTAAAAGTCGATAATTATTGGTTGGTTTGTTTACTTTTTAAAATAAAAAGAAACTTAGAAGTCTTGATAACAAATTTATGTAATATTAAAATCTACCTCTTTGTTGATAATTGTAAATGTCATCTTCCTTAGATGAGTATTTTGATGACTTTTGTAATTGTTCAGTTTGATAACTGAGAGAATCCTTTGAGCTTGAGTCATCTGTATTTTCTTTGTAGCATGTTGATGTTATTTGATTTATTATTTTCATTTCTGTCAATTTGTTGAGGTTGTAGATAGACAGTTTTATTTTAAAGTTAATTTTGATCGTTTTTATAGCAAGTTTGTTTATTTGCTCTTTTTTATCTTTAAATCTTAATTAAACCTTATAAAAGATAATATTAAAAACTATTTTAGTTCAACAAAATTATAAATTCATTTGGTTTATATTAAGAAATCTATATTTAGTTTTTATGAAATCTTGTCAATTACCAATATTTTTTTGTCTTACTTTTATAGAGAATGAATCCAATTCCAGTAACAACAATCAAAATTATCAAAATCAAGATTACCATAGAAATAAAAAGAGTCTTTAAAAAATAATTCCCATCAAAGCATTTATAAAAAATTTTGTTAAAATTTCTTAAAAAAATTTTATAAATATTTCTAAATCTCTTTAAATTAACAGTTCTAGTAAAAATTAAATTGCTATAATCAATTTACTATTAACTTCTTTGTTTAAAATCAAGTAAAAGTAATCAGCTAAAATACAAAACAAATTTTAATGAATTAAACCATTATATAATTAAATAAATTTAAATTTCAAGGTTTTATTATTTTATATTCTTTAAATAAAATCAATAATGATTATTTTAGTAATCTACTTTAAGTTACTTTACCTTATATTTATTTAAAAGATTTTCATTTTCATGAGTAACTCTTTCGTTTAATTCATAGTTATGTTTTCTAATAATCCCATGTATTTGTTTCATTTCAATTTTAATATTATTGATTTGATCTTGTACTAAAAAATAAAAAAACCATTATCAAGCTATTAAAAAAATTCCTCAAAATACAGCTTTAAAGTTTAAATATTGTATTTTTTAGTATTTACCTGTACAGAAAGTGTAAGAAATATCTTTGTTTTCTTCACAAGATAAACATTGATCAGTTGCCATGTCATAAAATTGTGTCATAGATGATGCAGTTTTACATTCCAAATCCTTTTCTAGAGAGCTCTTTTATAAAAAAGATAACTTTTAATGATTCATACTATTTTCATCTTATAGCAAAAAACATAAAACTTTGTTCTCAGCTGAACTATAATGAAATCATTCACTTTTTATGTGTAAACTATTTATAATATATATCATAAACTTATTAAACTATTCAAAGTAATATTTTTTGTGAATATTTTTTCACTTTTAAAGTAATTTTTTTATTGAACTGAAACTATTTAATATTAAATATACTAACAAAGTAAATATAATGGTAAAACTTCTTGAATTTTTCAATTTCTTTTTTTTCAATCTCTAATTCTTCCTTAGTAGGTCTATAAATGAGATAATTTAATTTAATTATTGTCTAAAAATAAGAAAGTATCTTTTACTCACAGTCCAACATCAGCTAAAACACAAGTTGAAATTATTGACAAAAGAAATCCAAGTAAAAAAACTTTCATTTTTAAGTTTAACAAATTTTAACAAAAGATTAAAGAATTATATGCTAAAGATATAAAATGTAAATATCTCATTAAAAATGAATTTGGCTTTTATTAAAATGTTTATCAATTCAGTTTTTTAACACATTTTACTTAAAAACTCTTTTTTATACAATTTGAATTACAAAGAAACTAATATTGAGCATCTACAGATTTTAAACTTCTAACAATGTCAACGGTTTTATCGATTTAACTAAAATAAAATTAGAAGTAATCTAATTTTATGAATGATTTTACAATAAAACAATTTCCTTCAAATAGCTCCAACATGTTTGTTAGATTATTTAGGATTTCAGTTTCTAAAAACAAAAATATCATTTCAAATAAATGTCAGAATAAATACTAATAAAATTGTTTAAAAGTAAACTTTTATTTAGGAAATTAAGGAGAGATTAAATTATTGATTATCCAAAAATAAGAAAAATTACTTGACTTGACTTTATCATAGTTATAATAAATAATAAAAATTATCAGTTTAATTATGAAGTTAACAGAAGACAATTTAGCATTTATATAAAATTCTGAAACTAGAAGAAAGATTTAATTCTTATGAAAATAGAAACTTAGTTTTACGTTTGTGCATTAAATTTGGAAATAAATTGAACTTATATAAATGTTTTCTATTTAGTTACTAAATATTTCGAATTTCTCCTTTTGATAACTTGCTACTAAATATATCTTTTTTTTTTCTTAGTAAACCTCTTTTAAAGAAATTTGTTTCTAACTGATTTCAAATTGTCAAAAACAACATTTTTTAAATTCTTAAATTTAGAATTTGTATTGAAATCAACAACAACAACTGAATGAGCAACAACAATAAGACTACAACAGTTTAACCTGACTATTAAAATATGACATGAAGGCGCTTATATATTATCAGTATTATGACGTTTTAAAGCCTTAACAGCAAATAATTGTTTTACCGAAACCTAGTGGACACCACAAGTTAGTTAAGGTAACTTTTTTGTTTATTCTTCCGACTTTTAAAGAACAAACATCCAAAAACTCAAGATGTGTGGTTAAGCCTTAAACTATCAAATATTTGTTTTACATTTGAGTTCCGGTAACTTCGTAAACTCAATTCAAGCAATCAGTAAGTTTGAAAAATTGATTTTCCTGTCATTTTTGTAAAAAAAATCTATTTTCCTAATTTAAATATCCATTAGCTTTCAATTTTATGAGATATTTTGATATTTTACAAAATAAATAATAAATAATGATAAAATATTAAAAATAATATTCAATCTATATCTTTAATTTTTGATCTTTAAATAATTACTTTAAAAATAAAGTTTTTGAACGTATTACGTTTTTGATTAAATTATAACATTAATTTAAAATAAGATAAAAATTTGAGATTCAAAATGATTTATAGAATTGATTAGAATTGTAACTATAAGATTTTTTCAAATTCAAGCAAACAGTAAGTTTTTAAAATTGATTTTTCTGTTATTTTCTATATTTATTTATGAATATTGCATAATTCTATTAATGGAAATACAGATACTTCAAAAATGTTTAAATTAAAACTGTTTTTTTAATTTAATAAAAAAGATTGGTCCCAAACTTAAATAACTTTATTTAAAAACGTAACTAGAATTCAGCTTAAGTTTGAGTCGTTTATCTAGCAAAGAAGTTAGATTTACAAATTAGAACCAAACTCTACTTATAACGATATATTGAGTATTTTATACTTATTAAGCATTTGTTGTAATCTTTCAAAATTAACATTAAAATTTCAATTGTTTCAATGTGAAACTTTGAAAAATCTATTCAGTACAAATATCATACATTTAGTTAAATGTCTAGTTAAATGTCAGTGACAAAAACCTACAAATAAACATGGTTAGAAATACTGTTAAGAGTGAAAAATTTTTATGGTAATCTACAAATTAAACAAAAATCAATTTAAAACATGAAAATGCGAAATTTATGCTACTAAAAAACTTTTCTAATAAACATCATATTGAAATAAAAATAAATATTATTATTATCATTAATATCATTATTACTTGTTAGAAATAAATATAAATGTAAGTTTAATAAAACGTTTCTTTGAGATATTTTTATAATTAGATTAACTTTTTGTTGTTTGTAATTTCAGATAAATATTGACTAAAGGCGAATGAGATAATTACATTAAATGTTTGATTGCTAACCTCTTATCTGTACACTGATTATTTTATTCAGGAAAATAATTAAAATAATTTTCAACTTTGGAATTTAACTTTTAAGAATTATAAAGTAAACAGTTTGTACGAAAGAACAAAATAAATAGTTTGTAAGAAACATATGAATAATCAGCCTGAAATAATAGTAGAAAAGTTAATCAGCTTTTTATACAAATATCATAAATTTAGTATCTCTTGTTTAAAACTGATTAATTCTCATTCTTCAACATTTTCAAAAGCTTCTTGACTTTTAATTTAGATTTTTAAATTTAATCTTTTATTATGAAAATTCTTATTTCCTCAAGTAGCTATTCACTTTAAAATATTCTTCATTCCTCTAAGAATATTATTTTTCTGCTAATTTCACTTTCAATCAAAAATAACTGACTGATGGTCATTATTATAATTTTTTATTCAGATATTTTTATGATTAAAAACTTTTCTTTTTATAGATTTTAAAAATTCAAATTGCTTGTTAGTATTAATCAAAATATAAACTGAGCCTAGTTAGCTGGTTATTTTCACAAATAATATTCAGTGAATCAAATTACAACTTATAGATAATGTTCATTAATTATGTAGAATATTTTTCAAGTGCATCTTTGTAAAAGTTCTAAACTGTAATTTTCTTAACTTTTACCTTTTCAAAACACATTAGTTTTAGTTTTAAAATTTAACTACTTTTTATTTTCAGTGAATAATTTCACCAAAATAATTTACTATGTGATTTTATAATAATTTTGTTTAATTATTTTATATAATTAAAATTAAATAAAAATATTTTAAAAGGTGTGGGAGACAAAAAGTAAAAACATTTTGTAAAAGTAACTCAGAAAATAAAACTAATTTATTAATTTGGTTTTATCTAACCCTATTTTTAAATATTTTTTTGTCGAATAATTCTGAGTTTAGTAGAAATTTAAAATCAAAGTAAGTAAGGCCAGTTTCCTCTTAAGTGGTCAAAGCCAGGACAGAAAGTGTGAGTGTGCTACGGGACAGAACAAATGATACAGCTACGCAGAGGTTTCGTCATAGAAAATGCCAGAGCGATACTGATTACAGTGACGAACTGTTTACGAGATTCTAACTTTAGCTTTAAATGCTAACAGTCTTTGACAACGACAATTAATTTGCTAAGAGACAAGTGGTAACAAGTTTAGTTTGTTAATCAAAAATTAACTTGTCTTCTTTTGTTAGTTGATTAAGCATTACAATTCAAAATTAGATCTGAATATACTTCTCTGTCTTATTTGGAACTATAATTGACTCCTTTTGAAAAATCATAAATATATAAAAAATTGAGATTATCTATGAAAACAAATAATTCATCTAATAACTGATTTTTATTCAAATAAATTCCTTCATCAAGTAGTTACTGAATGGTTACTTCAAAACAGAAAGTTTTAATTTCTATGTAAATTACAAGAATAAGTTTCTTGCTGTTTGTTTCCAAATTAGAAATTAATTTTAGAAAAATACCAAATTACTGTTTAGTATAATCAGGTCTGAAGTTTTTTATAAGATTGAATAATTTGAATGATAAATAGTTTAACAGTTTTGATTTCATATAATAATCTAAACTAAACTCTTTTTATTAAATTATATTTTAATTTTATTGATTTTTAGATTTAGTTTCTAACTTACTTAACGTTTAAACAATAACAAACAATTTTGAAAACATTTTTCAAAAAATATAACTTTAGAATTGTTTATTTATATCTTAAGTTTTAAAAGAACTAAATAAAGTGTATTTAAAAAATCTTTAATTAAATTTTCGAATAAGAAAAAAACGAGTTTTTTGTTAATTTAATTCTATATTTGGTAATTTCTTATTGACTACTTAAACTTTTGTAAGCTTACAACAGATTCACATCAAATCAAAAAATTAATTATTAAAATCGAAAGCAAAACATTTTTTTCTTTATTTCCTATCGTTTGTTTTTTAATCAATTTTCTTTTACAATTAGTTGAATGTGTATTTCATATAATAAAAACATATATTATACTAAAACCAAATTTATCATAAAAATATCAGTTTTTCCTTATAAAGAAAATAACTTTTATTATTTATCACATAACCAGCTTCAAGATAGTTTAATTGATGTAAATAAAATGTAATCAAATTTATGTTTAATTGACTTAAAACAAAAACGAAAAACAATAGAGAGAGAACGATAAATTTTTATTAAGAAGTAGTTAGTAGATACGAAAATTATTATTTCATATTTTTTTGGTAAAAAAGAATTAAATTAAATATACATTTTAGTTTTAGCTTACGGTTATGTTATACAAACGAATTTGTCACATGCTAATTTCTCAATAAAGAAAGTTACTTTTACTCGCTAAACACACATTTTTGTTTTACAAAATTGTACAAGAAGGACAATTTGTTATTTAAATTTAAACTTTTTACTAAACCAAGTTGTAAAGTTCAAAAACTTTTTTATTTACTTTTACCTTATCTGTCTTACATTTCATTAAAACTTTTCTTAGTTTGATAGATTAAAGATTCTAAAACAAAATATTGTTATAAACAGATTTAAAATACTAAAAAGTAAAAATAAAAAACTTTTTAAAATAATATTTACTTTTAATTTTAATTTTTAATACTGATAAATCTGTCAAAATAAAAGTTTGTCATCAAATAAAAATCTTTGAAAATATTTAACACTAAACTTTGATGGAAATTTTTCATAAAAAAAAAAGTTTGCCAATAAATAGATAAATTTGCTTTTTATTTATTAAATTCACAAATTTTTTATTTTTAGAACTTTTATTTAAATGTTTGTTCTGAACTTAAAAAGAATGTGGATTAAAAAGATTAATCAAAAGATAATTGAAGATTCTTTGATTAAATGTATAATTTGTAAAAAGCTTTTTAGCTTATTGAAAGTAAATATTAATATAAAAATATTTGAAACATTTATTCTTGGCTATTTAAAGTGCTAAACACCTAATTTACAAGATGTTCTTACGAGAAAATTCTGTCATATTTTTAAACCTGTGAATTAGAAATATGGTTGGTAAATATTATCTATTAAGTTGTTTAAAAAAATAGATCTTTAAAACACTTCAAAGAGTTTTTAATTGACACTTAAGTTAAATTTGAATTCTTATAAATTACCATTAAGATTAATTATATCATAAAACTATTTTATTTTAATTATATAATATTTTATAAAGATATCTAAAAATTAAGTTCTTAAAGTTTTAAGAAATTTGTAAAACGATCTTCTGGTCAAAACAGATTCAAATTGTTTGTAATCTCTAGACAGATTTTAAAGATCTGAAATTTGATTTAATCAAACTCTAAAATGAGTTTTTGTTAAATTTTTGTTTTTTTATAAGAATAAATAACTTGATGTTATGAAAACTATTTCTCAAACTTTTTGATAAGAAAAATTATTTTGTTTCTGAATAGTAAACAAAATTAATAAAGATAAAACTGAAAGTAAAATTTTGATAATTTAAAAAAAATTGCATTGGCCGGGAATCGAACCCGGGCCTCCCGCGTGGCAGGCGAGAATTCTACCACTGAACCACCAATGCTTGATAATCGCTTGATAACATGTATATTTATTATTATTTTTACTAGTATAAAGTTTTTTAATTTGTACCTTATAACTGAAGTGAAAAATATTTTGAAATTTTAAAAGAAAATACAACGACTCGATTTAAAGCAATTGTTTATATAAAAATTAGCAGAAAATTTTGCTAGCATCTTGTATAAATTTTTCAAAAGAGCAGTTATAGTAATTTCTATCATTAAAAAAATCAACTACTTTTTTGTTCAATGTTTTTTTTATATCTATTTTAAATTTTGGTTAAATTGTTAGTAAAAATGTTCTTTATCTAGTTTATAAATTTGTTAAATATTTCTATCAAAAAGCATTTAGTCAAATTGCAAAAAAAACGTCCCCGGGTGGGCTTGAACCACCAACCTTTCGGTTAACAGCCGAACGCGCTAACCGATTGCGCCACGGAGACTTCAGCCATTCCACGAAAATGATAATTTTAATATTTTTAAAGTTGTTAGTATCAATTACATTTACTACAGATATATATTTTGATTTACTTATTATGTAATAAGTTTCGTTTACACAAAAATTTGATATAAATTCTTTGTTATTTGATTAAAACAATAAGATCAGTATAAAAACTTAAGTTTATTTCTTTTTTATTTATAGTTTATACAGTTTTTATTAATTTTTTAATGTGTATTTTTTCAGGTTTTTTATTTTAATTCAAATAACAATCTAGTTTCAATAAAATAAAAAATGTTTTATAAAATTTTGTACTGATATAAAAGGATATATAATAATATAATAGTTTATATAGGATACATACAATGATAATTTATAAGGTTTATAAAGGGTATGAATATATATTTTTTATTTAGTTTATATTATTATTTTACAATATTTAAATTTTTCTAAAATTTTGTTAATACTGCTATTAGGTTTTAGATTTAAAAAGTTAAAATTATATTAAGGTGTAATAAATGTAATTAAAACATTTTTTGTTAATTTAAAATAAAACAATTTTTATCGAAAAAGATAATATTTAGTGTAGCTTTTTTTAAGGTGAATTTACAATTTAAAAAGATGAAATTATTGAAAGGAATTCTTAAAGACTTATAAAAAATTGAATCATCTTTATTTCACAGAAATTAAATCTATTAATATAAGACAAAAAAGCTTTTTAATAATTCTTTTCTTTACTCTAAGTATAGTCACTTTCTATCAATGTAATTTTATTATAACTTTATATTTTACCTAATGTAAGTATTAAAATATTGTTAATAATATTTAAGCTTTTAATAGATTATGAAATCAGTTTGAAAAAATTGTGTAAAAAAATTTTAAATCAACCTTTGAAAACCAAATAGAAAGTTGTTAGTCAAAGTTAAAAATTTTCTCAATATTATATTATTTTGTAATATTATAATTTGAATATTAAATAAAATAAAAGTTAAAAATTAAAAAATTTTTAATATTTATGAAATCTTTTTATAGTTACAACTTAAAGTTAAAAAGTTAATTATCAGTGAATTTAAAATTGGTGAAACATGGAGACTTATATGATAGTAATAATATTTGTAAGTATTTTTTACAGTTTTATATTTAAACTACATTAAATTTAAAGTGTATCAAGTCTAGTTATTAAAAAAGAATATTTTATGTTATTATAAAACAAATATAAACTAAATTTGAATATTTGAATACTTAAATTAATTAAATAATAGATATAATATCTAAAATATCCGGGCCATAATTGTAATAAGCCATTTTGTTATAGTTAATTTTTGCTGTGGTTTTTATTGGTGGAATTATTATAATACTTCGAATGTATTTTAAAAAAGTCGATAAAGAAGAAACCATATTAAAAGTTAACAAGGAAATTTCAAAAGAAGCAGATAAAGTCATCATAAGCATGGAAGAGACCCAAGTAAAAAAAAATGTTTAAAATTTAATTCTAAATCTAAATAATTACAGATTTCTCCAAGAGCTCAATTAAAAGATCAAATGAATACTGAATTCAATGATTTGACTCAAGAAATACTCCATCAATTACGAGGTCTTGAAACACAAATCACACAAATCAATCAAACATTCGATTATTGGATTAATCGTCACCATGAACATCCAAACATCCAACAAATCTTCTCAAAACTTCTTCCAAATCAATTTGCTCTGAATAGTTTTCTCCCAATCTTCAAAAACATCTCAAATGAGGCCAGGACTCAATCAACTCTAGCGTCTGTTTGCATCTTTGATCATATTGAGAGGTATTCTGAGATCTGTGCTGATATAGAATCACAATTTAATGACATCATGACACATTTAAAACCAGTTATGACAGAAATCGATGATGGAATTAATCAACTGAAAAAAATTGATGACAATTTTCTAATACCAACTCAATTTTAATTTTTTGACAAATTTGGCGTTTTACTAAAAATCCCTACATTTTTTTTCAACTTTTAAAAAATAAAATTCTTTACAAATCACAAATTTGTGGATACTTAGGTTCATGACATCCTAAATAAGAATACTTTTCTCTGACGTCATCACATCGACTATCGCTAATGACATAAAGATTTGATGACGTCACTTCACCATATTCGGCAGCTGTATGACCAAATAAACTTCCATGTGTTAAAAACATGACGTCACAACGCGAAATAGCGAAAAATTCAGCAAAGGTTTTTTCAGCGCGTGTGATGACGTCATCATCTAGACGAACGTGCATCAAATGAACAATTGAATCTGATAGAGACACTACTTCAAGGTCTGAGTTATTAAGTTCCCGTAGTTTACTGATGACGTAGTTTTTAACACGAACATTATCGGAAGCGACGAAAACGCGAAAACGCTGCGATGACTTCATCGACAGGAAATTGGTGAAACAACGAACGAAGACTTGTTCATCTCCATCAGAAAGAAATTGATTATATTCATTATGACCAGTGCGAATCGCTAGCGCCACCGTGCGGAAATCAGAATTTTTTTCAAAGATATTTTCAACAATTTTTTCCACCGGTTTTGAAGGTTTAAATAATCCACGAAGTAAACTATTAGATTTAAAAACCTGAAAAATAAATTGAAGTTTTTGATTCTAATTTGACAAATACGATTTTTAGAAATTTTTTATTTGTAACTTACTATTTTATTAATAACTTTTTCGGAAAGTATTGCGTGTTCTAAGGTCACGTGACCTGATAGAAATGAGGTTTGTTTATCACGTGACGTATTTATGCAAATTAGAGGTTTTCCTTTCAACTGCATGTTCTTTACTGACTCATACTCAAAGTGAAAAGGTAAATCCTGAAAACCGACTGACCAATTCAACAGCTTCCAATCAATAAAGAAAAGCCTGAAAATATACAAAATTTTAACTCTACAGATATTTTAAAAAGTTATTTAAGATTGAATTTTAAAATTTCTTAGGAAGTATTCGTTAAAAAATAAAAATAAAAAAAGCGCCCAACGTGGGGCTCGAACCCACGACCGTTGGATTAAGAGTCCAACGCTCTACCGACTGAGCTAGCCGGGCGGTATTCAGCTTATAATTTAATTATATTTATTCAAAATTTAAAATAAACATTTTCAAAATATCTAAAAAAAATTATTTAAATTATAATATTTGCTATTTATATAAAATTAAAACAAAAATTATATTAAAATATCGACACAAAATAACTCACCTGCTAGTTTTAACAGCTAACTCAAATGCAGCAGTAACAGCACCCATTGTATCACCAATTCCTGCTATCGGTGTAAAAACCAAAATTTTCTTCATCTCACAAGGTATCAGAGGATCAAAAAGAGTAGAATTATGCCACTGCTGATATTTCGCGATGACGTCATCGTATCGCGCTGACTTGTCTGATTCGAAAATAAACGGAGTCATGCAAGAACCATCGCGATAACAATAATCTGATTGTTGGCTTTTATCCAGCAACAAAACTAAGATTAAAATTTTTAGAATTAAAAAACTTCGAATCATTTTTATTAGAAAATTTCAGACTAGTTCCTAAAACATTTGAAGTCAAAAAATTTCCTGATTAGTTTATCGGATGTGACGTCATCACTGCTTTTGTTATTAAGTAGAAAATCAATTTTTTTAAAAACTTGTTTTGATATTTAATTTCTTTATTTAATTTCTTATTTATTTCGAAGTTTGAAATTTATTTAGAAAATATTTAATTAAAGTTGATTTAATCATGAAAAAAATTTAACTTTAAAAATTATAATTATCAATTTAAAAACTGAAAAAGTCATTTTACTGTCTCCATCAAAACATGAAATAAATCTACTTAATCAAATTTTTCTTTTTTCACAAACATTATTCTTAAAATTTTTCCTAAATCCATCAATTTAAAAGTAAAAAAAAAAACTTTATTCTGTATAAACACCACAAGAACCTGTATAAGTTTCGCCAAAGTAATTTATCAATATTCTAGTCTGTTTTAGAGCTTTTACAAAACCAAAAAAATACTTTTATTTATCCTACCTCAAGTAATCTTAAGTAAAAAGTTCAGTAAATGATGATTTACCTACTTTTCTATTTACATTTTTCAATAAGCAACACTACAGTATCTAAAAAGACAGAAATTATTGTGTTTAGTCATGCATATCACTGGGATAATATTTTTTCTTCAATTTTTTGACGATAAAGATTTGAGCTTATTTTTAAAACTGAACCAGTAAATAAACCAATTTATCATTTTTAAAAATATTGATGTGAAATCTTGTAAAATTTCAAAGTAAATATGATCAGAACGAAACTAAACAGTTATTTTAAAATAAAATTGATACTTTGTAGTTTTATAGTAACAATTAGGCCAACAAATTTTTCTTTAAACTCTTAATCATATTATTTAATTAAACATCAAAAGATTTCGTGAAAAGAGAATAGTTTTAGATAAATTGAATTTTGAAACTGTTTATTTTTCACTTAATCAAATTGTTATCATTTTTTAGAATAAAATTTTAAGCAATTTGAACAAAAATTTCGCTATAATAAAATTTATAGGAGTTTTTAAAACGATAAACTTTTAGTGATTTAAAAATTGAAATTTTTTCTTTTAAATTATTTTAATTATGACGTCATTCGTTAAGTTAAAAATTTAGTAATTAAAAAAATATGTTTGTTTAATTTCAAGGTATTATAATTATAAAAATTCTTGTAAAAAATGTAAAAATTTTATTTTAAAATAGTTTAATTAAAATTCTTTTATTAAAAATCAGTTTAAAAGCAATTTATAAAACTGGATAAAACCTTAAACTCTTATTTTTAATAATTTAAAAGTTTTTATTCAAATGAATCTTTTTTAAAAGTTAGAATTTTTGAAAGAATCATTTTTAACTCGACTTAATTTGTTTATAGTTAAAAACTTATTGATCGAAACCACTATTGAATATTTTGTATTCAGCTTATAGGCTAAACTAGTATAAAAATTGGTAGATTCTATTATTTGAATCATTATTTTTACAAGAAAAGTTTTTATTGTTGAGTTAAATGAAAAGAAGAAGACAAGTAAACATTTTAAAATAAGTTTTCCTTAATTGACTCTACCTAAAATCATTTACGAGTCAATTAGAAAAAAAAAAACGAGTCAATAAAGCTACTCTAATTGATTCTAAAAATATTGACTCTCGCTGATTTGTTGATTTGTAAACATTTTAAGGAGATTTGTAAAATTTGTTATACTTCGTTGACTTTTCTAAATATTCAGATCGAGTTGTTTTGGGGATTTCCCGCAGTAGAAACCAACTACAGTTTTTCAGCTTATCTTTCAGACATAAGACTTTAACAGTTCATACTGCGAATTTTTCTCCGCGGTGTCCATCACGACTTGATGACGTCATCAAAAATTCAGGTTAAAGTTGAATTTCAGCAAAAAAACTTTTTTTTTCAGTACTTGTTAGTTATGTTTTTTTTTTAAATAACTTTTGTTCAAAAAAGCCATTTTGTCTAATATCGATGACGTCATCAATGATTCTGCCGCTTGTGTTATTGATGCAAATATTTTATGCGTCAAGTGACTCTGACTCAAAAATGGTCACTACAACTCATAGCTGCCAACGCGATGTATCGCCCAATTGGAAGCCTTTTAAAATGCCCATCAAAACGTCACACTTGACTGACTTCGACTCACTTATCAGTTACTATAGTGATTGGCATCAAACAACACTTAATGACGTCACCATCAGATGCGACGAGAAGGAGATTGTGGTATTTGAACCAGTTGCCGGACTTGGAGATAGCATCGGAGCAGCTTCGGCGGCATTCGCGAAAGCTATACGTCATGGAAAGTAAGTGATGACATCATCGACAATTTTCCGTCACTAGGTGTCATTAACTTGGAATAATCTTTTAAACAAACTTTATGACGTCATCATGTTCATTGATGCGTGAATGACGTCATGCTTGACTTATGTACAGGCTTTTTTTTGTGGACTGGAATCCCTTTAACTGGACAGTTGGTTTTAAGGAATTGCCTTTCCAGTTTGATTATAAAAGAGCTGTAGATATTCAAATAAGAGATGAACCCTTGTTATGTGCTTGTCATCCGTCATCATTTATTCGAGGACACGTCACTAGTGATCATCCAATCAACAAAGAGCTGATTGTGAATGACTTTGTGAGTTTATGGGTTTTTTAGATTATTCTCGGGCATTTTTGATAAAAGCCAAAAAAGTACTTTGTAAAAAATTATCATAAATTTATAAAAAGAAAATTAGCTAATCGATTTTTATTTAATTTTAGTAAAATGAATAAAAATAAAAACTAATTTATGTATTAAATATGATAATTAAATTAGGTAAGTATATGTCTCCGTGGCGCAATCGGTTAGCGCGTTCGGCTGTTAACCGAAAGGTTGGTGGTTCAAGCCCACCCGGGGACGCTTTTTTTTATCTGTTTCCGTTAATTGTTGGAAATTGATTTCAAGTAGTTTTTTAAGCTTTTTGAATTTTTTAAGCTATAAACTTATCTTTAAACAAAAGATTTAATAACTGTTTGTTTTATGCTTCATTTCAATTGAATAAAAATTTCAAGTGAAATATTTACAAATTTTCTTTTTCGGCTTAAAACGAAAGTTTTCAAATCAAACAAAAACTATTTTTGAATCGAAAAACGGTAATAACAAAAGACTTACAAGGTAGAAGAGTCAACATAGTATAATTATTAAGATTCTCAAAGAAACTTTGCTACTGACTCATTCGAATCTCATAAACGGAATCACTTTATTAAAAAATTAATAATCGGTCGCAAGTAAGGGGAACTCCCCAAAAAGTTTTGTTTTAAAAATCCATTTTGGCTGAAGAGTTCTTTTAAGATCTTAATCATTTGTTTTCAAGTATAGTGATTGGTTTCCTATAATGTCGGCTTCTTTTGTGTCTTTTCTCTTCTTTTCGAAATTCTCTGAAAGTTTACTAGTAAGGAGTTTTAGGAAGAGCGTTTTTTACATTCCGACTTTTCTAATTAAGTAAATAGTAAAGTCATTAAATATTAATTAACATTTTTTATATTTGAAACAGCTGATAAAGTTCATATTTAAAAGTTGATAATATTTTGAGAAAATTATATCAAATTTACGATTAAATTTCTTGTTTGTTAAATATTACCAACATTTCTAAACTGTGATTTTTTATACTATTAATATTCTATGTAATTGTTCACTATTATATGTTTTGAGGACTACTGAAATAAGATGTGTTGCATCTTTTACTTTCTATATTTCTAATCTAATAGATGTTATTTGTGAGAATGTGTTAGCGAGAGGTGCTCTCTTCAGTCACCCTCCTTCGCGTTTATTGTAATATATAAATAAGTTAGAAGGATTAAATTTCTAGAATTGATAGATTTAAAACTTTTATTAATAACAAAAAGTGTTTCCAACTTCTAAAATTTAATAATTTCCAACAGGAAATATCGCAAGTGCATTTGATGCGAGGTTTATTCCAACCTTCACAACAAGTTCAAACAATCATCAATTCTATCTCAGCTTTGGGTTGCTCAAATTCCATCCGCCAGGTGGCACTAGTGGTCCGTACAGGTAAAGGCGAAAAGAACAGATTCCTATCAGATGGTGACGAAACAAACTTCGCGCGCTGTTTCGCTAACTTCGTACGAGATGATTCAACTTCAACCTATCACGGCGAACGAATCCGCTATCACGTCATCATAATCTCAGATTGTGACGTCATCAAGCAATGGCTTGCTTCTGCTATCATCTTTGACTATCATCAAACTTCAGAAGCTGACAAGCGTCGTTATGACGTCACCGTGGCAACGCTAAACGACTCGATCGTGCACGTGATGTCATCAGTAGCTGGATATGGTGACGACAAAACCATTTTACGTGTGCAGAAAACGTTTGCCGAATATTTCGTCATAGCAAGTTGTGACGTCATCTTTCTGACGTATGGTAGTTTGTTTGGGAAGACAGCAGCTGAGCGTAGCGGAGTGACGTCATCAAACGTACACGTCATCAGTGATAGTAAATGTGATAGTGGAAGAAATGATTATTCGTATCTTGGTTGTCATCAACCGAAGTTTCCAGATATTTGTAGATTTTAATGTTGAGTTTTTAACCCAAAATGTTTTGTGGCCATTTTCGTAATAAAAATAAAAACTTATTTAAATGGTTTTAAATTTTAACAAAATGTTTATAAACTCGAGTTTTTTGAAGTATTTTAAGACTTTTACAGGTCAGACGACTCGTTAATTCTCTCGACTACAAATTTTTAAGATTCAAAATTGAATCAAATATAGATTTCCTAGTTCATAAGTATTCGGGTTAAAAGTATAAAAAAAAACTTTCCATTCCTCAAAATAAGTTAGTAAAGATTCACTTATGTTAATTTTGTTGATAAGATGTGTACGATATTTTGTGGTTTGATAGTCTGCATAAATAAAACACCTCGACCAAAATTACTTTGAGTATCTTTTCTAGAAGACAACTTCATATCAAGTTTCTTAAAGTCAACAAAATTAAAAAATGAAATTTGACAATTCTTTAGAAATTTATGAAACATTTATGGAATAAATGTATTTTTATTTATCTAGCTTGATTTAAAGTTTTAGTCAACACTTCTTTTGATGCAAAAATGAATGAAAGGAATGATTTTAGTAGCTTGCTTGTAAATAAAATCTTGCTTGCAATATTTCGGTCGTTGAAGATGCTTATAAAGCTTTAAAACTTCAGCAAAATATTAGCAGCACCTATGCTCTTCAAATAAGTAAAATAACTTCATAAAAACGGTTAATTATTATTGAAAGAAATATTTTGTTTATTAAAATTATAAAAACTACTTTATCTTTTAGATTAACCGTAAATTGAATTTAAAAATAACATTCACTTTGTTTTGTTTAAACATTACTGTCTAAAGTTTATATTAAAAAATAGTTTATATTCGTCTAAATAATCTGTAGCTCCATTTTTTTTTAAATAATCTATAAAATCTGTATCTTAGTTTATTTAACATTTGTGTATAAATTTTTAATGAAATCTTACAAATTTTATTTTAAATACATTTTGTAAAAAAGTCATATTTGTACTTTCATTGTTTGAAAACGTTTAGTAAAATGTGCTAATGTTGCTTAATGTTACTGGTTTATGATAAGGGTTTCTTGTTGTTGTTAAATGAAACTCTTATTATTTTTTCATGTTGATGTATTTTTGTATATTTTCTAGTTTTAAGATTTCTAAATAGATTTTTAAATAGATTTTATTATTTTTTTGCAATAAATTTAATCTGATATTAGCAAATTTGTTAAATATTTAATAATTTATAAAAAATTTATAGCTTAAAGCTATTAATTTTAGTAATATTTATATTTAATACATTTCATAACTTAAAAATACATTTTTTTCACCAAAAACCATTGAAATTTGATAATATTTTGATATTATTGAAGTTTTTCTTTGTATTTTATTAGATAATTTTATATAATATATTTATTTATATGTTTTTTTTTATGATTATCACCATACTTATTTAATGTAGGCTTTAAATATATTTTGTTGTATATAATGATTTTATTTTAACTATATTATATTAAAGAATATGATATTTATAAGTTTTGTATAAACTTATCATTTGATAATTTATATTTACTAATAAAAGAGTTTACATTAACTCAAAATATCTTACTTTTGTTCAATTATTTTATTTCTAAGTTATTTTAAAACTGCTTTTCATAAAAAATTACTAATTTTTGAGTTATTTAAAAGTTTATAATAACAAAATTTTGTTTTGGAATTTTTCTTTTACTATTTTTTTTTAAACTTGTTTCATAAGTAATTCAACATTATATATTTACTTAATTATTTCACTTGATTTGTAAAATAGACTTAAAAAGTTTTATATAAGCAAGCTCATAAATTTTATTTCTTACTTGAATATTCTATAATCAGTTTTTGTACTTTTGAGGTACTTTAGTTTCATTAATAAATTGTTAGATTTTTTATAGACTAAGAATATGTTTTTTAGAATGAATAAATCAATTAGTGTTTAAGATTATATCAGATGAATTCACAAAATACAGGAATTATTGACTACAATTAATGAGAATTTTTCTTTTAGTTTTATTGTAAAAATTTAATAGATTTGATTGGATTTATATTGAAAAAATGGCAAGAGGTATCATCAATTATTTTTACATTTATATTTTACTAAAATTCTAATTTTTTTATTTGTATCTTGTATTTAGTTGCTTTTAATTTTGTTAGTTATAATTCATTTGTTTTTGTCAATTTTATTTTATAACTCAATTATTATTTTAGAAGTCAAGTTATTTTTCTTAAAGTTATTATTATTATATTATTTTATATAAACCTTTGTTTATAAATTTTATTTCATAATTCTTTTTTGTTTTAAAATTTTGTTGTTTATTTCATCTTTTATAAAGTTACTTGATATCTAAAATATTAAATTTCATTAATTTATATTTCAATTTAAACATTTTAATTTATTTTTTGTGTTGTGTTTAACTATTTTAAACAACTATTACTAAATTAAAAGAATATTTATAGACATAAATTAATCTGTAACTTTACAAAGTACATTATAAAACTAAAAACAATTATTTTAATTCTATTTTTGGAGTTAATTTTTAATTTTTTTTAATTATGTCAACTTGTGCTCAAACTTTATCTAATAATTGTAAAAATATTTCATTTTTATGTACATCTTTTATCTTAATATTAATTAGTGATTTTAATAATTCAAACCTTTTAATAATTGAATCTGTTAACTATTATTTTTCAATAATATTCAAATTTTTCTGTTTTTACTTTCAGAAAAACTGACTATAAGTGAATCAAACGAGATAAGAAGATTAGAAGACAAATTAAGAGAAATTGAAAAAGTATTTATGGAAATTAAACTAAATATTTTATTAGCAACTAGTTATAAAACTGATAATTTTTTCAGGATAAGAAGATTTTGCAATTAGAAAAGCAGGATTTATTAGAATCAAACTCAAAACTTAAAGAAAATGTTGAACAATTGAAAGGGAAGAACTTACAGGTGAATAATTCTAATTTTATAAATTGAAAAGTTACTGATTTTGTAATTATTTTTAATTTAAATATTTGATGCCAAACTTTTTAATTATTGAAATATTGGACTTGAAAATTTATCTTTTTTCTTTTTATAGTAAATAAACTTTAACATTTGCAAATTGTTTTAAAACTTTATCAGTTAATCAATTCTTATAATTGAACGACTTCATCTTCAGATTAATTAACAAATTTAACTTTAATCTGAAATTTTTTTACTGCTGCTTCTATTTCAATGATTTTTTGTGAAGTATAAACATCTCATCTGCATCTTTTACTTCTTAATTCACTCCTTACCATATGATGTGGTTGTATTAAAAGTTGAGCTCAGAAAATATTCAAATTTTCAAATCAAATAAATCAGACATTCTTGGGCTATCACTAAAGATCTTTATGCTAAGATGTTTTTAAAGATCTTATGAGTTTATTTAATCCTTTGAGTTATCCTCCATAAGATAACAGACTTCAGACAAAATGAAATGATTTTTTAAAGAAGATTTTTTACAAACTTTTCTTTAAATATTTGTGATTGTACATCTTTAAATCTTTCAGATGCCTCCTCCTTCAAGTGATTATCTTCATCAGTTGGAGCTAGAAGTCGATCGGATGAAGAATGGGAGAGATGAAGCAGTGATGAAACAACGCCACCTAGTGGCAGTAATTCAGCAGGTGATCTTCTTCATCTAAATCTTTTTAATATTGAATTTAAATTAATCTGATTTTATTCTAAACTAACTTTTAATAATTTTTTTAGTTTTCTTCGGATGTAAAATTTATTAAATTATTTATAAATTTGGAAATTTTCATTTTACAAATAATTTGAAAATTTTTTCAATTTTTTTAAACTTGATTTTCAAATTGATTATTTCAATTTAATTTTTGAAACTTGACAAATAGTTTTGGAATATATCAATCAAAAAAGTTGTTTTGAAACTTATTTATGTCATTAAAAGCACTTCAACTTCTCTTTGAACAACTCATAAAATTCTTTGCCAATTGATCTTTTATTTCAAGTATTTATTCAAACTTGTAAAAGATTATTTCAAAATAAGATTTCATAAAAATTAAATCATTATTTCCGAATATCCAACTTTTTTCATCTATCTCACTCAAAAATAAGTTTTATAATTCACAGATTACATCAATCATCAAATCAGTTTCAGAACCTAAAAAACAAGATCAAAAAGAAGATGCTGATCCCGAAAAATCTCCGCAGGAAGCTCCGGAAGCTCCTCAGCGTATATCAATCTTAAAATCGCCTTTCGTCCAGCAATTGTTTACATCTGCAACTGTTGGAAGTATTGCGTCTGTATTAGTCCTTGCTATTTGGGTTTATGTAGTGATGCCAAGCAAGTAATTTGATTTATTTTTTTCCAATTGGAAACACTTTTTATACTTTTCATTTGTGATTGAAAATTGGTAGCTCTTTTTGTAAAGTAATTTCTTTTTAATTTATTTCGTTGATGTCTTTCATTTATCAAGTTAAAAATTATCTTCTTTTGTAATTTTTTTTTTATCAAGTTACTCAATTTTAAAAAAATCATTTTTAAAGTTTAAGTTAAAATTGAATTATTTTTTTTTAAAAGAATTTATTAAAAAGGTTTTTAAAATTATAGATTTAAACATAAAAGAAGTTTTTGGAAAACATTTTCAAACTTTATAATGTTCAAATCATTAACTGAAAATTTATAAAAAGAAGATCAAAATAAGATTTAATGATTTTAAAAGATTAATTGAAGAATTTACAATCATTAGTTTGAAAATAATCTTACAAACATTTATCTTAAATCTGTTTTTATCCGTAACTTGACGTTGAATAGAATATTTCAGTTTAAAATTTTCAAAAAAAATTTTTGAATATTTGTAAAAATAAAATCATCAATTTATTTCTGAAATTTTTAATTTCAAATTTTTTATGAATATATTTAGTAAAAAAATTAAGTAGCAAAAATATTAATTTTGAAAGAATTTACATCAGGTTGTCTTTAGAGACCCCAAAAATATCTTCAGGAAACTTTAAAGATTAATTTTTAATAAATTTCAACAATACTTAACAACCTGTGTCATCAAAATTTTGTTGGGGTAGTTAATCTAGGAATTTTTATGATCTAAGTTCTTAGATAAACTTAGATTTCTATAGCATATTTATTTATCAAAAAACTTTACTGATTTAAAAGTTTTGATAAAATTTAGTATCATTTAATACAAATTCATCAACCGGCCCTGTGGTGTAACGGTTAGCACTCTGGACTTTGAATCCAGCGATCCGAGTTCAAATCTCGGCAGGACCTATTTTTTTATTTACATTTTTGCGAAAGGTAGCGGGTTCGAACCCGGACAAGTCATATTTATAACAGTTAAAAGTTTCTAGGAGAAACAAAGCTTTAAGCTACTTCAGCACTTAGTGTCTTCTGGAAGTTCTCGACGCCAGCTGGTTGTACATAATTCAGAAGTAGTTCACAAAAAACTGTTAAAAGCTTATTCAATTTTTTATATAATTAATTTACGATTGAATAATTTCCCAGGCTTATAAAATTAATTTTGAAAACTTCAAATTTTTGACAAATATGCAGCTGTCCTACACTTGTGGTCTGCACTTGTGACTAGTGGTCCACAATTTACAGCTGTCTTAATTCTAATAAAAGCAAGATTTATTCGTGAAACAAGTTTATATTGACTAAATGTTACTAATTGAGGTTTTTTTACAAGTCAAGGTGTTAAACTATCCACTAGTTTTTTCTTCATGGGGTTTAAATCTAAAAGTTTTATAAATACAAATTTTTATCAGACGAAATACTATTTTTAAATATAAGAATTGATCTTGTCAAATATTCAATGAGGTTTTTATGACTCTAAAAACGTTTTTTTAAAAGAGGAAGTCAAATAACTTCTAACGCGGATCAAGTTATTATTCGTTTAAAAGAAAAATACAAATAAATAAAGTTTAATCTCAAAATATCAGATTTAATCAGAATAATTGTTAACAAATGAAACTAAACAAATGGGCCAACAAAATATTAGTAATTTGAAAACTTAAGTTGTTTACACGAATATTAAAAAATTTTTACTGTTGTCTTGGAAAAAAATAATTATTAAAAATTATCATTTTGATTATAAAATAGCAATAATAGTTAATAATATGATAATAATAAGCACAATCAGTAGTTTTGATCGACTGGTAAATATTTGTATAAATATTTATCTGGGTTTTATTTTCACGAATTGAAAAACTCCGATAATATTTTGAATATCAATTTCTATTTTTTATAAACTAAATTAGTTTGAATTTTAATTTATTATTAACTTTTCTATCTAATTTAGAATTATAACTTTTGTTGGTAAAAGTAAAAAGCAAATGACCATAAAACAAAATTGCTTTGAACTTTTGCTTTATAATATCTTTTTAAAGTTTGTTAAATAATTTTCCACAATCTCTAGAAGTCCTTGAATCTGTTTTACTTGAATCTGTACTTATATATGCTTCTCTTTATTTATTACTTATTTAAAAAGATATTTATACGATTTGTTAATTAAAACTTTATACAATAATTGTTTAAAACCTTAATAATGTCTTATTCACATTATTATAATTTATAATAAATTTAAAGTATTCTGTATATAACCCTGAATAATTGCTTTCAATAATAAAAACCTCCAAACAAAGATCTTTTTGTTAATAATAAATAGCTTTTTGGGAGTAATTTTGGTGTAATTTGACAAAAGTATATCTAAAAAACATAAAAAAGCTGTAAATAAAACTTTAAGATAGAAATTAGAAACTTAACTTTTTCAATTTGATATTTTTAAAGCCAGTTTTAGGAGACCGTACACGTGTTATATTTTGTCTGGTTGAAATCTTATATGCTAGGTTTGATTCGCCGCAATTTTTTGCTGTTAGCTTTATACTTGCATAATATCGATTTGAACATTAAAATCTATTTCTTAAAATTAAGTTATTTTTATATCTAGATTAAATCTAAATTTTTGTTTCTTTGTAATCATTTTTTAAAAATATTTTTATTGTTGTGTTGAAATAATTCCAGTTTTAATTTTTTTTATTCTAATTTTTAAATTTTGTTTTAATTACATAGAGATCATTTAAAACAAATAATTAATTATTTTAATTAATAATCCAATTATTTTATGAGTTTATATTTATTTTGTTTTTATTTTTATACTTTTTTGTTATTGAATTTTAAAGTTTAAAAGTTTTGTTTTTATTTTAGTCAAAATAAAAATATCAACAATTTTTTAAAATCTATATAAAAAGTGAATTGTAAATAATGATATCATTAAAAAAATTGTTATTATTAAAAAATTAATTCATATAAATATTAATTTTTTTAATTAAATTTTGAAATTATAATTTTTTTATAATTAAATAAATAAGTTAACTTTTTTTTAGATATTAAACTTAATTAATTAAATAATTCAATAAATAATTGAAATTTTAATTTTGCAGCAAATTGATTCAACTATATCAGCATAATGAAGTTAGTTTTACTCTTTTTAGCTTTATTTGTTTTATCATCTAATGCAAAAAAGTCAGATAAGGCTTATAAATGTGATGGTAAGTCTTTTATAAAATTCTAAGGAGTCATTTTACTGTAACTTTCATTGAATTAAATTTATTAACAAATAATTGTTAAGTTTACTTATGTTTTATTTTTTATATTTATACATTTTTAGAAATATATTTGATAATTTTTTGACAGTATAAAATCAAGTTATATAGAGTATATAAGTTTTTATAATTGTTTGCTACTATTAGATAATTATTAGCTATTTTTTGCTATATATTGTGTATCACTATATGATATATTTAGATTTATTCTTTAACCTCTAAATTATTACATAAAATGTAATAGCTTTAAAAATAAGATTTTAGTCATTTTGATAAAACTATTTGTATTTATATATTGATTATATTATATCATGTATACAAGTTTTTAATCTTTTATATACTCTATAACTACTTATATACTATTTTGTATATATATAAATTTTATCATGCTAAAAAATTATATAATTTTTCTATTTTAATTCATTTTTCAATTTTTCCTTAAAACTATAATTTTTACAAAATATTTATTATATTATTTAGTTAGTTATTAGTTTTATATGATTTTATTCATTTATTCAATCCATATTTATTCATTTATTCAATCCATATTTATTAATTTATTTAACCCTATGGGTTACAAACTCAGCAGCTTCTATAGTAAAATAAATTATATTTTTATGAATGATATTTTTATGAATGATTTTTTTCATTTGTAGTATGCAAAGCAGTTGTAGATGAAGTCGAACATGATATTGGTCAAGTAGATCCTAATAAGATGATTCAAGTGGGAAGTTATCGGGTTGATCCTAATGGAAAGACTAGAACTGTTCAGGTTTGAAGTTTGTTAAACTTTTTACTTTCATCATAATTCAACTTATTTAAAGTTTTGAAAAGTATTATTTAGATTTGATAGTTTATAAAAGTTAGATCTTAAAAAGTATTTAGTTAAAAGTTTGAAAATTAAATGAAATTCTGTTTGGTGGTTTTCTTTGTAAATTCTATTTATGATGAATATGTTTCATCTGATTAATTGTGATGAATATTAGGGAATTGGAATTGATTAAAGCAATTTTATTTGATCTTTTGATCTTATCCCTAAATACTAATTTAAAAGATTAAATTTTTAAAATATCAAAAAGTCTTTCATCATTTAATTTCATCTTATAAAATTTTAATCATAAAAAGAACAATTTTTTCAAAAAGAACTTCAAACTTTTTTTAAAAACTCACTTCAGTTGGAGTACATTTGTTTCATCTTGTACAATTGTCAAATATATCTTTTTACTGTCTCTTGCATCAATAAAGTCGTCTTTATTGGATCTTTTCTGGAAATTTTAGTCTCTGCCTTCTATAAATTCCTTAATTTCTGAAAAAGATGAGTAAATTGCTATCTGCTTGTTGTCTTTTACTATGAAGTTTTTTGTGTCTAGCTTGAGTATCTTAGAACATATTTTTTTAACTCGACTTGACTGGAATTTTTATTATTTTTTGGAAGATTTATGATATAAACTAACTTACCATCAACATCTTCTCTTTTAACTGATGTTTTAGTTGGTTTCACTTCAAACTCTGATTAGTTCTTGTTGAAAATCTAATTTAATAACTTTAAAACTTATTAGATTTTCTAGATTCTGATTATTATATATTTGCAGAATTTTATTCCAATTTTTCATTAAGTTTGCAATTATATACTTTACAGAAAAATACTTGAAAACCACGTTAAAGTTTTTATAATCTTTTTATAATTACAAATCTTGTGTTTGGTGGTTGAAGGTGCTGAAGACTCACTTGCTTCTAACACCTTGACTTGTAAAAACTCCTCGACCAACAACACCAAGTCAATAATAACTTGTCTTACAAACAAATCTTGTGTTTGGTGGTTAAAGGTGCTGAAGACTCACCTGCTTCTAGCATCTTGACTTGTAAAAACTCCTCGACCAACAACACCAAGTCAATAATAACTTGTCTTACAAACAAATCTTGTGATTGGTGGTTGAAGGTGTTGAAGACTCACTTGCTTCTAGCATCTTGACTTGTAAAAACTCCTCGACCAACAACACCAAGTCAATAATAACTTGTCTTACAAACAAATCTTGTGATTGGTGGTTGAAGGTGTTGAAGACTCACTTGCTTCTAGCATCTTGACTTGTAAAAACTCCTCGACCAACATCACCAAGTCAATAATAACTTGTCTTACAAACAAATCTTGTGTTTGGTGGTTGAAGATGCTGAAGACTCACTTGCTTCTATCACCTTGACTTGTAGAAACTCCTCGACCAACAACACCAAGTCAATAATAACTTGTCTTACAAACAGATCTTGTGATTGGTGGTTGAAGGTGTTGAAGACTCACTTGCTTCTAGCATCTTGACTTGTAAAAACTCCTCGACCAACAACACCAAGTCAATAATAACTTGTCTTACAAACAAATCTTGTGATTGGTGGTTGAAGGTGTTGAAGACTCACTTGCTTCTAGCATCTTGACTTGTAAAAACTCCTCGACCAACATCACCAAGTCAATAATAACTTGTCTTACAAACAAATCTTGTGTTTGGTAGTTGAAGGTGCTGAAGACTCACTTGCTTCTAGCATCTTGACTTGTAAAACCTCCTCGACTAACAACACCAAGTCAATAATAACTTGTCTTACAAACAAATCTTGTGTTTGGTGGTTGAAGGTACGGAAGACTCACTTGCTTCTAGCACCTTGACTTGTAAAAACTCCTCGACCACCAACACCAAGTCAATAATAACTTGTCTTACAAACAAATCTTGTGTTTGGTGGTTGAAGGTGCTGAAGACTCGCTTGCTTCTAGCACCTTGACTTGAAAAACACCTCGACCAACAACACCAAGTCAATAATAAATTGTCTTACAAACAAATCTTGTGTTTGGTGGTTGAAGGTACGGAAGACTCACTTGCTTCTAGCACCTTGACTTGTAAAAACTCCTCGACCACCAACACCAAGTCAATAATAACTTGTCTTACAAACAAATCTTGTGTTTGGTGGTCGAAGATGCTGAAGACTTACTTGCTTCTAGCATCTTGACTTGTAAGAACTTCTCGACCACCAACACCAAGTCAATAATAACTTGTCTTACAAACAAATCTTGTGTTTGGTGGTTGAAGGTACGGAAGACTCACTTGCTTCTAGCACCTTGACTTGTAAAAACTCCTCGACCACCAACACCAAGTCAATAATAACTTGTCTTACAAACAAATCTTGTGTTTGGTGGTTGAAGGTGCTGAAGACTCGCTTGCTTCTAGCACCTTGACTTGAAAAACACCTCGACCAACAACACCAAGTCAATAATAAATTGTCTTACAAACAAATCTTGTGTTTGGTGGTTGAAGGTACGGAAGACTCACTTGCTTCTAGCACCTTGACTTGTAAAAACTCCTCGACCACCAACACCAAGTCAATAATAACTTGTCTTACAAACAAATCTTGTGTTTGGTGGTCGAAGATGCTGAAGACTTACTTGCTTCTAGCATCTTGACTTGTAAGAACTTCTCGACCACCAACACCAAGTCAATAATAACTTGTCTTACAAACAAATCTTGTGTTTGGTGGTTGAAGGTGCTGAAGACTCACTTGCTTCTAGCACCTTGACTTGTAAAAACTCCTCGACCAACAACATCAAGTCAATAATAACTTGTCTTACAAACAAATCTTGTGTTTGGTGGTTGAAGCTGCTGAAGACTCACTTACTTCTAACACCTTGACTTGTAAAAACTCCTCAACCAACAACACCAAGTCAATAATAACTTGTCTTACAAACAAATCTTGTGTTTGGTGGTCGAAGATGCTGAAGACTTACTTGCTTCTAGCATCTTGACTTGTAAGAACTTCTCGACCACCAACACCAAGTCAATAATAACTTGTCTTACAAACAAATCTTGTGTTTGGTGGTTGAAGGTGCTGAAGACTCACTTGCTTCTAACACCTTGACTTGTAAAAACTCCTCGACCAACAACATCAAGTCAATAATAACTTGTCTTACAAACAAATCTTGTGTTTGGTTGTTGAAGGTGCTGAAGACTCGCTTGCTTCTAACACCTTGACTTGTAAAGACTCCTCGGCTGACAACACCAAGTCAATAATAACTTGTCTTACAAACAAATCTTGTGTTTGGTGGTTGAAGGTGCTGAAGACTCACTTGCTTCTAACACCTTGACTTGTAAAAACTCCTCGACCAACAACACCAAGTCAATAATAACTTGTCTTACAAACAAATCTTGTGTTTGGTGGTTAATTCACCTATTTTAATGGCAGTAATTAGAATAAATATCTTTATAAAACCCTTGATATAAGTTTAATTGAAATATTATTATAAAAAGATAATTATAGAAGTTTTAAAAACATTTTTATAGCTTAATTATCTTTATCAATCTGAATTTGAATAAAATTTAATTATTACAAAAATATTCTGATTTTTAAAACTGTTTTCTGCTCATGTAAGCAGCTAATTAGCATAATCAGCATTTTCATCAATTATTTATTTGCAGATTATTTGCTTCATTAACTTTATATTTTTGCAACTAATTCAATAATGATTTTTTAAATTTTTTTTAATTTTGACAAATAAACCTTTTTTCAATCAATTTAAAATCCAAAATAATTTTCGACCATTTTTGAACAGAAGAAGTATGCAAGATCAGAAACTCATGTATCAGAGCTATTAGAAGGAGTGTGCGAGAAGATATCACAAAATTATATGGAAGTAAAAGATAAAGAAGCTAAAGGAGCTACTAGGTTTGATTTGAGATCAATAAAAAGATTTTCAATTTTATGTCTTCAGATTAAAGAGACTTGTGACCCACGATGGCAAAATGAGTGAAGACATTGACATGAAAGCATTGATGGAAGAAAGTAACAAAGGAGATAAACCTCCAGGAGATAAAGAAAAGAAGATTAAATTTGCTGTTAGTTGGGCCATTTAAAAAAAACGCCAGTTTAGTGATGTGAAATTATTTGGTGTTTTTCTTCGTTTTTTAGTGCGATAAATTAGTGGAGGATTTTGAGGATGATTTTATGGATCTCTTTCAAACTGATCATAATAGATCTGTAGAAGATGTGTGCTCAGAAATTTCAGGTTTCTAAGTTTGACCACTAGATGGCGTTTTATAAATATTTTCATTCAGTCTCAACTCTTCGCATGATTCTGATCTTCAAACTTTCTAACATCTTGTCTCAGAGTTACATCAGTTCATTCTGATATCTTCCATCTCTTCTTATGAAAATCCAAGCATGACTTCATCTTCTCATTATTCTGATCTTCAAACTTTCTAACATCTTGTCTCAGAGTTACATCAGTTCATTCTGATATCTTCCATCTCTTCTTATGAAAATCCAAGCATGACTTCATCATCTAATTATTCTGATCTTCAAACTTTCTAACATCTTGTCTCAGAGTTAGATCAGTTCATTCTGATATCTTCCATCTCTTCTTATGAAGATGCAAGCATGACTTCATCTTCTCATTATTCTGATCTTCAAACTCTCTAACAACTTGTCTCAGAGTTACATCTGTTCATTCTGATATCTTCCCATCTCTTCTTATGAAAATCCAAGCATGACTTCATCTTCTAATTATTCTGATCTTCAAACTTTCTAACATCTTGTCTCAGAGTTAGATCAGTACATTCTGATATCTTCCATCTCTTCTTATGAAGATCCAACCATGACTTCATCTTCTCATTATTCTGATCTTCAAACTTTCTAACATCTTGTCTCAGAGTTAGATCAGTACATTCTGATATCTTCCATCTCTTCTTATGAAGATCCAACCATGACTTCATCTTCTCATTATTCTGATCTTCAAACTTTCTAACATCTTGTCTCAGAGTTAGATCAGTTCATTCTGATATCTTCCATCTCTTCTTATGAAGATGCAAGCATGACTTCATCTTCTCATTATTCTGATCTTCAAACTCTCTAACAACTTGTCTCAGAGTTACATCTGTTCATTCTGATATCTTCCCATCTCTTCTTATGAAAATCCAAGCATGACTTCATCTTCTAATTATTCTGATCTTCAAACTTTCTAACATCTTGTCTCAGAGTTAGATCAATACATTCTGATATCTTCCATCTCTTCTTATGAAGATCCAAGCATGACTTCATCATCTAATTATTCTGATCTTCAAACTTTCTAACAACTTGTCTCAGAGATACATCAGTTCATTCTGATATCTTCCATCTCTTCTTATGAAGATACAAACATGACTTCATCTTCAAATTCTTCTGATCTTCAAACCTTCTACCAACTTGTCTCAGAGTTACACCAGTTCATTCTGATATCTTCCCATCTCTTCTTATGAAGATCCAAGCATGACTTCATCATCTCATTATTCTGATCTTCAAACTCTCTAACAACTTGTCTCAGAGTTACATCAGTTCATTCTGATATCTTCCATCTCTTCTTATGAAGATGCAAGTATGACTTCATCTTCTCATTATTCTGATCTTCAAACTCTCTAACAACTTGTCTCAGAGTTACATCTGTTCATTCTGATATCTTCCCATCTCTTCTTATGAAAATCCAAGCATGACTTCATCTTCTAATTATTCTGATCTTCAAACTTTCTAACATCTTGTCTCAGAGTTAGATCAGTACATTCTGATATCTTCCATCTCTTCTTATGAAGATCCAAGCATGACTTCATCATCTAATTATTCTGATCTTCAAACTTTCTAACAACTTGTCTCAGAGATACATCAGTTCATTCTGATATCTTCCATCTCTTCTTATGAAGATACAAACATGACTTCATCTTCAAATTCTTCTGATCTTCAAACCTTCTACCAACTTGTCTCAGAGTTACACCAGTTCATTCTGATATCTTCCCATCTCTTCTTATGAAGATCCAAGCATGACTTCATCATCTCATTATTCTGATCTTCAAACTCTCTAACAACTTGTCTCAGAGTTACATCAGTTCATTCTGATATCTTCCATCTCTTCTTATGAAGATGCAAGTATGACTTCATCTTCTCATTATTCTGATCTTCAAACTCTCTAACAACTTGTCTCAGAGTTACATCTGTTCATTCTGATATCTTCCATCTCTTCTTATGAAAATCCAAGCATGACTTCATCTTCTAATTATTCTGATCTTCAAACTTTCTAACATCTTGTCTCAGAGTTAGATCAGTTCAATCTGATATCTTCCATCTCTTTTTATGAAGATCCAAGCATGACTTCATCTTCTCATTATTCTGATCTTCAAACTCTCTAACATCTTGTCTCAGAGTTACATCAGTTCATTCTGATATCTTCCATCTCTTTTTATGAAGATCCAAGCATGACTTCATCTTCTCATTATTCTGATCTTCAAACTTTCTAACAACTTGTCTCAGAGTTACATCAGTTCATTCTGATATTTTCCCATCTCTTCTTATGAAGATGCAAGCATGACTTCGTTTTCTAATTATTCTGATCTTCAAACTTTCTAACAACTTGTCTCAGAGTTACATCAGTTTATTCTGATATCTTCCATCTCTTCTTATGATAATTCTGATGAAATTCAGTATTTCCTTTTTAAGCCAGTTTCTTTTTCCAAAATTTCACTTTTAAAACTTCTGTATTTCAGGATTCTGTAAAAAACCATCTAAAAAGCAAGAATTGTAAACTGGTACTAAAATCAATTAGAAGCATTCTAAAAGAGATTTATTTTATTTGGAGTTACTACTTTCAACTTTTATCATTTTATATTACATTTATCAATTTACTTATTTAGTACCAACATTTTTCTTATGTTTTTACTTTAACTGACCACAGTGGAACATAGTAACTTATTTTATTTGCTGTTTCTGGTATTATTCTTTTATAAACTTTACAAAAATCTCTAATTCCTTATTACATTTTGAATATCTAAATTGTTTCATAAAAAGTTGCAAACTTTCTATAAGATGAATACATTGAAGTAAATAATTTGGGTTTCAAACTTTAGGTTTTAATCTCCTTTTCAAGAATTTGATTTTTATTGAAATGTAGAAAAAGTAATTTTCTTTTTTCAGTTTTAATTAATTATTTTATATATATTCAACTACAAAATCTAGATAAAGCTGTAAGTTTTTCTGTTTCAACATAATTTTTAGATCATGAATTATTTAATCTCAAGAAAAAATATTTTTATTTTATTTCAAATTTTTAAAAATCCTAAAAACTTTTTTAACTTTTTCAAATCTTAGTGATTCTTTTAATGATCTTAACTTGATATAATAACTTGTTCATCAAATTAATCTTAAATTTCATCAAGAGTTTTCAATTTTATAAAAACTTAGTTTTTCAGTTATCGATAAATTAAATTGTTGAATTCAAAGCTTAATTTAATATTAAAAGTTTTTATTAAATTTTAATTCTAGAATTCAAATTTTTAAAGTATTCTAACATCAGATTAATAAAGTTTATTTAAGAACCAATAAACTTTAAAAATTAATAAAGTTTTAATTAATTAGAACTTCAATAAACATATATTTAATTTTTCGAACAAACGTACAAAATATTTATGAAAATTATCTAAACTTGGTAGCTTATATCATCACATTAATCTTTGTGTAGACTACATCAAGGTCTTGATACAACTATCAACTTTTTGATAACTATCTTTCTTTGTAAGAAGATATTTTGAAGACTTAATCAGCAATAGTTAGAATAATGATCTTATTTTCATCAGTAATTTTTCTGCTTTATAATTTACATATTTTTTGATTTATCTAATGATGGTAGAAAAAAAACCCAGATCATAGATTGATTTAAATCTTCTTATCTTTAACAATTTCCACTAAAATAATATTTTGATTATTTTATTTCGTTCAACTTTTTCATAAAAATATTTTTCAAGAATTGTTCAATGGTTACACAAAAAGAACTTTTTGAAAAAAGTGTTGAGAAAAACAGAAAATAAAAAGAAACTTTAATTTGAGCTAACAACAAGTTTTATTTTATTTATTACAATAAATGCAAAGGAGGGTGCCTGAAGAGAGCACCTCTCGCTAACACACATTCTCACAAATAACATCTATTAAGTTAGAAATATAGAAATCAAAAGATGAAACACGTGACATTTCAGTAGTCCTCAAAGCATATAACAGTGAATAATTATATAGAATGTTAATAATATTTAAAAATTACAGTTTAGAAACGACAATGTTGGCAATATTATAACGATAATGTTAATATTTTCAGCGATTAAACCTTAAGCTTCTCAACAAGTTCAAAGGTTAACAAAAAGCTTTATGAAAAACAATTTTCTCAAATCAAACGAGAACTCAAATAAATTTTAGGGTTTAGAAAAAACTAGATTAACAGAGTCAACTCAATTAATAATCAACAACAAACTTTCTACAACATCGTAAACTGATTTTTGATGTTTTTGACTAAAAGATGAGTTTTTAAATTGTAAAAGATAATTTTTCTGAGAACATTTATAATTTTAATTAAAATAATAAAAAATGGGGCTCGTCCGGGATTTGAACCCGGACCTCTCGCACCCAAAGCGAGAATCATACCCCTAGACCAACGAGCCGTTATAGTTTTGATAAATTTTTTAAATTTATTCTAAAACAATTTCGAAATTGTATTTAATTCATTAGATTGCTAAAAATTGTCAACAAACTTTTAGTTTAAAAATAGAATTAATTTTAATTTCAATTTTCTATAAAAAGCTTTTACAACAATTTTCAAACAAAATTTGTTAAAAATTTAACAATTTTTAAAACAAGTAGAAAGATACACTTGTTACAGATAATTACATTACTTAAAAAACTATTTGATTTAAACTTTTATTTTTCAATTTATTTTGGTTAAAAGAAACTTTTTCAAATCTAATTTTTTTGCAATTACATTTATATTTATGATAATATTTAATTATAAATTATAAAATTATAATCTTGTAAATAAAAATTAAATATTTGAAGTTTGAAACTTAGATTAATGAACAATTTTTTGAAAGGGTTCTTAAGTAGAATAAAAAATGATTTTTAACAAAAAAATAAATTAAATAATTTACTAATAACTAATTAATTAACCTAATAATAACACATTAGTAACTTTTATAAATTATATAATCTACAATTTTATTATTTAATAATATTCTATCGGGTTTTTGACATTTGATAAATAAAAATCAGTGATGTTTTAGAGATTATTTTCAGATCATTTTGTCATCTTCTCGTCTTTAAAATCAATCACTCGGAGCTCTTGATGAAGATTTTTACATTAAAATCAATTATTTCGAAAATAAAATAAATTCTGAAAAAGTTTCAAAAGCTTTTATTTTAATTCAAAATATATAAATAATTTTATTTCAAATAATTATTAATGATATTAAAAAAATTCAGTAAATTCTATAATGGTTTCAGATGTTTAACTTTCAACTTCTAGAGATCTATTGATTGAATCTTATTCTTGTTGACAATTTTATAAAGACATTTTGATATCAGCAAAAATTTACTAAATAATTTAAAAAAATTAGAATTTGTTAAATTTAACATCAAATGACACATATTTGAAACAGTGTTTACTACTCATTTTATTTCAAGAAATCACATTTGAAACACTATTTATTCATTTTTTAACTTTCTAAATCGTGAAATTTGATCTTTAGATTACATTTCCAAAAAATTGAAAAATATTTGAAGAATTTATAAAATCTTTTTATCTTTGAATAACATCTTTATGAAAATTATATTTTAGTTTTTTTGATTAAACATTTGAAATTTTTAAAAGAATAAAAAAATATTCTTATTGATAATAAAAATGTTTATATTGTTAAAATTGTATAATTTGTAAACTTTATTTACTAAATTATTTTTCTAATAAGTTTAAACTTTCAGTAATTTATGTTGAAAATAATTTGCATTTTTCGCAGTTCAGAAAAAATATTCAGAAAAAAAATTGTAAGAAAAAAGATTTTCAAAAATTTATTAAAAAATCAAAATTATTCTCAAATTTTTGTACCTTGAAAACTTTAAAAAATTTGGCCAAGTTTAAAGATGACTTCACAGCAGAAAGTTGTAGACGAATGAAAATGAGACAGAATCTTTAAATAAAATTGCAAAAAGAAAGGGCCCGTCCGGGATTTGAACCCGGGACCTCCCGCACCCTAAGCGGAAATCATACCCCTAGACCAACGGGCCGATGCATAAACTTCAACTTTTAGTTTTATATTTCCACAAAACCATAAGCTAACAGCTTTAAATTTTTGATGATTAACTGCAAACTGTAACTTTAATAGATTAGATTAAGAATAAGTTTTTTTATTTGTTGTCTTTTGTTTAGAAATAGATGTAAGCGTTTTTCAAATAAATTTAAAGTTGAAATAGATAAAAAAAAATTAAACAGAAGCAAATACATTTAGTGGAATTTTCACATATTTTTATTTTTTTAAATTATAATTTATAATTTGATATTTATGTGAAAAAAATTGCAAACTTTAAAATATCATCAAATAATATTCTTCAAGATTGATATTTATAGTAAAAAGCTATTACAAATTATCTTAATATATGACTTTAATTTATAAGTTGTTTAAATCTAACTTTCACTAACTAAATTTTCAATAAAAATTAATAGCATAAAATTTATGAAGAATTTTTGTTGAACATTTTAATGAGCTTAAATGATAATTTCTAAACAAGTTATTTATTATTCTGTTTGTTCTGATCAACTTTACTTTGGATGTAGTCGTTAATCAAAATGTAAATCACATTTAAATGCAAATCTAAACCAAATACTTATCAAATTTTTATATAATCTTTATATTTACCATAAATTAAAATTGAAGTTATTTATGAATCAAAACTTCATTTGTTGATAAAAAAAAATTTAAAGTTGTGATTACAAAACATAAATTTTTTTCAAAATCAAAAAATGCATTGGCCGGGAATCGAACCCGGGCCTCCCGCGTGGCAGGCGAGAATTCTACCACTGAACCACCAATGCTTGTTATATCTATCGTTTTAATTTATAAAATTAATACATTTTACGAGTTTTTGCATAACTAAGCAAACCAACCGTTAAATATTTTTTAAAGAAAATTTCTTTTGAATGAAATATTTCTGTTCATATTTTTAAAATTTTCTATTAAAGCTGATTAGTATATTTCATCAAATTCATTTTATTATTCAAAGTTAATTTTTGTATATAATAGAAAAACCTAATATTATTATTATCCATATTGAATAGAAACAAGACCAAATATAAACCAAAAAACTTAGATAAAAATCTTATAATAATTGTTTAAGGTTGATTAATGAAACTTTTTTATAGATAAAAGCAAGTTAAATATATTTCTAAACTTTTAACAATTGTTTGATAAAAAAAATAAGTTAAATATGATGTTTTATGATTAATAATTTTTTATATAACTTTGTATAAAATATTTATTAAGCAAATAAATTTTAGAAATACTTAATTTCACATTCAGTTAAATTACATTTAATTTCATGGAAACATTAAAAAAGTTTCAATTAAAGCTTGAGTTTAAGAAGTTCATACAAAATAAACAACAATAATTAGTAGTGATTACAAATGATTTATTTTTTAACCAACATTGAACAGAATAAACAAAAGTAAAAAAATCTTATAAATCAGAAAGTCAAAATTTATATTTTCGGCTTACTACATATTTAAAGGTTAATAAAACATAAAATATTCGAACTTAATTTGTTTCTTTGTTAATTAAATCGTAAAATGAAATTGAAAGTTAAATTGTTTCGAACAAATAATCTTTTTAAAAAACTTTTCGTTATGACTTTTGTATGGTTTTTTACTGGAACAATTATTTTAAATATTGATTGATGTTACCAGTTGTTATTAATGTTTACTGGTTGGTGCTGATAAAGGTTACTGGTTTCTGTTGGTTTTTACTGGTTGCTGCTGTTAGTGCTTGCTGGTTGCTGCTAGTTTTTACTGGTTGCTGTTATTAAGGCTTACTGGTTGGTGCTGATAAAGGTTACTGGTTTCTCTTGGTTTTTACTGGTTACTGTTATTAAGGCTTACTGGTTGGTGCTGGAAGTGCTTACTGGTTTTTACTGGTTGTCGCTAGTGGTTACTGGTTTCTGTTGTGTTTTACTGATTGCTATTGTTAGTGCTTAATGGTTGCTGTTAGTGGTGTTTGCTGGTTGTTGCTAGTGTTTGCAATTTTCAGTTTTAAAATTAAATCTTATCTTTTTTGATTTTCTTTTTGACTAGTTCAAAACCAAAAAACTTTTATAAACGGATTTGAATACAAGTATCTCTTAGATGTTGGGATTAAATGGGACATTTACTGGAAGATAAACTACATTTTTTATTGTTTTTTATATTGATTGAAAGAATATTCGAAAAATAACTTGTAAAGAAAAATGATAATAGTTGATTAACATATCTCTAAATCTATTCTTAGAATCAATAAATTCTTGGATTTCTAGCAAGTAATGATAACTTTATTTGTTTAAAATCCAAAATCATTTTATTGTCTCACGTAAACTTTAAACTTTATAATCTTTTTTAGTTAAATAATTAGTAATATTGCTTAACTAACTTCTTGACTAACAACACAAGGTTAAAACAGTGTTGCCAACTAACAAATAATGTAGTTGGTAGCTAATTTTCTTATTTTTAGTTTGACCAGAAACCAGAAAAAAATTATTAAAAAAATTGATGATGACGTCATCATCACTGTAATGATTCAATTAGATTAGAATCTAAAATATATTTTTTAGTTTTGGCTGATTAAATCAATGACGTCACAATAAATTCGCTTTTATTCGTACATCAATTACTTCCACAAAATCCACAGATGACGTCACACAAAAGTCTCTAAATGGAAAATAAAAAGGTAAAACCCCTAAAATGAAATTTCCGAAAGTAAATTGGAATTAAACGAAACTATAAAACGGACAAATTTGCATAAATTTAACAAACAAAACTAATTTCACGTCAATTATACAAACAGCCAAATTGTAACGCTGCTGTTGGAGCTGGTTGCTGTTGCCAGGAATTAAAAAAACCAGCAACAGCCATATGTGGACGAATGGTGTTTGTGGAATGGTAATCAGATGGAAAATTGTAACCATCGATACCAGTTGCATATTGATGGCAAACATGATGGTTATCAGTAAAAGAGTAGTGACGTGGTTGGTGGAAATCGTTACAACCCATCTTGGGGTGGTAGTAGTAAGATTTAAATGTCTCGCGGTCGTCTCTTCGTTCTTTCTTCCATTTCATTCGTCGGTTTTGAAACCAAATCTTCACTTGACGATCAGATAACTTTACGGAGTTGGCAACCTGGAGAACAAATCACAAAAATGATTCTTCAGTTCTAAGGAATAATTTAAATGATATTTTTTTGAGATATGACGCGATTAAAATAAAAGACTTTAAATTAGTTCGAGTCTAAAATAATTTTTGATGTAAATTTAAATTCTAAAAAATCTAAAGTTGTTAAAATATTCAGCTAAAATTTTAACTAGATTGAAAAAAAAATCATTTTTCTATTTATTTGTTAGTCGAGGAGTTTTTACAAGTCAAGGTGCTAATTTTGTGATTTCATTTTTGCTGACTTTTTAAATAGACTCAACATATGTTAGATGATTCTGCAGGAGGTGAAAGTTCATTAATCGAATCAACTCAATGTTTATCAATGACGTCACGTCTTCTCGCGACTCATAACATTTACTTTCATCGTGGTAGCTATAAATCAGAAGAAAATAGAAAAATTGATTCGAAAAATTTTTTGGTCAATTTGGTGTTTGTCTGGATACACAATAAATCTCACGTGACACCATAAAATCTTCGCAAACAGAAATTGCATTTGCATACTTGACACGTGCGCTTATGACGTCATATGTTGTTCGACTTACTTCTAAACGACGATCACGTGATAGGTATTGATTGTAGTGAAACTCTTTTTCTAGTTCTAGGAGCTGAAATTTGGAATATGGGACTCTTTTTTTACGACTACTTGCTGTCAGCCAATGTTTGGTAGGATCTGAAGACAATTTGGTTTTAGTGTTTCCAGTAAAAAAAATTAAATATTTTTCATGATTCAAAAAATTTTTTTTTAATTTAAAATGAAGAGTTTTGAATATATTCTTCATAAAATTTTTGTTAGAAAAATTTAATCTTTTTAATTTATACATTGAACAGAAAATAATTTAATTTCTAAAATTTTAAAAGTGAATCATTTTTTTATGTCTTACAACAACTTAAACAAATTAACAAAACTTAATTCTATCAACAAAATTACGTTAAGAATATCTTCAAATTTGTTTCAATAAAATCGAGTTCACATTTAAAACTTAAAAAACTAACCAATAAGTTACTAAAAAAAATTGCTAATTTTAAAGATAATTTTTTGATAAAAAATAATAATTTTTATAAAATAAAAGTAAAAATTTTAATATGAAAACCTTATTTATCTAAAAGTATTATAAATTCTACATTAATACTATTGTAGGTGAGATAATAGTTTTAATAAGTTAGAAATCTTATATGGATAAATCAATAATTAAATGTAGATGAATTAGATAAATTATTATTTTTTAGTTAGTTTAGAGATTATAGAGATAATAAAATTTATTTATTTATTATAATAATTGCGAAGGAGGGTGTCTGAAGAGAGCACCTCTCGCTAACACACATTCTCACAAATGATATCTTTTAAATTAGAAATATAGAAAGATGTAACACGTGACTACTCAGTAGTCCTCAAAACATATGACAGTGAACAATTACATGAAATGTTAATAATATAAAAAATCACAGTTTAGAAATGATAATGTTGGCAATATTATAACTTCTGTTTGAACAACGCGAGTGATTCTGACATGACAATGTCTTATAGCAGCTGGTTCCAAAATGTTTAATTTAAACAATAATTTCCAGTAATAAAAATAGTTTACTTATTTAAATATGGTTCTTTATTTGAAATGTGTTAAAAGAAAATGCCACTAAGTGCTTTGTTATTACTTGAACTAATAAATAATAAATCAATTAAAACAGTTTTTACATTCTCGATTAGATTTATCTCAGTCAAATAACATTTCAAAAATAAACCATTTTATTGAAAAGCAACTTAAACAATATGCAAAAATATCATTTAAATTAATTTACATTTTCAACAATTGAGTAAACAATATTATTACCAGAACAAATTTGATTTATATATTTATTGGTTGTTAATTTAGGGGTAATAAATACTGCAGCTGTTTTAGAGTGATAAAATATGAACTTTTTATTTGAATTCTTCGATAGAGACGTTGACTTAAAGAATTCTACTAATGTAATGAAAATTCTATTTTCTGTATACATTTTTTTGATGGTTTAAACTTTCAATTCAACTTTGTTCTATAGAATTTGGAATTAATAAAATAAATATAATAAATCTTGAAATTATTCAGTGTAATTTTAGCCTAAGAAAATTGTTAAAAAATTCTGTAGAATTTTTGAGAATAAAGATGAATACTTAATTATATTATATAAAGTATAAACTATATCAGATAAAAGTTAATATTTGTAGAAAAATGTATTTTAACAACTTTAAACAAAAATAGCAAAAACTTGAGCCTATTAAAAAGGTTGACGATTTATTTAAACAGCAGTAACGTTGAAGTATTTGAATTATTTCTGTAATCACAAGTTTACGAGTAGTCAAGTGTATGAAATTTGTTGGATTAACATTTCCAGGCTTATTTAAATTGATAAAAAATAAATAAATGATTTATTTGTTCTTAAAAAGTGTTTTCTTGAACCAAACTTTTATATCCATTTACAATTAGAATTTAATCTTAAGTTAAAAGTATATTTTGTATATTATTTATTCGTTTAATAATTATAATTTAGGAAAAGTAATAAATATTATTTCTAAAAGTACTTTTCTTAATATTTATCTAACTTTGAGGTTATTATATATTTTTCCTAATATTCTGATTTAGAAACTAAAAACTGTAATAATTAAACTTAAAAAAATTAGAAATCTAGAAATAAATTTTAAATCTTGAGCCAGAATAAAAAGCGGCCATTTTTGAAAGCTTAACTAGTTAAGCCTAGATCAAGGATTACTAAAAATAAATAAAAGAAATAAGAAGCAAACAAAACCTAAAATTGTACAATCGACTCGGGTGTAATATAATTTATACTTTATTAAAGTAAAATATTTGTTTTAAATAGAATATTGGACATTTCACTGTAAATTATAAAATTAAAGTATAGTGCTGTTAGATACGGGTAAATATAGATGCTTTACAGATAGCTAATTGGTGTTGTTAGAATAAATAAAATTTGAAGTATTATTTGACGTTCAGTTAATTCAATGTCATTATCTAAGTGGTAAAAAAGTTTAAATTCTATGAAAAAAGCTTTTAGTACATTTTAATTGAACTGAAAACTATTTATACTTCAATTAAATCTATATAAAATGTAATTAGTAACTTATATATGTATTTAAGATTTCATGAAAAGTTATTATTTGTAAATTATTTGGTTTATAAAACAGCTTTCATTTATTTGTCAATCGAATTTTACATTTTAAATACAAATGTTTCAAAACCATATTTTTAAAATCATTCTTAAATAGTTAGTAAAAAAAGATTAACATTTTGTAGCATATAAAGAAAAAATATTTACTGAATAAGTTAATAAACAGAAATAATGATTTAATAGCGAAGAGCTACTATCAGAAACCACTAAATCATTTCCTAACGTAAAAAGAATTTGAAATAATTTGTAGTAAATTAAAAAGTGAATATCATTAATATATAAGAAATAAAATATTAAAAAATGTTTTTAAATAAATTTAAACTTTCTATTTTTTGGACTTTTTAGTAGAATATATTTATGTTTATTTAAATTATTCTAAAATTTAACTTTTTTGGAATAAATTTATAAAGCTATCAACATAAAAAACAGATTATCTTTTTAAAAAATGAATAATTAAATTGATAAATAAAAAAGTTAGAAAAATATTTATTGAAAAACAAAATTTGTCAAATTAAATAATTTCAAAAATTCTTTCTAATTTTTTAAAATAATTTAAAATCAAACTTTAACTAATTTCAACAAATAATTTTTTTCAAACCTGTTTCTATATTTTCTCCGCCGACACTGACGTCACCATCTATGACGTCATCACGAGCTACCGAGCTCTCGATGCAATTAACTTGAATATCGTTCGGTTTCGAAGCTGTCGAAGTGATTACGTCATCAAATCAATCACTAAATAATTAAACATCTCACATTGGTTTCGCTTCAGACCTTTTTTTGCGGTCGTGACGTCATCAGGGTCAGCGATATCAAAGTCCACTTTGTCCCAGGTCGCTGTTTGTGGTTTGGACTTTTCCAGTTTTTCTGTTTTCGAGTCACGTGTCCAATTTTTATCGATTTCTGCTCCACGATAAGTGACGTCATCAACAGCCGGAAATGACGTTGGGTAGTATCCAGTGTCACGTGATTGAATGAGACTTGTATGAAAGTTTGATGTTTGTTGTGACGTCATCAAAGCGACTTCGTTTTCGTAGTTGTAGATTTTTGTGACGTCATCAGTTGACGGAAAATATGAGAAATCATTTTTATTGTAATAAGTCATTTTTTTATTACGTTATAAACTGAATAACGATAAATTATATTTATAAAAGTTTATAAATAAGTTACGAAAGTTAGAAATTTATAAACTAAATATTCATAAAAAATTAAAACTTTTTAGTTTTACTAACTAATAATTTTATAAATATTATTTAATTAATTTTTATTTAAACAAAAATATTTCGGTTAAAATTTATTCATCAAACAAACTATTAACAAAATAGGTGCTTCGACCACCAAGCACAAGAAAACTTTTCTTATTCTGGTGGTCAGAAAGTTCATTTACTTTCTTATCAACTATTTTTTTTCTTTTTTCTTTTAATTGTGATTCTAAATTAAAGCGTCGAATCAGACAAATACAATAAATAAAACCAAACTATGTTTCTCTAAAACTAAATCAATTTTACTACAAAAATCTGAATTAGATCTGAATAAACTCAATCAATCTTGAGATTAGGATCTTGTTTAATTACTAAATAAATTAGAAACACTCAAAAATATTTTCTAATTCAAATTTATTTAACTTTTTTAGCTTAAACTTGAAATATAGAATAAACTATTAACTAAATCAAATTAAGAAATAACTTTTTTAAATGTTTAAAAAGATACAAACTAAAGTTCTGAATAGAATTTTGGATGGAAAAATTGCTTATAAACTTTTGAAATTTACAAAATAATAGCTGGAAACACTTAATTTGATTTGAAGTATTTACTTAATTGATATAAAATCTGCTAAAACAAGATAAAAAGAGTTTCTAAATATTTGTAAATTAATAATTGATGTTGAATATTCGATCTAAAAAGATAAATATTTAAAGTTAATTTTAAAATAGTTTTTATAAACTTACAAGAATAAAAAATTCTTATTAAGTTTTTTTTCAGTAAAACTAAAAAAAAATAAACATTTTATTATTATAATTTACTAAAATAATAATTATTATATAAATTATATATATTTTTATTAAAAAAAAAACTTTTCTACTTTTCGAATAAAATTTTCTAATCTTTCTAAATGATACCAAAATGGTCGATTCATAACCTGCCCTTGAATCTGATCTTTCGATTAAACACGAGATTTGATAATTGACATTAAAAGTGAGATTTTAGGTCACGTGACAAAAAAATGGAAAAAGTATCCAAGAGTATCAGAAGTGGGGATTTTTTTGGAAATTAAATTTATTTTTTAGGATTTGAGATAAACTTGATATTTTATATATTTGAAAACAAAAAATAGAAATAAGAATATTTACGAAAACTTTGAGCGCAAATATTTCTAAAAAAAAATCCGAATACTAAAGATGTTTGATTCTTTGTGATTCGAAACTTATAAATCTTTGTCAAGGGGTTTCCCCTTTCAAATATATGTTTAAGAGTTGATAGCGGCGCCAAAAACGGACAATATTTGTGCGGCGTCAAATCGGTATTATGACAGATTTACAAGCGACCATATTAGTACACATTCAGCAGATTAAGCTGCAAAATAAAATAAGTGAAATAACTTCAACAATTTTCCTTGTCAGAATTTTTCTTCCTTCGAATGATTATATTTACAAAATTAAAAATTTGCAGCTAACGAAATCATTGAACCGTAACGCTATTTGAAAATACTTTCTGCGAAAATTCTTATCTAAATCTCGTTTCATGACGTCATACGCGTCGCTGAGAGCTTTTTTTCAATTAGCACGTCAATGTCATATTAATTAAGGAGCTTGATTTGAGTCTGTGGTCTTTTATTTTTTACGATTTCTAAACGATTTTTGTTGGTTAGAATTTTGGGGTAAACTTTAATTAATGGGTTTATTGTTGATTATTTTAAGAAAATTGTAAACTTATTTGTATCGTTCTTTTAATCCCGTAATTTTACTGATGTTTATTCTATTGTTTTAATGATTTAATTAAGTTGAAAAGACTAAAAGGTTTATTTTTACAAGAATAAATTACAAGATTTACAATTCTTCTTAAAAATAATGAAAATGGCTTTTTTGAAAATTGGCCTAAAAAGTAAATAGAAAACAAAGTTAGCCTCTGTAGAAGATACGTCTAATTTAATGTTTGTTTTTTCATTTACTTGTTTGTTAATTGTCCCAACTGCTTTGCATTGATGACAAGATTTTTTTTTCGTTTGATCAAAATGATGACGTCATTACTGTCTTCAATATTCAGTATTCCAATTTTGTAAACAAACTATTTATGTTATGATTATTTGATTACAAAAGTAATTATTTAATCATCAAATTAGTTGCTATGGTGATGAGCTGATGACAATTTTCTAATTTTTTTAAACATTTTTTTTGTGAATGAAAATAAAAGAAATATAATAAAAATAATAAAAGTTGTAATTTAAAGTCAAAATTATAATATTAACAAAGCAAATAATCTCTAGATTTTTCGAAGTAATGCTAGAAATAAAATTGATAAACAAATTTAATTTAGAATTTTAAAATGTTTATAATTTTTTAAATCTTATTTTACCTTTGTAAAAATATTAAGAAAATTTTCAAATATGTAAATCTGGTTAAAGAACATTTTATCTTAATATGTAGCATCAAAAATAAACTTAAAAGGTAGTAAAAAAATTAGAAATATTTTTATATAAAACACTTTGCTATAATAATTTTCTAGAAAATTTAAAAGTCAAAGTTTTTAGCAGATTGTTAAATAAACTGAAAATTTTTAAGGCAACAGTAACTAAACAAGATTCAATTATTCTTAACAACTTGTCTAACCCATTGTTTACATATGATGACGTCATCATAGCGTGTGAAGTTTAAAATGATTTTACGAGAAATTAATTGGTTAGAAAATGAAGAAGGTGAAATTAAACATGCAAGTTTACAAAGTCGACCAATTTTGCATATTTTGTTTGTTTTAAGGTGATTAAGATCTAGTATGCCTGTTTTTAAGATTTAAGTTTTTAATAAAATTATTTTTTTATGATTTTTCAATTAATGATTTTTTTTAATTTATTATGTTTCCATGTTTAGTTTATTTGAAATATTTTAGTTAAATTTATATGAACTAATAAAAAATTGATTATTAGAATTAAGAATTTTATGAATCAAATTATTTAAAAGTTATCATAATTGAACAAAACCTTTTATTACACTTTTAAAAATTATTGTCTCATGCAATCATAGAAAAATTCTGTGATCTTATCATTGAGACATTAAAAAGATGAACAAATTATATTTAAATTATAAAATAATCTATTTAATAATTTTGCTTTTTCTAATAACTTCATTATTTTTTATTTACTCTTTAAAAATAGGAAACACTTTCTGTAAAAAAAATCTATCAAAATTTCAATAAATACAAAGAAAAAATAATATTTATTTATTAAACAAATAACTAGATTAATTTTTGAATAAATCAGAGTAAATTAAGAAGTTGCAAAAGAAGAACAGATATTACTAAAATAACAATTACGATATTTCTGTGACGGTTTCTATAGCAACCAAATCGTAGTTTAATAGTTGCTATTCGGTAAACTATACAGTTGAAAATATTGGTTCTAAATATGCAGGACGCCACCTTTTAACGAGATATACCCTGATTTATGTATTATTTAATTATAAAAATCTTAAAGTTTTCTTAGACTTATCATAAATTTGTAATTTTTGTAAATATTTGTTGTTTTGAACGTTATTTTTCAGAGTTTCCAAATTTATTTAATTAGAATTTTATCAAAGAAAGCTTAAGTGGTTAAATCATAAGCTTTGTAAATAAAATTTCTTTGAAGCGATGTGTCTTCCTTGTTTTACTTCAATTGATTTTAATTAAGTAATAAAATAAATTTTTAATTGAAAAATAAATGTTTTTAAGAAATATACTATTTTGTTTTTAGCAAACATTTTTACTCAATTTTATATTCAACATTTGAACTTATTTTCTAGTTTAATATAATTTTTAAATTTATAAATATCTATTTAATCACAATAAAACTTTGTTAAAAATTTAGTAATTATTTAAAACATTAAAAAATCGATATTTTTGTATAAAATTGATTTATTAAAAGTGACCAATAACTTTTGTAATTTTTCGTTAATTAGTGACCCAGCTTCAAAAAAAAGGAAGAAGAAGGAACCCTAAAAATGTTTAGATCTTTATCACACTGTGTCTTGCTTTGTTAAAAGTCTTAAGCAAAACCGATATGGTTTTTCTTTGCTGAAGTAGACCAATATTATTACTAATCAACTAAAACAACAACAGTAATAACCAAAATAAATAAACAATAAAAAACAATAAACTTTTGTAATGTAATAAACTATCACTTCCTATACAAATTCTTTCTTCAGCTTTTAGTTAAACATTTAATAAAACCTCAAGCTTCGTTTTTTGATTTATTGATTATAAATGAAATAATTTCACGGTAACAAAATGGCGTTTTGTAAAAATGCGCAAAAGAATTTGATACTTAACTTAGGTTAAAGTAAATCAACAAAATTTGTAAATTTATATAAATAATTATGGATTTTAGCAAAAATAATTAAATATCTTAAAAATATAGTTTATATTTATTTCTTTTAAAATTAAAATAACTGATTTCTTATTCTAAGTAATGAAATACAGTAAAACCAAACTTTAAACAAATGTAATTTTAACCTAATCTATATTCTTAGAGTTTCATGTTTATTAAATCTTTGAAAAAATTTGTAAAAAAATAAACTAAGTACGAAAATATTAAAAAAGGTTTTACTAAACTACAAGTGCATTAAGCTGTGTCTAGTCAAGCAGAACACAACTTAGCGAAAGAAACAGCTGATAAAAACAAAGCCTAATACAAAGCTAACATAAAAGTTACTATCATTAAAAAACATGAAAAATTTTTACAACAAACAATGAACAAGTTTAATATTAATAAAAAATTATAAATAGCTCAAAGCTTCAGTAGAATTGATATATAATTTTTGTTATCTTAAAAATAATTCAATAACAACTTGATTTTTAGTAAACAAAATGTATATTATAATATAAGTAAATTTTTTGGCTGTTGAACAAATCGCTAGAGTAATGTTTCCAACTTAAAAAAACTTTAGTTGAAATTGGTAACTTCATTTCCTGTTGAGTCATATTAGTTAACTAGTTAATCTAGAAAGTTGAACTTTTTTAGAACCATTTAAAATATTACTTGTTGTTTTTATTACCAATCGTTTTTTATACAAAGTAATTATTTTTTTAATTTATTAAAACTGTATGAGCTAAATTGTTTTCAAAAATTTTCAAAAATTCCATAAAACTATTTGCAATTTATAAATATATTATTATATATAAATTTTTGAAAGAAGTTAAATCAAAAAGTATTTAATGTTTACTAACTAATTTTGTTTTCAAGAATTAATTTTTTCTATAAGAAATTCTTAAATTAGCAAAAACATATTTTGTTTTGCTAAAAGTTTAAAAATGATACTTTGAAAAATATGGTTTATTTATTTAATAGAGTAAAGTACTAAATATTTATTTTTTTTAGCCATAAAAGTTTCCCAGTATTATGTTTGAAACACCCCTTTTTTATTTATATTTATTTCTTATTTATATAATAATATTATGTAATCTCATCAACTGCATAAATACCAAGCATTTTTTTTCTAATCTTTTATCTGTGTTTGAATTTTAATCTTTTTCAAATTATTTATGATAAAAGTAAGTTTTATGTTGTTTAAGGTTTATATATATATCCAAATTATATATTTAACCAATTTATAGAAATAAGGTTTTAAAGAAATTGTTTATTTATTTTTTGTTTAGTGTAGATACTAATATATGTTTTTTATTTGATTTCATTATTATCTTGTTTTCATTTTAATATTTTTATTTATATATTTTATGGCCTTAAATTTATATTTAAGATAATTTAGTTTTGCATGCACTTTGAAATGTTAAATTGTTTTTTTATTTTTGAATACAAAATGTGCATAAAATGTTTCTTAATAATCGAAATTAAATTTTCTAAATTATATTCTAGCTTATTATTTTATTAAAAAGCATTCCTTTTTTAATAATTCTAAACTTTTTTTTACAAAATATCATTTAAAAAGTTGAAAATGATTTTCTTATAAAATTTATTTTATTCATTTAATAAATAGTTTGTCTTGCAGTGATATATATTATTGTAAAAATATTTTTATATTATAATATTTCATAATTTTAAAAGCCTTAGTAATTTAGCCTTTAGTTAATTTTGACTATTTATATTTTTTATGATCTAACTAATTTATATTATTAACATTCTATGTAATTGTTCACTGTTATATGTTTTGAGGACTACTGAAATGCCACGTGTTACATCTTTTGCTTTCTATATTTCTAACTTAATAGATATTATTTGTGAGAATGTGTGTTAGCGAGAGGTGCTCTCTTCAGGCACCCTCCTTCGCATTTAAATATTATTTTTCATCCTTTTAAAATTCTATAAATAATCTTAATAAAATTTATTTTTTGACTTTTTGAAATTTATGAAAAAGTGTTTGGAAACACTGTTTGTATTCATAAAATTAACTTTGCGAAAATGTGTGTTAGCGAGAGATGCTCTCTTCAGGCACCCTCCTTCGCATTTATTATAATAAATAAATATTATTTATGTTTCAGAAATGGATTTCTTTCATTGTGTGAAATGCATGCACCTTTGTGCTTATTTCTGCCATTGTTGCCCTTTCTTTATTAAGGGTCTACCAAACTCTATAACCTTTACTCAAGCCCTTGTTATTGAAACAGATGAAATCCTTGATGTAAATGAAATTCTAATGAATTGTAGAACTGTAGTTGTAGGTTGTGTAAACTGTGAAGAGAGTATTGGAATCAAAGTTGTTGAAGCAGAGCCAAAAACAGGTCTTATGGGACTTTATGCCCTAGATAGGAACTGTGTTGTTAGAAAAAGTGCTCCTCAATAAAATAATTAGGAAAAAAAATCAACTAATTTGTACTTTCAATAAAAGTCTAAACGGGAATTTTATGTGATTATTTCTCCTTAAATATTTTAGTGAAATCTTGATCTGATAATTATTTATTTTTAGATATTATAAAAACTCAATTGCTAACAACCATGAAACTTATTTTTAAGGTTTCGTTTGTTATCTAAGAAATTTATATTTCAAGATACAAATTATTCAAAATTATTTTTTTATGTAGAGTATAAACAAAAAAAAATTGCTATAATTAGATTTTCATTAATATAAAAATATTCAAAAACTTCTTATAATATTTAAGATATTTGAAATTATTCTAAGTAATTTTGAAATTATAATTATTATTTAATTTTTTAAGAGTCAGGTTATTTTTAAATTAATTATTAGAAGCAATTAATGTAAGAAATTATTGGTGGACTAAAATGTTTGTAAAAATATATTTTTAATTTAATTACATCATTAATATCAAGTATTGTACTACAAATAAATAAATATAATTTATCTGTAAATGCAAATATTAATATTTTACTAATTATGTAATTCATTTTTGATTAGATGTGAGAAAGCCTTCAGAGATACATATTTAAGTTTTATTTTTTTATACAACTTCTGTTTTTTAGGTGAAGATTAAAATGAAACTTTCTTACCTACAACAGTTTGCAGATTTTTGTCAGTAATCGATTTACTTGGCTTGATAATATTTAAATAATATGATCGAAAATGGCTAAATAGTTATTTGGCTTCAACTTAATTTTTTTGAATATTTCTGTTTTTAATTTTTAAATGAAAAAAATAGTATAGAAAATTAAGCCTTAACTTTTAAAAAGTAAATGAAAAGAATAAACAATCTGCGATTGATTTTGTATGTCTAAAAGCTCAATCTATAAGTGATTACATTCGCCTACATATGTGCTACGATGGAGAAACAGTTTTTATCGAGCTCTAACTTTATCAGCAGTTAGCGTTATCTGATAATGAACGAAGTCTTACTGAATTTAGTGGTCTGTACTCTTACAAAGTGGCCACTGATACGTGGACACTATTAAAGGAAGATTCCGGTTATGCTGGTCCACAAGACATTGGATCTAGAATTCAGCCATTCAATGCTTCTAGATTCTGCAAGCTCTTCAAGTTTTTTTGATATAAGATTATTTCGAAATAAATTGTGAAATGTTTTTCAGCCTTTGCTTTTTAAAAGATAAACTGACTTAATTAAAGTAATCTTAAATTAAATCATATTATAATGATGATCTAAACTTAATGGGTCCAATTTTGATACTGAAGGTAGTATTTTTCTTGTTGAATTTACTATTGACTGCCTTTTGTAATTAATTTGAAATTTGAGTTGAACAAATATTCAAAACTTGTGATTACTATTTTTTCAATTCTTTTAAAACTTTTTTTTATACATTTGAGTAAATAAAGCTCGTTACCTATGACAAATTTGTAAAACACCTTGAAGCTTTTACCATGCAATAAAATGCATATATTACAAATCGATTTTATATATTTGTTAGGATGATGTCTTTGTGAGTATTTATCAAAGAGAAAATGATGAGGAAGACCTAAAGACTCATCTTATTATTACACACCAATCAATTTAAATTTTGTTGTTGAATATTTACTTTTGTAGGTTTATAAACATTTCTATATTTGTTTACATTTAACATATTAAAAAAAGTTCAAGGGTTTTCTGCTTAATTAAATGAAGCAGATATATATGTTTTTTTTCAATAAAAAATAAGATTTATTTTGTAGGCCTAAGCAAAATCACTCAACCGTATCGTATTCATATTTTATATTCCTTACTTATATGCATTTATATGATTGCCATTTTTTTATACTTAAGTAAAATTTTTATTTTGTTTTATATGAAATGTATTCTTATAAAAGTTTTTTAATTTAAAGTCATATTAAAATATATTCTTATATACTGTGTTCTATATATATAAGTTAGATATTGTACTCTAAATTTTTATTTTTTACTTATAAAGTTAAATAATAATTACTATTATTTAACAGTTGCATATATATTTAACTTTTATGTTTCAAAAAATTCTTTTATGTTTATTTTATATTGCCTAAAGTTTTTTTTGTAGTAACTGGCAACTTGGTCTATAATATTTTATAAATATTTATTTTAATAAAAGTAATATAGTTTTTAAATAAAAAATAATTTAACAGAACTAAGCTAGTTATTTTATTTTTATATAGTTCATTTTTTGTTAAATTCAATACTTTATTTTAGATAATTTATTAGAAATATTTATATTTCATAACCATATGTTATTTAATAGAAGGATTTTGTTTATGTTGTAATAATAATATAATAGCTAATTTAATTTTAAATAAAATTAGTTTAGTTTTATTGTGCTTATATATAAACGTTTAATTTAATAAAAAATTAGGAAATATTTTTTATTATTAAAAAATATAAATGTAAAAAGTTTCAGTTTTTTTTCATTGGTTTGTTTTATAATGAATAAAATTTGAGTTTTAAGACTAAAAATAAATTTGTTGATAAAATTGAAATTAGTTAAAAACCTAAAATACTTAATTAATAAAACTTTGCACCATGCGGCAAAATAAATTTAAGTTTTTTGAATATTTGATTTTTTTTTATAGTGAACATTTATACTTTTAAAATGGAAATAAATGATAAAAAAGAATTAGAAAATAAACCAGGTAATTTTGATTTAGTTTATATTTAATAAATTCTTTTAAACAATAAATTTTTAGTGTTAGTCTTTCACAAGACTTTAATAAATAATTAAAGTGATTAATTTATTTAATTTATTAAAAATATTTATAATTTAATATATTAATAAAAATAAGCTTAATAGTTTATACTTTATATAAAAATTAATACAAACTATATGTGGAATTTTTATATTTATATTTTTATAATTTCATGAAATTTTTAAGTTGTTTTTAGTAGATTAACAAAAATTATTTTATAGAAGAAATAGATGAAGATGAAGAAACTGATGATAGTTCTGAGGCTGGTGAAGAAATGATATTACTTTTGAATAAGGTTATCACCATGATAAGCAAAAGTGATCTGCCTGAAAATAAATGAAATGGTTAGATTCAATGATATACTTCTACATTTATCTTTCTTCCTCTTCAGAATGAACATTGGAAGATGAAAATTTTCTCAATCATTTTATGATTTTGTTTTTTGGCATTTATCTAATTGTATAATCCTAATTAATGTAGATACTTTGAATTGATGATAAATTGTGTTTGGTGAATTTTTTGTTTGATAATTATCACTTTCTTATAAATAACTGTTTCTCCTAATTAAGTTTTATTTATCATTATCTGCTAAGTTAAGTAAATTTTGTTTAGTTCATTATTAAATTCTTTATCAAAGTTAAAAACAACTTGTATTTTTTTTGCAATTATTTTAAGCTCAAAGACAAATCAGTTATTTTTCAATCAGTTTATAGCAGATAATAAAATCTACATCAGCAAATTCTTGGTCTTTTGAAATCAATGAAAGTAATTATGTTCTTCATCAATTAAGATCATTAATCTTGGATTTGATATCAGCAACTTGTTAAAAGTGCCCCTTTTTTATTAAGAAAACTTCTATTTTTTTTCCTAAAAAAAGATCTAACTTCTTTGATCTAGGATCTTTCTTCTTTTAAACCCCTTAAAGATTTTTATGGGGTTCATGTCACTTGAAATCCTCCAATCTTTAAAGACATCTTTTAAGAAGAAGAACTTCCAACAACAAATTATCACTCCAAATTAGCTCCAAGTTTAAAAATCATATTCTTCAATCTAAAGACACAAAATCAGATTTAAGGAGGTCTCCGCAGAATGCTTGAATCCAGGAGCACAGGGTCTGAAAAGTATCCTGAAAGTGCCCTTGATCCTTCTTTTATAGAGATCAGATTGAGGTGGAGGTGTTGGTGGGAAGTAATATAGATAAAAATCCTTAGATGTTTATCAGCATCTCTAATTGAAGTCTCTGATGTATATATTTTGGAGGAGTAGAAAGTAAAGATTTTTTTTAGATTAGTTAATAAGTTTGAATCAAGTGAAGTTTTGTTTTTTGAATTATATGAATCAGATGTAATTAAAAATTGAGAATATAGAAAAAGAGTGAATGAAACACAAGTTATAAATGTTATTTGTTTAATTATAAAAGATGTAACAAAATTAATAAATTACTTTAAGTTGGAAGATTTGTATTTGTGTAGTAGATGACAAATAAACAAATTAGTTGGAGATGAAAATGTTTCAAATCTATTTCCTAATTCTAAATTTGTAAATATTCATTTTTGAATTAATTTTATTAAAATTTAATTTTCAATTTAATTCTTATTTAAGTTTTAATCCAGAACTCCAAATCTTGCAAATGAAAATTTTTTGAAATATAATCCAAATAAGTTGTTTGGTTTTAATTTTTTATAATTATAATATTTCTCTCTAGTTTCATGAAATAAACTGAAAAACAGTTTTCCAAACTTAAAAAAAACTTTTTACAAATGTTTAGTTTTGAAAATTCTTTTTATTCTTTCTATTTTTTTACAGATAATTTTACAATATTATTTCTAATTTCTAAACTTTTATTTACAACTTCAGTTATCGATACATTATTTTGTTTTTTTATTTCAGATTGTTTTCATAAGATAGAAACTTGTTATTTTTAACAACTAGAGTTGAGTTGCTTCATTAAAATTTTATTATTCGTTTTCATTAAGTTATATTTTTATTAGAATCTGCTACAACTTCTTACTGTCAACATTAAATAAATTTTCAAACAAAGTTGATTAGATAAATAGTAATTTGATTGATGTTGCTTATCAATTTGGCATATAGATTGTTTATGGTGTGCTAAATTGGGTTTTTTAAATACTTTTATATGACAAAAAATGGCTTTTTACAAATATGGTCTACTATACACTTTGATCAAAGAGTATATGGTTTAAATTTTTATACTTTTATCAGTTTATACTAAATATAAATGTAATAAAAAGTAAATTTCTAAAAGCAAGGCTGTCACACAGAAAACAACTAAATTTGTACCATTCTGTACGCCAACAAAACTTGTTTTAATTATCTAAAAACCTTTATTTATTGTTAGATACTAAAAACTCATCAATAAATAAAATCTTTCAAAATAATACTAATCTTAAAAAAGAATCCAAGTCACAATATTTTGATTTCTTATTTATATTTTGAGTGACGTCATTTTAAGTTTAGACTTTACGCATGATTAAGCATGCATAAAAATTACTCAAGCAGAACAAACTTCATTCATAAAATTGTTTATGGAACTTATTATTTTATGTTAACTTGTTTTAGAATATTAGAAACAGTTTGGAAGACCTACCCACCTTTAAATTATCACAAGGTCTTGATTTATCAATATTTGGAAGAATCCTGTAAACTATATAAGAATTTCTGCAACATATACTGCACCAATAGTAAATTTAATGCATAAATACTGAATAATTTTTTACTTTCTTGATTTTTCAAAACTGTTAAAACTTCTTTGTTCGAAACAAAAAGTATTTCCTTAAAATTTGTATTTAGTACCTGATTGACAGATATTTATATTTATTAGGCAATGTCACCATCATCATTTAATTTGCAAACCTAAAAAAATGTTGAATATTAAAATTAAAACTTGAATTAAAACAATTCTTTTTATAAGGAGACCTCTTTAATATTCAAGATTGTTTTTCGTCTTAATCCTCATCCTAATCCCTATTCTATTGTTGTTGATCTTCATCTTTAAGATGGCTTCAATGTATTTCTTAATATACCTATAAGCTGAAACAACTTTAAACATATATATTTAATATATAAATATTTAATATAGATGCTTGTATATTATTAATATATATTTAATAATTGATTCGATATTTGTAAAGTGATTATCATAAACTTTAGTTATCAAATGCAAATAATAAATTCAAATTATAATTTTTATAGAATTATAATTTATAATTATAAAGTTTTATAGTTTTCTAAACACCTTAAAGTTTATAACATTCTTCAAATAGCTGCAAGTAATGTAGATTGACAAACAACTACTTAATATAAGTTTTTAAGTTTTTACTTTTATATGCTGTTTATATTTTGTAAAAAGCTATTATAATTGATTTCAACTCATTTGATGGCTTATTGTTAATTAATATCAAAAAATATTTAATTTAAACTAGTTTAGAAGTAAAAGTCTTCAGTTTGATTCAATCAATTATGAAAAAAAGTGTTTTTCTAAAGGGTAATTAAAAGCTTGTATATTTATTTATTTGTTTATTTATTACAATAAATGCAAAGAAGGGTTCCTCTTGCCAACAAACATTCTTACAAATAACATCTATTAAGTTGGAAATATAAAAATCAAAAGATGTAACACATTGCATTTCAGTAGTCCTCAAAGCATAGAACACTGAACAATTACATAGAAAGTTAATAATATAAGAATTCACAGTTTAGAAATGATAATGTTGGAAATATTATAACATTTCAACTTCTGCTTGAATAACGCGAGTGATTCTGATATGACAATGTCTGATGACAGCTAGTTCCATGTACTAATTGTGCAGAATAACAAAAAAAATTGCTCTGATTAATTTACCAGGTGATATGGGCTTGTTAAGGTGTGTGTCGTCTGAGTTGGTATAACTTGAGGGAAGGACTAATGGAAAAGAAATCATCAAACTTAGTGTCAATTAAATTGTGGATAATTTTAAAAATAAGAATTAAGTCGTATTTAATAAGTCGAATTTCCAAAGTATCTAAATTAAAGAAGCTGAGACGATGTTTATAACTATCATATTCAATATAACCTTTCCTGCATATCAATATGTAATTATTTTATTATCAATATCATTTTATGTTTTGGTCTATGCAATACTGTATTCAGAGCTATAATTCAAGTTTTTAAAATTTAATTTTTAGATTAGCGCATTTTGGTTAGAGTACAGTAGTAGCTAATCAACAAACTTCAGTTTGTAAATAAAAACTGAAAAAGTGAGATTAACTACCTGATTCTTCAAAAAATAAATGACCAAAACTTTTACAGCTATTTTTGAATAAAAAATGTTATATAAGTAAAACTGATATCAGTGTTTACAACAAGAGATTTGTAATCATTTATATAAAAGAAGTTGTATTTCATAACCTATGAAATGTTTTTTGTGTTCTTACTAAATCTATTATAGACAAAAAACTTTTCTTTATCAACTAATCTAAACTGATATATTTTTAAAGAATCTTTTTTAGAATTTTAAATTCGAAAAAATAGGTTTTTATTCTGTTGGAATATTTTATTATAAGAGTGTTATATTGTTAGTATATTTTATAAACATATTTTTTAATCAATGATTTTCTCGGTAATATTTTCACGAAACCATTTTGTAGTGGTCATAAAACAGCTGATTTACATTTTATTTTATAGTAAATTATTTTTCTATCAAACCTAATTATTGTAATTAAACATAATTACTAAAATTTGTTTAATTAAACTGAATTTTTTTGCAAAATCTAAGTTTTTTAGTTTTTTGGAGTTTTGCTTTATAAATCATAGATTTTTGGTTAGTTAGTAATTTGAGTCACGTGATTTTCTACAGTTTTATATCCACAATTTTGTCATCAGTAATTTACCAATTACTTTTTATATTTTACTTTATCTATTACGTAATAAATTTTGAACTAAAACTAAATAAAGAAGTTCTTAGATGTAGTATAAAACAATAAATTAGATAAACAAATTTGATAAAAAACATTATTTATTTAATAAAATTAAACATAAATTTTTCCTTTTGAAATTTTGAAATCTAAAACTTTGATTGGTTAATTTGAAAATGATTTCTACATTTTTATTTATTTTAATTATTTTGTGCTATCACCACTTTATTAGTTTTATTGTAAAATCATTTACTATTTCAGTTTTTAGATTTGAGTTAACAAATTTTGAATTTTTAATTCTTGTATTAATTACAAAATTTCTAATTTACTAATCTTAATTATAAAATTGTTTCTGCTGTTTTTCTAAAGTAGATAAAATATAAGTAATTTGAAGATTTTAAATAATTTTTGTTAATTAGGAAATCATTTTTGACAAAAAAACTTATATTTTTAAGATCGAATCATTTTCTAGGTTTTAATTTGAAATAAAATGGTAATATTTAAATTTAATCAGCAATCATATTAATTAAAACACAAATTTTCAGCTTTTTCTAGTCGTTTGATAGAAAGGAAGTAGAAGGTATGATCAGAAAATACCAGATTAACTCCAAATAAATTGAATCATTTCACTAAATCCACTTTTTTCACATATTTTCATCCTATAAAGTTTTCAGATCAACTAGTGGACAAGACAAAGCTTGAATTTATTGTAGGAATAATTTTTTTGCAATAAGGAACCTTTTTTTATAACTTTTTTTTTTAAATTAAAATATTTAAATCTAAAAATTAGATTTCATTTTTCAAAATTATTTATGTTTTGAAACTTCAAAAGTTGATTTCTATAGTTTTGATTCTTTGCCTAATTTACTTGTTGCAAAGTATGCTCCAAAAAACCATAATTTATTAAAAACAGTTTGTAGGTATTGCTTGATAAATTAAAGTCATCTAAAAGGGTTCTAAATCTTCTTTCGCAAATATTGGTAATTTTTTAGTATAAATTTAACATTATGATTTCAGTACATTTTATACAATCGACATTTTAATTGTTAAGTATTCACTTCTTTAGTTGTATTTTTATTTATTTATTTACTGTGTTCTGATTTATTTACATCACTCATATTGAATTGTTGTATTTGAGATTTTATCTTAGTTTTCTAAAGTCATATCATGTTGTGTTTGCTTTAATAATTGTACGATTTGTAATCTACAGTCACAATATAAATAAATAAACAGAATTTAAAAGTATATAATTTTCATCATATGTAAGAACAAATAGAATACAATTTTTCTTATACCTTAACTAATTATTTTTCTTGTACTTTGTTTACGTAAACAAATTACCATCAGTTGTTAATTTAAAAAGATTATTATTTGTTTGTGTCTTTCAATTATTCTTTAAAAGTATTTTGAGGAAACCCTTTCATATTATCTAGGAGTTTTTGTTGAAAATTATCTGATTAAAATTAGGATCACAAAGCAAACTTAGATAGTTTATAATAATTATGATTAGTTAGAATTATTCAAACTATCCAAAAATAAAAATTAGTAGAATATTTGATGTTTATATTTTCTTATTTATTTCATCATTTAATTTGTCCGATAAAAACAGCAATTTTATCCAATAATTTTCTTTAATTTTTTTTCTAAGAACATACTTTTGTTAAAAACCTTCTATTAGTAATAAAATAATTTTTAATAATAAAATTATTCAACGATTTTTATCTGAAATTTGTTTTAAAACCTTTAATCCAGTAAACAAAGACTCAGCAAGTCAAATAAAAATTTAAGTTAATTTAATTATTTAAAAAGATAATATGTTTTGTAAAACAGAAACTTAAATCTGATAAAAACTTCATACTTTTTATATTGGTTATTATATCTAAAAATACATTTGACTTTACAGAATTATGTAGATTAACAAATATTTGTCAACATACTTATACAAACAACTATTTTTTTGGTTTTCAGTAGTTCTAGAGTAGCTTATTTGAAAACAGTTTTAAACATAAACTTTTTATAATAAATAGATGTTTTATCAATAATTAGATCTTTAGAATTTTATCGCTAAAAATTAAAGATTTTTACGTAAATATTTAATTTGATGTTTATCACTAACAACATCTAGCGGATACTTTTTGTATTTCAAAGAAATAATTTGGCAACATTGTTAATGTAATCTTCTAACTTTTACAACATTTTAAAATCTATATAACATTTAAAAGTTGACAACTCTAATATTAAAGCTTTAAACAGGTTTATAAAGTCTTATTCTTTATTTTATTCATTTGCATTTAAATTTATTCTTTGCAAAAAAAGATGAAAAATAATTTTTTTGTTTAAGATGCTTGTTTATATATTTTGTGTAAAATATTTACTTCCTTATATAAGGAAATAGTTCAAAATAAACAAAATAAAAACTTTTCCTTTTAAATATTTGAAAAAAAATAATGTAGAATCAGAATTTTTAAATAAGAAAAAAAGATCAAATATAAAGAAATTTTATTCAACAATAACTTTAAGAAACTGAAAAAGTTTAAAATATTTATTTGTTCAAGAAGGAAAGCTCATAAAATTGATAATGAATAAAAATTATCCATTCTTCTATAAATATATGTTTCTCCTTATAGAAAAAAATAATCATTAAAAGCTAGATGAAATATTCAGAAAATTCTTGATAATATACTTCTATTTTTGCAAAAAAATAATTCAACAGAAAGAAAATTTTGAAAGAAAATCTGAGATAACAGAATCTAATTTTTATAAGCTTTTATTAAACTTATATTAAGTTTATATTAAAAGGTAATATATTCAGCACTTTACACATATATAACAAACGATTACGAAATAAAATAATAGTTGAATAGAAAACATTTAGAGATATATTGAAGAAGAATACTTTAAACAAATCAGATAAATAATCACTGAGTATTTAATAAATTTGCTTTATCAAAATTTTAAAAAGAAATCATAAAACGAAGAAAATATTTAAGTTGAACTTCATAAGAAACTAATTAAGTACAATTATAGATTTTTACAGTTATCAGAATTAGTTTTTAAAAACAAATTTGAAATTATCAACTAAAAAACAGGTGATCATGAATGTAAGGTTGTAATACAAGTTTTCAGAAAAAAATATTTGAAAAATGTGAAGAAAAACAAATTATAAATAACTGTATAGAAAAACCAGTCGTAGTAAGTTGTACAAGAATGCTATTTGTAATATAATTTTACATTTTGTTTAATTTGTAATAAGAAAGAAGAAACTAAATAACTATTGAAAATTATAGAGAAGTAATGAAAATCACAGCAATGTTTTTACTTAATTTTTTAAATTAAAACTCAATTAAACTTTATGAGTGAAAATTTTATCTTAAAAACCAAATGTTTTCAACAAACTAGGAAAGATAAACACAAAAGTTTAAATAATTTTAATTATAAGTTTTTACAAAATAAATTCATCATTTACAGTTATTTTACAAATAAAGATATTTTTATACAAGAAATAGAGTTTGAAAATAAAGAAAATATTTGTAGGAAAAGAAAACAAATAAACCAGAAATTTTAAAAATCGATTTCTTTTAAAAATTTCATTTATCAAAGTTATTTAATGAAGCCAGAAAATGATTTTAAAGATTAGATTCTTTGTTCTGACTCGTTTGATCATCAGTTAGATTTTGGATAATAAGACCTTTTGATTTACTTGAAAAAACTTTACGAACAACCAATCTGTAATCCGATATTGTATAGAAAGTCGAACAAAGAAGCACAAAAATATTAATATCTTGCAACAAGACTTTGTAAATTTTGGGAGTATATAGTGGAAGACAAATCTCACAAATAATATAGTAAAGAGTACAAGAAGTAAAAATTACAATCGAAGTAATTGTGGAATCACGAATAGTTTTTTTCAACTTGTTAAATCTTTTACTATCATTACATCTTTTTGATAATTTTTGAATTGGCCTTTGTTGATCAATATGTGATTTTAAAGGATACACAAAAAGAACAAATAAGAAAAAGAAACAAAATAATCTAACAACAAGTCCTGTAAAAGAAGCTATTGAAGTTTTTATAGTTCCAAAACATCCATATTCAGTCATATAGTAATTATTTCTCATATACATTAAAGAAACTGAAGTACAAATACTTACATTATACAAAACAATTGTTGACCAGCTGATAATTCTAATTGTAGGCGTGTACAAATCCATTAGGAAAGGACTCTTATAAACAATATAACTTCTTAACCATAAAAAATTAAACCCAAAGGAAGAGCAAAGACTGTTTAAAGTATACAAAATATCAATGTAGACTTCACACAAGTCACCATGTTCATGATACAAGACACCAATAATCAAAAAACAGTTTGAAACAATGTATTTTAAAAGAATTAGATTTAGTAATATACTTAGGGTCTTCCATAAAATTTGTATCTTCTTATCCTTTCGGATTTTATTCCGTATTGTCTTCTCATAAATCTTGAATGATATCAACAAACAGACAGTCGATGCAAATAAAACAAGAAGAATGATTTGAGGAAGAACCCATAAGTTTTTAAACAAATGATGTTGACTCTCAGTAAAGTTTAGATTATATGATAAATGGCCATCCGAAAAATTATTCGTCATTATTCTATTAAAAAAATATATAAAATTAAAATAAATTTGTAAACAATAAGTTGATAAAATATTCTAATTTATTGTATTATATATAATTGTCAACAAAATAAATTTTTTCTAAAAGACCTTATTTGGTATTAGAACTTTATTATGTTTATTTCTTAGGCTTCAAAAAGTATATAAAAATATCACAAATTACCTTTGCTAAGTAAGAACTGCTTATAAGTCTATCTGTATTCAAATTAGAATAATGCTCTTAATTTAGAGATATTTAACTTCATAAATCAAATAAAAGATTAAAAAATAAGCAGAAAATATTGATCCTGAACAAAGTTAATGATAATAATTTACATAATTGAAAAATAAATACTGTAGCTTTATACTAAATATCTTAAATATTACAAGAAAATTAGTAAGATAGACTAAGCATTTAAAAATAATTATCTAAATTAACTCAGTTAATGTAATATTAGAAACATTAGGATTTAGTTTTGTAAAATTAAAGCAATTTCCTATAATATTAAAATATCCATCTAATTAAAGTTATTGCATAAAATTAAAAAGAAATTATTACTAAAGAAACTACAATATTTTTACTATTGTAATGAAGCTTATGTCTTAAAATTTTTAGAATCAACAGAAAATTATTATTGTTGATTTCGTTTGTCTTATGCTGATAAGACCATTTTCAAAATTGTAATCAAACAGTTTCTTCTTACATTAAACAGCTTTTACACAGTTAAATTAATACTTACAATCAATATCTTAGCTAAATTATTTTCTATATCTTGATATTCTTTAATAAGAAAAACAATTAAGTATATTCTAATTAATTTTAAGCAAAACTGCTATAAGATGATTTATACAAATTGTAAATGTTCAGAAAAAGTTTAAAAAATTTTAAAATATATATTTTTAGGATAGCTTACGTTGTTTACGTAATTACACAAATATTTAAAATAGTTTAAAATTATTTGTATGTTTATTTACATTTTTAGTTTTGTTTGTATAAATCAGTTGACTTTATACAAACAACAAAATTTAACCAATTATAAAGCAGTCAAAGTTTAAATATATTAAACAAGATTTCGTCATTAGCTGTTAAAAAACAAATTTCAATGAGATGTTTTTTATATAAAAATGATAATTAGTTTTCTGTAAATCTTATCAGACAACGTATGCTGAGCAAAACTAATTAATAAAAGATCTAATATAAACTTTGCAAATTTGTCTCAACAAATAAAACATATATAAACATATATAATAAATATAAAAAAATCATATTTTATAATAAATTATAAGCAACTATAATAATAAGTTTTAACGCTATTTATACTGGTGGTTTAATTATTTATGTTTTGAGGATTATTTTCCTATCAATTCCAAATAAAAATGAAAATTAAGTAAAAGGTGTTGAGTTGAATTACTTCTAGTTTTTAGTGATAGTAATTTAAACAAAGAAAAAAATTGAGATAAAATATAAACTTTTAAATAAGAAAAGGACTAACAGAAAATCTACTAATCATTAAACAAATTTGTAAACTTGTTAAATTCACATTTTTCATTACACGAAGGATTTGAAGAACACATCAAAGAAAGACTTTGAAACCTTTTTTTTATTCATTAGAAACAAAGTTTTGGTTTTAAACAAGTATTTATAGGTTATAAATCATTTACATTTTTATGGTTAGAAAAAATTAGCATTGGTGGTTTTAAATTTTCTTTTGCTGCATTGGTTTGTTTATATAATTTTGCAATTTGATAAAGTTTGCTAACCCATAGATTTCACAACAAACAGTAGTTTATGAAATTGAATAAAAGTATTAAAAAAAGTTCACTTCAGTGTTTAAAAAAAATGTATTTATAAAAATACTTTTAAAAGACTTGCCAATGAAAGTAAGATAAGAACATATTAAGATGAAACATCTTATTTTATTTTCAATTTATTAAAATAAATTTTCAAATAGATTCAAAATTGAAATGAGGGATCTTAAATGATGAAAATTTGAAGAAAGAGATCACGTAGGACCTTAATATCAAGTTGAAGTATTTGACACGCCATACGGTAGTTGCTGGTTTTGAAGTTTGGTCTTCAAGACAACAAATGTTGGATGTTGTATACTAAGACAACACTTATAAGAGAGGCGAGACCCTGAATTTAAAGTCGGAGTTGGAAACTAGTAGGCTGTTTGTCACTGTACTCTGTAAACGAAAAAGACTTCACCTTTTTCTTGCAAGAACAGCCTGTTATGTACATCAATTACATAAAAAATGTAAAGAACGAAACAGGTCTTTCTATATCACGTTCATCGACCCCTAAGGTTCTCGACCTCGTTAGTAGGGAGGCTCTGTTTTAAAGATTGCTGAAGATTAGCTACCCACCTCGCTTAACATCAACACTAGCAACTGGGAAAGTATTGCAGTGGATTGCTCCGAATGGTGCTCTCTACTTCGCAAGCGATTGAAGTGAAGAAAAACCAGCTTTAAAGAAAGGAAAGAAATATCTAAAGGCTTTCTCTAATCCATTTCACTGTGTCTTGCTCCTTTTAAAATCTTTGTTCAAAAGACATTCGATATGGCCGTTCTTGGGCAAAGCTGACATTTGTGTATATAATGAAATACGAAAAAACTAAACAATACATGAATAATTAAGTCAGAAGAAACTAAAAATGAATGTTTATTCAACATTTTAAATTTAAGATGATCTACATTAGCTAAAAAATCGAAGCATTTTTTAGACAAGTTATTTTTCAGGAAATTTTTTTTAGTAAAATCTGAATATTCTGGTAGCAATCTGCAAACGAATCTTCGTGTAAGTTTTGCAAAGTCTGTTTGATCTGAAACTTCGCAAAAGATTTCCTAAAAACAATTTGAAACACTTTTACAAACGGATATTTAACTTAATTTAAATTTTATCAGAGTCTTAACTTCTAAAAAATGTAAAGTATATTTTAACAATTTAATGATTTTTAAGAATTTTGATAGAAAATACCAGTTGTAGTACATTTTGCATTCAAAATATTTGCTTAGATTTGTAACATAATACAGAAGCAAATAATAAATTGCATAATTGAAAGTTCAAGCTTTATACTCAATAAACTCAAAACTCCACTTGGTACACTTACTTTAACCATACTTCCAAAACTAAAATTAGTTATTTTTGTTTCATTAGTTAAAGGGTCAACGAGAATATTAGACTTTTCTAGAGCTGTATGTTGAATATGATTTTCATGAAGAACAGTCATTGTTTTGACTATCTGAAAGCTCAGGTTACTAAATAAACTTAACTGGTTTTGGTATAAGACATACTTGTGAAATAATTGCTTTGAATATTTTCTCTTTATTTGGTGTCATTGGTTCCAGATAAAGTTGTACAAAGTCATTTAATGGGACAAAGTCTTCATTGTACTCCATGACTATCACTATTTCCATAACTCTAACACGAATTTCTTCTTGAAAATGTTCCTTGAATCTTATTACACCTTTATGAGTTATTTTATTATAAAAATTGAATATTTATCTTAACATTACAACACCGTTTGTTAAACTGCTTGCTGTCTTTAAAGTTTTAACTTCACGTAACATTCTGGCATCATCTGTTTCAATCAAAGTTGGCATCAATGAAAAAAATAATTTACATGAAACTATTTCTCCAGTTTGTTTGCATTTTGCTGTAACAAAAATATTTATTTTTTAATAAACAAACTTTGTGTCTAACTTTCAGTCAAATTATTTACCTCTAAATAATAATCTTTCAGACTCTCTTTGAATTCTATCTTGTAGATCGTACTTTTCTTGAAATCGTTTGTTTCTAATGACTGTTTTGTTAATTTGAGTCATATAAATTCTAAGCTAAAAAACGATAGTCTATAAAAATAAAAATTTGTGATCTTAAGTTATATACAAGTCAACTACAAAAAATAAAAATTAAAGTATTAAAAAAACTGTTTATTAAACATGCAATCATTAAATATACATTGTTTATCTATATATATCAAATCCATATTTACAACTTTCTTTTTATTCGTTTTACAAAAACATAAGAACAAATAACTTAGAAAAATATGTTGTCTTTTAAAAGCAATTTGAATATAATCGTTCAATAGTGAATGCTTTTACTAAAAGCTCTCCAAATTATTTTTAAAAGTAAATCGTGTTTAAATTTATAAATCAAATATATGTAAATTTAAATTAAATTTGTATAAAGATAATCTAACTTGCAGTACTTGTGAAAAAGAAAATTCTACTTAATAAAGGATTTCAAACAATTTGTATTTCTATCTAGAAAATGCTTAATAAAATTTTAAATAATAAAGAGTATAAAAGTTTTTATTAGATATGGTATGGTCTGTTTCGGCCGAAAACAGCCATGCTGAAAGCCAGGGTAGAAATTATGGAGCTTCAGTTGCTGTCTATGCAGTAGGATTCTACTCTCCACGCCAACAAGGTTATGCATGAGAACAGGACTGATGCATTTACGCTCAGATAGCGACACTGAATACAGTAAAAACTGCGAGGCGTTAGCTCCGGTCTTAAATTCATAATCCTCATTTTTAGGAGCGTTATCATAAAACAAGTTAAGAAGGACCTGGTTCTTATATAGACTTATCCTTGTCGCAAATATGTATCTACTCGAGTTCAAGCCTGGTATCTTCTGAGTCTTAGGTGGTCGAGATAATCCCTACAAGGTTATGGATTGGAGAGCCAAGTATGTAGTCCTTTAAAAATTAAATCAAATTTTCAAAGAATGCTGATTAATACTTCGATAATTTTTTTTATAAGCATGTCTTTAAATATTAACAATCAAAGGATCTTGAATTGCTTTTGACGTTCAACTTAATTTCTTTAACTGAAATTACAATTATTTTAAAATGCTCATAAAAAAACTTATAACTAGTATTACATAAGTAGCTTAATACGTTAGATTTAATTTTTTGCAAACTAAATAATCAGTTAACAAAAGTACATTTTAACAATGAATTAGGTCTTTGTTACCAATTGATTTAGTAGTTAGAAGATCTTTATGGTGATCTTAATGCAAAAAATGAAATATGTTGATACTGGAAAGGCAAGTAGATATAGAATTGTTATTAAAATAAGCTCAAAATGCTCAAGTTTTGTATAGAACCTTTTATCCAAGTCAAAATGCAAGTAATCTTTGCCTTAGTACAAATGTATGAAAGAAATTTCAATAATTGTAATTAAGATTAAAACTTTAAATCATTATAATGTTTAAAACTATTTTGTGACTCTTTCAACATTAAATTTTTCAAATTAAATTGTTTTTAAAGCATTAGTTATACAAAACAAAGTTAATAATTAGAATAAGAATAACAACGATATAGTAAATTGTTTTGGTTAAAAACTTAGTTAGTATATGCAACTGCATGTTCTAAACCAATATTTCAGATTATTTTAAAGTTGTTAAGTTTGGAAGGTTACGATTACGTTTATCTCAAGTTCATAGAAAATAAGAGTTGAAAGATTTGTGTTGATAAGCAGTCACAGCTGAGTTTAAATATTGATTTATCCTGACTATGTGTCTTAAACGATTACTAATCAATTTCAATTATATAAAATCATGGAGTCGAATATCGAGCATATTTTTTCTTGAAATAAGTTACCACAAAGATTAATCAAAATTCTTATTAGAAAATAATTTCTGAAATTTATACATCTTAAACTCGAATTGTTTGAAGATGAGTTGAATTTACTCCGTTTGTTGAACTTCTGGTTTTTGTAAAAAAGCCTTAAAATAATTGATTATAAAATCTGACAGTGAAATAAGAAATATAAAATATTAATAATGTTTATTAGATTAGTGAAAATCAGCAAAAAACTGCTTAAAAAGACTTCATGAAATTATTTAATACAAAGCTTTAGTTTGTATAAAATAAGAAAAGAATTTATATATAGAAAATAATACAAAACTGATATATTTTTTACACACTGTAATTAATTGTATATGCTGCTTAAATGTACTTTAAATTTTATGTTTTTTCATCATCATGATAGTTATAAATCAGTTAGGTTTATAATTTTACGACGGCAATTATTATTGTATTAAAACAGCTGAATTTCTACAAAGTTTCAAAATAGTTCACTTTAAGTAATAACAATTTAATTTTGAAACTAATTTAGTTAGCTAAAAGTAACAACTTTTAAAATAATTGTAAACATCAAATCTATATTATTTATTTTATATAAACAATTCTTGTAAATTATTTTATAAGTTGATTTTAATATTAGGTGAGATTATAGCTGAAGTTTATTTAAAAATCATTCATAGATAAATTCTAAAAATTTAATTAACATTATAAACAAGAAAACATTATAAATTCCATATGAAAAATTTCAAGAACATTTTAACTTTCAAATTCAAAAAATTGTTTATGAAAATTAAGTTGTTTTTATAACACCAGTGAGTTATTTTTAAGCTAGTGACTTTAAAACTGATGAACACAGTGTTGGTAAGTTAAACAAAGATGATTTTAAATATGAAATAGTTTTTTATTTTTACAATCTTCTTTACAACAAACGACTCTTCGATTAATAATATAAATTCCTTAAAGATCACTTTGTGATCAGTTGTTGTCAAGTCTCCAAGAGTGCTCCTCAGCAAATTAACTAACAATTGTTATAATCTATACAGAAATGCACAAACCTTTTGAATCTGCTTTAAAAGCCATTTTAGTGGAAAATCTGAAGCAGTATATGTCAAGTTTATTTATCTCTTAGAAATAATAATTTATAAAATGTAAACAGAATTCATCAATCATAATTCTGCTTCAAGTTTCTGTTTTTTGGTTTTCAGTGGTGTTCTTAATGCAGAATTTTATAATTACGGAAAACCTTTGAAAACTATATTTTTTTATTCGTCTTAGATTGTGTAGAAAATTAATCTTAAACTTCTTAATCAAATACTGGCTTCTAAAATTGATTCTTGAACTACTAAAAGATTGTAATTTAGGCATGCTCTTAGGTATAAATCAAAATAATCCTAATTTAAATAACCAGAAAAAACAGTATTTTAAATTACGTAAAAAATTGGTTTTTGTTTGTATGAACTTTACTTACGTTTGTTTTAACCCAAAAATAGTAGACTAGAACAGGCTGATTTTTAACGGAAAATTTTCGTCAAAGATCAACAAATATTATCAAAATTTGATCGTAGATTCCGCTTTAAATTATGCTAAATATATTTAAGTAATGCAGATTATATAAAAGTTTGATAAGTATTTGGTTTAGTTTTGCATTTAAATGTGATTTACATTTTGATTAACGACTACATCCAAAGTAAAGTTGATCAGAACATACAGAATAATAAATAACTTGTTTAGAAATTATCATTTAAGCTCATTAAAATGTTCAACAAAAATTCTTCATAAATTTTATGCTATTAATTTTTATGGAAAATTTAGTTAGTGAAAGTTAGATTTAAACAACTTATAAATTAAAGTCATATATTAAGATAATTTGTAATAGCTTTTTACTATAAATATCAATCTTGAAAAATATTATTTGATGATATTTTAAAGTTTGCAATTTTTTTCACATAAATATCAAATTATAAATTAAAATTTAAAAAAAAAAAGATAAAAATTCCACTAAATGTATTTGCTTCTGTTTAATTTTTTTTTATCTATTTAAACTTTAAATTTATTTGAAAAACGATTACATCTATTTCTAAACAAAAGACATCAATTAAAAAAACTTATTCTTAATCTAATATATTGAAGTTACAGTTTGCAGTTAATCATCAATAGTTTAAAGCTGTTAACTTATGGTTTTGTGGAAATATAAAACTAAAAGTTGAGGTTCATTCACCGGCCCGTTGGTCTAGGGGTATGATTTCCGCTTAGGGTGCGGGAGGTCCCGGGTTCAAATCCCGGACGGGCCCTTTCTTTTTGCAATTTTATTTAAAGATTCTGTCTCATTTTCATTCGTCTACAACTTTCTGCTGTGAATTCATCTTTAAACTTGGCCAAATTTTTTAAAGTTTTCAAGGTACAAAAATTTGAGAATAATTTTGACTTTTTAATAAATTTTTTAAAATCTTTTTTCTTACAATTTTTTTTCTGAATATTTTTTCTGAACTGCGAAAAATGCAAATTATTTTCAACATAAATTACTGAAAGTTTAAACTTATTAGAAAAATAATTTACTAAATAAAGTTTGCAAATTATACAATTTTAACAGTATAAACATCAAATACATAGAAATATATAAGAAATGTTATTATCAGTGTCATTATTGAAAATGCTTTCTTTTGAGCACCACAAACATAAGATTGAGAGCACTTTATATACAAGGTTTGAGATTAAACTCAATTTGCGTATATGCAATTATTTAAACAATTTTGATATTTGGAGCCCGTTTTTTCTTACGGGTGATTTTATGGCAAATAACGTTGATGCTAGTGTGAAGCATTAGAAAATATATTTTATTGAAATGAAATTTCTATCTCAGTTTAGATGATTATGACAAATTTAAATACATTTGCTATATAGAATATATTATTCTACTTTCTTTTGTTAGAAAATTTTCGTAAGAAACATTTAAAAGAAATTGTAGCAGAGAAATTTCAGTTACGTTCATCTACATATTATTGTTTGTTAAAGATAATAATACTTTCAAATAACATTACTTAAAGAATAGTCAAACTAAGAAAACTAATTTTCACTCCTAATACTTGGGATAGTTGTAACTTTTTATGTTATTTTTAATGTCGTTATTTTTTGTTAAAGTTAATTTAACTTTAGTATATTCACCTTATTTTTTTCATTTATAAAAAAAAACGATAAATGTCAGTTTCTTCATATAGTTTGTAAATTGCTTTCTAGTTATATTAGAGACAAACTAAAATCGTACAAGTATTGTATTTTAAAAGATAAAGTTCATAAAATCTCATGATTTAATTTTAGAAAGTATAATTTTGAAATTATATTATATATATTGTCCTTAGAAAAATTACTTATATAATCAAAAAATTATTTTTCTTGAGAACCACAAACTATTGAGACATGAGACAAAGATTGAGACTACATGACTTAAAAGTTTTTAACATCAACGCTTTCAACGTACGTTCTTGTTGCTTATATTCATGTCATTTTGGAATCTGTCAACTTTTACGGGTGACTTTATGGTAAATATCGCTGATGCTAGTGAAGCAAAAATAAGATTTTTTATGAAAAGTAATTAGAACATAATTTTAACAAATTAATTTTACTTAAGAAAAATCTTTAAACTTTTACGCAATTTCATTATATAGTTATTTAAATAATGAAGTGCTTTACCAGCTGCATCTCTTGCGATCTTATATGGGCTGAACCCAATAAATTAACTCGTTAAAATTTAGGTTACTACTTAACATCTAATTTCCACTCTAATAAGACAAGGATTTTGTCATTACATTTACTTCTATTTGACCAATACATTCTTTTCTACCTGTAGTTTTACAAACAAATATTTTTTTACATACAAAACTTACTAAAGATGGTGTTTTTTTTAAATATAAATCAAAAACTTTAAATTAATATTAAATAATAATAAATATAAATAAAAAAAAATATTTTTAAATGTTTGTTTTCATGACTTACTTTTTTCTGTTTCAACCCACAAATTTGAGACTAAAACAGCCTTATATATAAGGTTAGTTTTACTAGTTGACAGGACATTGAAGTTTCCCATCTTCCGTCTATAATTTTGAGACTGATATATTCAGTTGTCTTTAACAAAAATAGAGTTACACAAAGTCTAATAATAATAAAAATAAAGATGATAATGATTTGTTTCGTAAAATATTTGTGGGAAGAAGTAGAGACTGTAGTTAGTATTTATTAATATATTTCATTTTTTTTCAAGTATTTTATTCTCTTAAAAATTCAAATTCATTTAAACTAATATGCAATTTTATATAAAATTTTTGATAAAATTACTTTTAAACATAAATATTGTTGTTATCTAGCGCTTGTCTTTTTGAGTTGTCTTTTATTTGGTAGTTGTTTTCATTTATCTTTTCAACATACATCATACTTAAAGACAGGATTTTTTCATGCATCGTAATTTTTTCTGTTGCTTATAAGAGTTATTTCTAATAAGCAAAATTTTTTTTTAATTATTTTTAAAGCTTTAATGTAATTATATCTTATCAAAAAAAACATAGATCTGAAATATTATTTTTTTTTTAAACTTATTAATCAAATGTAATGATGTGAGATTCTACATAGATTTTACAATTTGCATCTTACTATAATTACACACAAAATACATTTTATAAGGGTTTAGGTGTTTTTGAGTGAGAAAACTAGAAGATACTTTGAGTGATTAATAGAAAATATAATTATTTTATTAAATTTCACGTGATATCCATTAAAGTTTAGTTAATAAAATTTTCAAATTAATTTTTTTCAGCATCACAAACTTAGGATTGAAAGCACTTCATACATAAGGGTTAAGATTTAATGCGATCTGCGCATCAACGTCAGAAAGATTATTTTTTTTGGAACCCGTTAATTGTTACGGGTGATTTTATGGTAAATAATCTTTATGCTGATGAAGCATTATAAAAGATTTTTTATTGAAACTAAATTTCTATCTCTGTTTAAATGATTATCACTTATTTAAATAATTTGCTGTTGATTTTATAAGTTGCAGCAACTTATTATTTTACTTTTCTATGCATTCTTTCTGAAGCTGAACAGTTTTCAGTTATAATTGAATAAATCTTTGTAATAAGTTAGTCAATCAGAACTGTTGAAACCAAACCAACTTCACAGTATTTAAACAAGTAGTCAATTTGGAAATTAATTTTCTTTTTTTAAATTTAACTTCTTATTTACATCTAAGAAAAACTAGTCAGAAGTTACCATACTGTTATTGATTTATCAAACAATATTTTAACAGCTTAATACTTTTTTTGCAAATTTTTCTTTAATTTTTGTTTTAAATTAATATTTGTTTACTTCTGTACAAAAAAAGTATATTTCTATAATTTATCAAATCAATTTTTTCATATTAAAAACAAAAGCTAGAAACTCTACATTCTATCGAAAACCTTCGAAAACTACCATGAATTATTTAAATCTAATAGTTTTTTAAAAAATCATAAAAAAACTGCATAATGACGTCCTTGCTGTAATTTATGCATAAGAATAAACGGCTTTTAATTGAAATTTTAGAATTTTAATTCGTCAATTCCTTAACAAATTCTAAATCCAGTTTTTCTTTTTAAATCTAATGTCCATTTTTAATTTATCATTTTGCTTTTATCCTGTTTTAGAACAGTTAGCTAAATATAATAAGGAAAGGTAATTTTTCAAACTAAGAAAAATAATTTAATTTTTAGAAATACTTTATTGATAGCTGTAAACCTTTTTATTATCTTTAAAGTATTAATTATTTATTACAATTTATTTAAATTAAATAAATCTAGTAATAACCTCTTGTTTTTATTGACTAACTAAAAAAAGTATTATTATTCTTTCATGGAAATTGCTATTTACTTTAAAGTAAATTTGATTACAAAATATATTTCAAAATATTTTGGGATAAAACTGATAAAGTTTTAATTATTTTATAAATATTTCATAGAAAAATTTATTATAAAATCAAAATACAAATAATAATTTTGAAGGGTTTTTAGAAAGTAAATTCATTCTTATTTATATAAAGTTTAGTTGTTATATAATTTGTTATTGTTAAAACTAAATTAGGTAAAGTCTGTAAAAAGTAGATTACGTAAACATATCAAAAAATAATTTAATTTGAAATGTTTTCTAATAATATATTTACTAATATTTCAAATTTTAAAACATTTATACTCACTAACTTCAAATTAATTATGTGTTTATTTTAAACTTATTTATTTTTATTTATTTAAAAAAAAAGTAAAATCGAAAAATTACGAATTTGTATGCTTCACAATATTAAATAAGCTACTTATAATCTAAAACAAACGCTAATAGATTAATTTTTTGTAGATCTTAATCTCTATTTACCATTAACAAATCGACTTAGAAAAGAAAATGCAGATAGAATTTATTTATATATTTTATTATTTTTCACGTTTTTTGTTTCCCTTAAATTTCAAATTCAATTAAACTTTGATGCATTTTTTAAAGACATTTTTGCTGAGGATAATTTTAAACATACATAATTTTTTACATAGAAAAGTTGTTTTTCTTAAAAATGAAAGTTATTAATTGTCGAGGTTAAGTTTTATAAAAAAATTGAATTAGAAAACAAACAAGACAGTTCTTTTAAATAAGTTGCTTTAATAACAAGTTTAATTTATAGAATAGTTTTAAAACTTTCACAATTCAACTGAAACATAAAAATTAGTAAGACTTTAGTAAGAAAAATATGGAATTTCAGAATAGTAAAATCAAGTAAAAATTGCATAATTTCAAAAATTACAGATTTACCTAATTTTGCAGAAAATAAACATTTTAAAATTTCAACTCACTAACCCTAGATTAAAATGCAATAATATATAATATGAGTATAACGAAATTTTACCAGATATTTGGGTGCTATGATTTAATTTGTTTCTATTATTTTGAGGTTGAACAAGTTTCAACTTATGATATATAAACTGTTTTTCTAATGAAAGTAATTTCACAAGCGAACATATCAAGCTAAAAAACACTTGAAGTTGTTAAGGATCTATATTATTAAAATATCATATTATTTTGTTTTTACTCTAAAATTTTTTACGGAATATTTTTTCTGAACTGCGAGAAATAGAAAATATTTTCAACATAATTTACTGAAAGTGTAAATTTATTAGAATATTAATTTAATAAATAAAGTTTGCTAATTATACAATTTGAACAATATAAACATAAAATACATAGAAATATATAAGAAATGTTTTTATCAGTGTCATTATTGAAAATGCTTTGAAAAGATTTCTTATTGTCATTTAAAAATTACTTAATAAAATCTTTAAGCTACTTTTTTGAGCACTAGAAACATAAGATTACATAAGATTAAGATGACACCACTTTATATATAAGCTTTGATATTTGACGAAGTCTGCATAAATACAAGTATCCAGACAGTTTCTATATTTGGAGCCCGTTTCTTCTTATAGGTGATTTTACGGTAAATAACATTGATGCTAGTGAAGCATTATAAAATATTTTTTACTGAAATGAAATTTATATCTCGGTTTAGATAATTATGACTAATTTAAATACATTTGCTGTTGTTGTTCTGAAGTGCTGCAACAGTTACTTGTTATTTACTTTCTTCTGTTAAAAAATTTATGTAAGAAACATTTAAAAGAAATTGTAGCAGAGAAATTTCAGTTATGTTCATCTACTGATTGTTGTTTGTTAAAGATAATAATACTTTCAAATAACATTATTTAAAGAATAGTTAAACTAAGAAAACTAATTTTCACTCCTAATACTTGGGATAGTTGTAAATGTTTATATTATTTTTAATGTAGTTATTTTTTGTTAGAGTTAAATTAACTCCAGTATATTCACCTCATTTTTTTCATTTATTGGAAAAACGGTAAATGTCAGTTTCTTCATATAGTTTGTAATTTGCTTTCTAGCTATATTAGAGTCAAACTAAAATCGTAAAGGTATTGTGTTTTAAAAGATATACTTCATAAAATTTTCTAATTTAATTTTAGAAAGTAAAATTTTGAAATTATATTACATGCATTATCATAAGAAATTTCCTTATAAAATCTAAAAATTATTTTTGTTGAGAGCCACATACTGTAATAATAATATATTGACAAATGGTCGATACCAAAAATAGAGAACTTTCATTGTGTAATTATCTAAGACTGATACATTCTACATTAAAATTCTTTTTTAATAATCTCTTCAAAAACAGATTTAAAATCCACAAGATCTCACTGCGAAGTGGAACACGATCTTTGACAAAGATGAATAAGCCAGAAGTTGATGAGTTCAAAATAACATCTGGTGTCGGTTGAAGATAACATCATCAGCATGCGACGTCATCAGTAATTGATTTGTGTGTTTTTTAGTTTGAAAGGAAAGTTTTTGAAAAATGAAGATGAGCATCAAATGCAGATATTGGTAAGATGTTGATCTTAATGATAATGATTTTAATGATGAGTCCTTATAAATTTATCCATTAAAGAAATACAATTATTTCTTAAAACCAAAATTATTTCTTTAATAATCTTTTAGAAAACAGATTTAATAGTATTCATTAAAATAGCTAACTCAAAGAAAGTTCATAAATTACTTTTTCTGCTTTTTCGTTTACTTTTAATTTAACAAAAGTAGAACAATTTTATCTGCTAATAAAAAGTTTTTTTCAAAAATAAAAGTATTAATTTTTATTCTAAAATTTCCTTAAAAGTAAATTTTATTGAAAACTTAGATTTATCCAAAGCTAGAAATTTCAATGTGAAATATTTTGAAGTAAATTTATTTTCGGAAAGCTATTAATGGAGAAAAACAAAACAGGAAATAGATTTGGATTGTTTTCAAAAATATTCTTTGTTTTTATGAAATTTTAATATTTATATAATTTTAATTTTAAATTTGCTAATAAAAGCTACTGTTTTTATTCCTTAATAATTTTATTTATTTTGTTTATTTTTACTTTTTCATAAAATTATCATTCTTGAAAAACATTGAAAAAGATTTTTTGTAAAACAACATTACTGATACTTAATTTGCATGAAAATAAAGTAATAAATAATAACATTTGCTAAAAATATTCAAAATTCGAAAAAGTAAATTAATTTTATCCTTATTTCATTTCTATTATTATTCGTTTTTTTAAACATCAAAATCTAGAAAATATCTACAACATTGTTTTTTTTGAAAGAAAATTGTTCTTAATTTTCTTTTTATTTATAGTTGAAATATTAGAATGTCTTTTTAATAGTTTTTTTTTAAACGTCATTAAAATTGCATCCTCTTAATTAATTCTAAAAATAATTTTTATCACATACAGAAGTGAAACATAAAGTTGTTAATTCTGTTATTTTAATAAAAGTTTGATTTACTGGTTTTGATGTGATTACAATTTTAGATAGCTCAGAAACTTCTTGGCTACAGTAATTTTTCAGCAAACTTTTTTATTTTCATCTCATATTTTATTTATCAAATCTAATCAAACTTCATAACAGACTGAAAAAGTTTCGGTTCACTGATTTTGTTTTAGAGACTTGTTTTTATTTTAAATATAGCGTCGATATACTACTTGTTATGATTTGAATGAAACTGTTTTCAACTTTCTATTTGAAACTTTATAAATTTTCTTCCAACATATTTTTCGTTTCAAAAAAATTCACATTAGCAAATGAAGCAACTCAACTTATTATCATTATTACTTAAAAACAGTAATTTAACAAAAAACAGCTTTTTAATTTGCTTTACAATCGCAAATTTCGCGTTAGAATTTAGCATTTCCTACTAATGAAAATTGAAAAGGAAATATGATGAAGGTTAAACAATGATCAAAAGATTTTCTTGATCTTTAACAAATCTAGGAATGATTCAAATAGTTCTTGCCAAGAAATTGGATTTTAAATAGTTATTCAAGCATTAAAGAAAACTTATTAATTTTAATAAGTCTGAAAAAGTCGTTCTAAATAAATATATAGATTTGTTTTTGTATTTAATATTAACTACAATCAAACGATTTAAAAATTGTATAGTTTCCTAATGAAGAACAAAATATAGTTTTATTTATATTTTGAATGCTGAATGTTAAACTTATCGAAATCAATAATGATGTCCAGTTTGTTGTAGCTTTATAACTACATCTTTTATTTATTGATTTTATTTCAATAAAGAAAAAAATGAGTTCAAGCAGAGGGCCTAATTTTATTGGAATAAAGTTCTGTCAAGAATGGTAAAAATTGTTTTATTAGTTTTTCAATTCTATAATTTTATTAGAAATATATCTACATAAAGTACTTACCATATTTTTTAATCCTTATGTACTATTTTATTTCTAATTTTATTATTTATCTTCAAAAGTCTGCTATAACTTTAAAAGACTATTCAAAATATAAATTTGTAATAATTTATCTTATTATTTTATGATTATAATTAGTATTATATAATAAGCATAATAAAGTCAATTAAACTTATTAATTCATGTTTTAGTAAGTTTTATTTTCATAAATATGAAATATATTATTTATTCTAGTTTTTTATAAAGTTTTATTTTAAAGTTTTATTATAAAGTTTTTTTTTTATTTTATTTATATAAAATATACCATAACTAATGAGTGGAAAAGAAAAATATGAAATATTCTTTGCTACTATATGTTCTTTTTTATTTTTTGTTTATTTTCCAATATGCAATTTTGTCTTATTGGTTTGAAAATAAAATAAATATCCTTTTTTGGTGAACAAGTTATAAAAATATTATTTATACTAAACTTATTAATAAGACAAAATTATGGTTTTCTTATCTACTGTTTCAAAATTATTTGCTGGTTTATGTTTTTAATGATATTTCTATTTTATTATTCATTGAAACTTTTTTGTTTTTTAGTAATAACATGCTGTATCCAAAAGAAGATAAAATTAATAAAGAGTTGCTGTATGCTGTGAGTTATTCATTTTTATAGCTGGTTGAAAATTGAAATAGTTACAATGAACATTTTTATGAATTACTTCATTTTAGTGTCGCAATTGTGGTTTTCAAATCAAGGCAGATAATCCTTGTGTTTATGTCAACAAAGTTGTACATGAGGTTGATGAATTGTCTCAAATCAATCCTGATGTAGCCCAGGATCCAACCTTGCCAAGAACAAAGGATAATCCCTGCCCTAAGTAAGTCATCAGCTCTCTAAGCTCTTCAGCGCTCATTTTTGCCACTAGGTGTCACCATAAAGAAGCAGTGTTCTTCCAGTCTGAATCAGCTAGAGACGAGGCAGGGATGAAGTTGTACTTTGTTTGTACAAACTCCTCTTGTGGCCATCGTTGGACTTAATGATGATTCTATTCCATGACGTCATCTGCTTCTTTTTGCTTTCATTTCGTGTCTTGTTCGCAGAAAACGATATGTTGCAAAAATTGCATACTTCTTTTTTTTCATTAAAAAGTTGTTCAACATCAAAATTTTGCTACCAAGAACCACTAGCAACAAGCAACACGCACTAGCAACCAGCAACAACCATTAGCAGCCAGCAACAACCACTTCGAAGCAGCAACAGCCACTTGCAGCCAGCAACAACCAATACCATCCAGCACCAGCCATTAGAAACCAGCAACAACCAATAGCACCCAGCAACAACCAATACCACCAAGCAACAACCAAGAACAACTAGCAGCCTGCAACAACCAATAGCACCAAGCAACAACCATTAGCAGCCAACAACAACCATTACCAACCAGCAACAGCCACTTCAAAGCAGCAACAACCACTAGCAACCAGCAACAACCACTAGCAACTAGCAACAACCACTAGCAACCAGCAACAACCATTACCAACCAGCAACAACCAGTACCAACCAGCAACAACCATTACCAACCAGCAACAACCACTTGCAGCTAGCAACAACCACTGCAACCAGCAACAACCATTAGCAGCCAGCAACAAACAATACCACCAAGCAACAACCACTGGCAGCCCGCAACAACCAATACCATCCAGCACCAGCCATTAGAAACCAGCAGCAACTATTACCATCAGCAACAGCCACTTCATAGCAGCAACAACCACTTTCAGCCAGCAACAACCACTAGTAGCCAGCAAGAACCATTAAAAACCAGCAACAACCCCAAGCACCCAGTAACAATCAATACCACCCAGCAACAACTAATACCACCAAGCAACAACCAAAAACAACCAGCTGCAACCACTAGCAGCTTGCAACAACCAATAGCACCAAGCAACAACCAATACCACCAAGCAACAAACACTAGCAACCAGCAACAACCATTAGCAACTAGCAACAACCATTAACAGCCAACAACAACCATTACCAACCAGCAAAAACCACTTCGAAGCAGCAACAACCATTAGCAACCAGCAACAACCAATACCACCCAGCAACAACCACTAGGAACCAGCAACAACCCATACCACCATGCAACAACCAGTAGCAACAAGCAACAATCACTACCAACCAGCAACAACCATTAATAACCAGTAACAAACATTTCGAAGCAGCAACAACCATTAGCAACCAGCAACAACCAATACCACCCAGCAACAACCACTAGGAACCAGCAACAACCCATACCACCATGCAACAACCAGTAGCAACAAGCAACAATCACTACCAACCAGCAACAACCATTAATAACCAGTAACAAACATTTCGAAGCAGCAACAACCATTAGCAGCCAGCAACAACCAATACCACCCAGCAACAACCACTAGCAGCCAGCAACAACCAGTAAATAACACTTAGAAGCCGCAACAACAATTAGCAGCCAGCCACAACCACTACCAACCAACAACAGCCATTAGCAATCATCAACAACCACTAGCAACCAGCAACACCAACTAGCAGCCAGAAACAAACATTAGCAACCAACAACAACCACTTCGAAGCAGCAACAACCACTTGCAGCTAGCAAGAACCATTAGAAACCAGCAACAACCACTAGCACCCAGCAACAACCAATAGCAACCAGCAACAACCAATACCACCCAGCAACAACCACTGGCAGCCAGCAACAACCAATATCACCCAGCACCAACCTTTAGAAACCGGCAACAACTATTACCAACCAGCAACAACCACTTCAAAGCACCAACAACCACTTGCAGCCAGCAAAAACCACTGGTAGCCAGCAAAAACCATTAGAAACCAGCAACAACCACTAGCACCTAGCAACAACCAATAGCACCCAGCAACAACCGATACCACCAAGCAACAACCAAAAACAACCAGCAACAACCATTACCAACCAGCAAAGACCACTTCAAATCAAAAACAACCACTTCAAACCAGAAACAACCACTTCGAAGCAGCAATAACCATTAGCAACCAGCAACAACAAATACCACCCAGCAACAACCACTGGCAGCCAGCAACAACCAATATCACCCAGCACCAACCTTTAGAAACCGGCAACAACTATTACAAACCAGCAACAACCACTTCAAAGCAGCAACAACCACTTGCAGCCAGCAACAACCACTAGTAGCCAGCAAAAACCATTAGAAACCAGCAACAACCACTGACACCCAGCAACAACCAATACCACCCAGCAACAACCAATACCACCAAGCAACCACCAATAGCAACCAGCAGCAACCACTAGCAGCCTGCAACAACCAATAGCACCAAGCAACAGCCATTAGCAGCCAACAACAACCATTACCAACCAGCAACAACCACTTCAAAGCTGCAACAACCACTAGTAGCCAGTTAAAACCATTAAAAATCCGCAACAATCACTAGCAACCAGCAACAACCATTAGCAACCAGCAACAACCATTAGCAACCAGCAACAACAATTACCAACCAGTAACAACCACTTCAAAGCAGCAACAACCACTTCAAAGCACCAACAACCACTTGCAGCCAGCAACAACCACTAATAGCCAGTAACAACAACTGCAACCAGCAACAACCATTAGCAGCCAGCAACAAATAATACCACCCAGCAACAACCACTGGCAGCCAGCAACAACCAATACCACCCAGCACCAACCTTTAGAAACCAGCAACAACTATTACCAACCAGCAACAACCACTTCAAAGCAGCAACAACCATTTGCAGCCGGCAACAACCACTAGTAGCCAGCAAAATCCATTAGAAACAAGCAACAACCACTAGCACCCAGTAACAATCAATACCACCCAGCAACAACCACTAGCAACCAGCAGCAACTACTAGCAGCCTGCAACAACCAATAGCACCAAGCAACAACCAATAGCACCAAGCAACAAACACTAGCAACCAGCAACAATCATTAGCAACTAGCAACGACCCTTAGCAGCCAACAACAACCAATACCACCCAGCAACAACCACTAGCAACCAGCAACAATCACTACCAAACACTAATAACCAGCAACAACCATTAATAACCAGTAACAAACACTTCAAAGCATCAACAACCATTAGCAGCCAGCCACAACCAATACCACCCAGCAACAACCACTAGCAACCAGCAACAATCACTACCAATCACTAATAACCAGCAACAACCATTAATAACCAGTAATAAACACTTCGAAGCATCAACAACCATTAGCAGCCAGCCACAACCAATACCACCCAGCAACAACCAATACCACGGAGCAACAACCATTAGCAGCAAGCAAAAATCACTTGCAACCAGCAACAAACCCTTTCAACCAGCAACAACCACTGCAACCAGTAACAACCATTAGCAGGCAGCAACAAACACTATCACCCAGCAACAACCAATACCACCCAGCACCAACTATTACCAACCAGCAACCACCACTAGTAGCCAGCAAAAACCATTAGAAACCAGCAACAACCACTAGTACCCAGCAACAACCAATAGCACACAGCAACAACCAATACCACCAAGCAACAACCAATAGCAACCACTAGCAGCCTGCAACAACCAATAGCACCAAGCAACAACCAATACCAACAAGCAACAGCCATTAGCAGCCAAAAACAACCATTACCAACCAGCAACAACCACTTCACAGCAGCAAAAACCACTTGCAGCCAGCAATAACCACTGCAACCAAGCAACAACCAATAGCAACCACTAGCAGCCTGCAACAACCAATACCACCCAGCAACAGCCAATACCACCCAGCACCAACAATTAGAAGCCAGCAACAACTATTACCAACCAGCAACAACCACTAGCAACCAGCAACAACCATTAGCGACTAGCAACAACCATTAGCAGCCAACAACAACCATTACTGAAAAAAATAATAATTAATAATTATAAGAAATAATAATTATTTGAAAGAACTCACAATGGTGAATGGACATTCCAGTGTGATGTGTGTGGAAAAAGATTTTCTCAAAAGTCAACTGTTAATCGTCATAAAAACTCACTTTGTTAAATTTGTCTAATAGATCTATTGCACAATTTTAATCAAGCCACATCTATTTTGTCATGAAAATACGTATAAGAGTCAAACTTGATTAAAATTCTACGTGAATAACTTTTCAAAAAATAAATATTGTTATTCTTAAAACGCTAATTGAATTAAATTGCTTAAACAATTTTATTCAAATTATTTTTTAACGATTCTGAAGATTACTTTTTTTAAAGATGTGTGGTTAGTTCCTTCACTTTTTGTTCCTGAACTTTTAAAAGAAATTAAAAAATGCTTTTGACAGCGTGCTAGAGAAACAATTTTTGATCCTTAGGTTGTTCATTAGACTATAATAAGATAAGATTTTACAAAGTAAGTAAGTTCACACAATAATGTTTTGGTTAGTAATAGAGATAAATAAAGAAGGCTAATATAATATGATCAAATTTCTTTGATATTAAATGTAAAATTTACCAGCCTCATTATGGAGCTCTACCTAAGTCAAGAAAGATATTTTTTAGAAAAATCAGAAAATTTGAAGAAACAAATGTTGAGTTAACAGAAAACTTTCAAACCTTTTAATTCTATATTGTTAAGATACGTTTTTTAAACATTTTATTTTGTAAGTTTTTAAAATTGTAAAATTAAGTTCATTAATTCATTAATTACTTAAAAATTTTATTAACGACTCTTAAAAAAATAATTTTCATTTTAAAAGTAAATTACATCTTTAATTTATCATTTAGTTTGTCTTCCCATTTTATCACAATTAGGAATATATATACAAAAGAATTTTAAATGAAGGAAATAATTTCACTTCTCTGTAATTAGAGTTGTCGGAAAACAAAAACTTAAAATTATATCATGTATGACACTCATAGCAAACATAATTGACCGTCGTTCATCAAAGTAATTTGAGTATATTGAGTTCGATTCTTTATACAACTGAATAATTCAGTTTTCAAATTAAACAAGAATACTTAAACAAATATCAAAAATAGCCTTAGTTTTCATAGGAAACTCAAATTGTTATATTAACTTTTTTCAATTTTGTGTTTGTGGGGTTAATACAAATAAAATTGAGTTTGCTAAAAGCCCAAAACATACTTTTCTAACTTTAATTTTTCTATTACTTATTATCAAAAAACAAAATATTTTTGATTGATACTTACCAAGTTTTTTAAAGAAATTTTTTTCTAGGATTGTTTATAATTTTCTAATCGTGACTTCCAAAATCTTCCAAAATTTGGTAAACTTATTTTTCAAATCATCGATTAAAATTTTTTCTAGCGAAAATCATACAATTACTCGGTTACATTTGATAAAGATTTATTACTTCAAGTTTTTACAGCAACTAAAAGATATTTTATCAATAAATCGATATATATTTTATTTTGATTGAATTATTTATTTGATATATCTGCGAACATAGAATCTTTTTAAAGAATAAATTTAATCTACAACCCTTTCTCCGGAAAAATTATGATTGATGTTAACTCAAGGTACTTATAATTTTTCTTGTTTGTAAACCATTGAGTTCCAAATATTTTTGCATGACTAAAGACATGTTAGAAACAGTTTATAGAAAGAATTCCATAAAAATGCTTGAATTTATGTGTAAACTTTTAAAATAAGAATAAATTTTGTAGAATTTCTTTTAACTAAAAGTACAATTCTCTAATGGCTAGTGCCACATTTTCAAATCAAATTGTATTTAAGAAAAGGTTTTTTGTCTAGAAATGATTTCTCAGTTTAAGAATTCAAATGAAAGATCATAAATTTAACGTATGGTTAATAGCGACAACTATCGACTGTTCAAGTTTACAAATAATTTTACAGAAGTTTATGAAACAAAATCTATTACTGATATGATAACAAACAATAAAAAACATAAAATAAAGTACCAACAGCGGCAGATTGCGGATGTTATGATTTACAAATAACTTTTTTGATTTTTAAGAAACAAAATAAATTAAACTAAACCAAAAACAAACCAAAAACCAACTCATTTGGTTTTGTTATTAGCAAACCTTTGTATAGAGAATCAAATCAGCGCTTTAAAAATTTGCTTATTATTTATGTTATTAATATTATATATATTTTTTCTATTATTAGTGATTACAGGTGATATCTTAAGCAACGTTAAGTGTTTTATAGCTTGATATGTTTTGCTTATGTATCTACTTTCTATAGTTCTATTATTTATATAATCTATAAGTTGAAACTTATACAAATTCAAAATATTAGTTAACATTTGGAAAACTTCAAAACTATCATTTGCACCGCAATAATCATGTTATATCTTATTGCATTCTAATTAAATGTTTGTGGGTTGAAATTTTAAAATCCTTACGTTTTACAAACTTTGATAAACTTTTAATTTTTAAAATTATTCAATTTTTGTTTGATTTTATTGTGTAAGATTTCGCAATTTGTGTTTTACTACTATCTTTCTAATTTTATGTTTTAACTCTATAGTTTACGTTTTGTGATAATTCAAAAAATGTGCTAGGTGTTTAAACTTTATTGACTTTTGCTGGTAAAGAATAAAACCCAGAAAATTTAAATCAAGTTGAATTATTATTATTAGTAATAATTAATTTAATTAATTAATTATTATAATTATTATTAGTTACTGTTTTTTTTTTTTTCAAGAAGTATACTTTCCTCGGTTTCTACCCACAAACATGAGACTAAAACAGGCTTATTTATAAGGCTTGACTTTTCCACTTAACATTAAAGTTAGGGTAAATATTCTCTCGATTGAATGTAATATATTTGAAAACTGATAATTCCAGTTGAATTAAAAGTAAACTAATCGACAAGTGTTTGGTATTATTGATTATCAATTTTAAATAAAGTCGCTTCTAACCTGTTTAACAATTGCGGAAAGTGCAAGAATTGCGTTTTATTTTGTGGTTGTTATCATTTATCTTTTCAACTAAAACCATACTTAAAGACAGGATTTTTTCATGCTTTTTAGTTTTCTGTATGGCTTACAAGACGTGTTTCTATTTAAAAACGTTGTTGCTGAAGTTTAAAAATATTTTTAAGTTAAACCTTTTGATACCATGATCCACAAAATATTTTTGATCTGTTGATTTCTTGTGACTAAGAAGTAATTAAGTATTACAAAGTTAGTAAAACACAAATTAAGTGCTTTTGGTAGTCATAAGGTGTTACCTACCCTTAATCGTGCTTACTTATTCAAATACCTTAAATTGCACCATCAATACAATTAAATAATTCGTTTGCTGTATTTTCTAGATTCTTTCTATATTTTTTTAGATACCTCTTACAATATTTTAGGAAGAAAAATTTGAAAGAATTTGGAGCAGATACTATTTTGTTGAGCTCAACTACGGATTATTGTTTGAAGTAGCAAGAGATGAGATTTTATGATATTATTAGATTATTTGTGATTCTTACAAGATAATTTTTATTTATTCGAAAAACGCTTTAACTAAATTTTTAATCAAATTAATTTATTTTATGTATATTTATACACAATCTAATTTTTTCTAAAAACAAAAGTTTGAAAGTTCTTTTCCAGAAATGAATTTCGAATCATAAATAAATTTCGCTATATTTTATGCTAAATAAATTTAATTAATGCAGAATATATAAAAATTTGATAAAAATTGGTTTGAAGTTTCTATTTAAATATGATTTACATTTTGATTAACTACTACGTCTAAGTAATGTTGATCACAACAAACATAATTATAAACAAATGTTTATAAATTAACAATTAAGCTCATTTGTTGGAGAAAATGAGAAAGTTTTGATTATTTTATGAATACTTTTTAGACAATTAAATTACAACTAGTAATTTTGAAGGATTTTTATGAAAAGAATAACATTTCTAATAATAAAAAAATTAATTGTAATACAAATTGTTATTAATAACAATTAGTCTAAGTAAATTCTGAAAAAAGTAGATAAAGTCATGGAAAATTAAACCTAAATAATAATCATTTTAAACTTAGAAACAAGCAATTTCATCTAAAATATCATCTAATAATATATATACTAATAATACAAATTTCAAAACAGCTGAGCAAGCTACTTATAATCAAAACAAACGCTAATAGGTTAATTCTTTTTACAGATCTTAATCTCTATTTACTATTACAAAATCGACTTTCTGTTTAAAGAAATCCTAAAGAGAGTTAATCTAAGCTTTAAAACGTCAAGTATGGTCTAATTTATTATATGATTGAAAATAACCTATTTTTAATATTTAAAAATTATACGAGGAAACCATATGCAAATTAGAAGGTAGTAGTTGATACACTGCTTGGTAACATTGATTAAATTTTGTTGAAATTCATTCAACTCCAAATTATTGTGATGTTTAAGACTTCAACTAAATTGGGCAATTGTACCTTATCTCTTTCACTCAGTCAATAGCTATATAGAAGCTTCTTAAAATCTACTGTTTGTGGTGTAAACTGGTAAAGCCGCGCAATCGTTATAAATTAATTTTTCAGAAGTCAATGCCCTTGACTAATTTCAACTTTTTTCTACTTACTAACTTTTCTAAAATATATATTTTGCTGGCTAAATGTGTATTTTAAATTAAAAAAAAAACTATTGAAGAAATAAGCAAAAGTTTACATCTAGTACGTGTGGATAATTATTTTAATTGCTTTAATTTAACATTAAGTATCAGCATACAATTTAAGGGCTGATATGATTTTTTATACAAATGTTCGGTGATATTAAAATAAAGCAAGCTGTTTGTTTTTGACTCCGTTTATCTTTTTTTTGTTTCTTAAAAATCAAACAAGTTATTTGTAAATCTCAATTTCCGCTGGCTGTCGCTGTTGGTACTTTATTTTAACTTTTTTTATTTTTCTCATTCTGAAAAACTATTTTAAACCAATGGTAGTATTGTTAAGTACGATTTGATATTAAACTGTTGCACTTAGCTCTTACAGAATCGATTTTAGACTGTTTAACTGCTTAATTCTGTAGTGATAATCGTATTACTGACAAATAAATTAAATCTTGTTTTAAAATTACAAGTAAAAGATACACTTGAACAAATTTCAGTAAAGCATCTAAAACAAATTAATAATCTTTTTACAATTGTCATGAACATCTTCTGTCATTAATGATTTGTTTGCGTCAAGTTTGTTCTTTATTTAAACATAGTAAATCAATACAAAGCAAAAGTTTAACTTTTAGACCAGTTTCCATGATGAACAAATCATATTCTTATTCAAAAAGCTATAAAAGTCAAAACAAACAACAGTTATAGCTGTCAGTTTTCAACTATGTATTTTTCTTCCGTTAGAAAAAGTTTTTTGTTTATGAAATTCAACAAAAAGCTTTAGATTCTTTATAAATAACCTTCAAAGTTTACTTTTGTTGATAATTTAGCAAATGCGCTTGTTGTTGCATACTTTTTGGATTTTAGCTAGTAAAAATATAATCTACAAGTTGATAACAACTTGAATTTGGAAAATTGTTGACAAAATTAAATTCATTTTTAAAAAAATCAGAAAAAGTCTGTAGCACAAAGTTTTTAGTTGAGCTCTTATAATGGTTAACTTAAAATTTAAATAAACCGTTTTTAAGGTCATACAATTATTTCAAGGTAAAAGAAAATGTTTCAGTTTTACAACATCTGTAAATGTAAGATGAATATGTTTCTAGAAATTCATCCTTTTTTTTTTTTAATAGTTAAATTGCATAATAAATAAATAAACTGTGGCTCTTAGCAATGATAGACTTGACTTTATAATATTTATAATAATCCTACTTTCTACTGATAATCGTTTTACTGACGTTTAATATAAATCTTATTAATGTATATAAAATAATTTTTCAATAAGACTAAAGAGTTTTTAAATATAGGTTAATATCACATTTGTCATGAACAGCTTCTGTTACCTTTAAATTGTATGTAATATTATATGTTTGTACATCTTCAGTATATTATATATATTAGCTTGTTGTTTTTTAAAGATAATTCGTTTAACAGTTAAACTATGAGAAGTATGAATTTAATTATCTGTTAGAATATTTTTGGAAGAAACTTTTAAAAGAGATTGTAGCAGCAAGATTTTAGTTATGTTCGACTACTGATTGTTGTTTATTACAGACAGAAACGCTTTCAAATAACATTATTTAAACAAAAGTCAAATTAAGAAAATTATTTAACTTTTTAAAAATATAAGTTTTGCTGAGTAAGTGTATACTTTACTTTTCAAAATGTTCATTACAGAAGTTAGCAAAGTTTTACACCTATTGCACGTGGAAGATTATTTTAATCGTTTTAGTATAACAGAACATTGCAGCAAATAATTTAAGGGCTGATTTGATTTTCTGTACAATTGGTCACTAATAACAAAATCAAGGGATGTTTGTTTTTGGTTTAGTTTTTTTTCCCTTAAAAATCAAACAATTTATTTGTAAATCACAACAGTCGCTAGCTGGCACTGTTGATAATTGATTTTAACTTTTTCTTTTCTCATTCCGAAAATAGATTTTAAAACAAGAATATTTTTGTAAGTACGATTTGATATTAAACTGTGGTATTTAGCTCTTATAGAATTAACATGTTAAGCTTCTCATCTTCCGTTTAAAATTCTGAGACTGATATGTTCAGTTGTCTATAATAATAATAAAGTTGATAATCATTTGTTTCGTAAAATATTTCTTTTAGGAAGTGGAGAATGTATTTTGTATTTATTAATATATTTTATTGTTAATCATGAATTTATTTTCTTTAAAATTCAAATTAATTTAAACTTATATGCAATTGTATATGACAAATTTGATAAAATTACTTTTAAACATAAATATTGTTGTTGTCTAGTATTTGTTTATTTGAGTTGTTTTTTTTTGGTGGTTGTTTTCATTAATTTTTTCAACATACACAATACTTAAAGGGAGAATCTTTTCATATATTGTAATTTTCTGTATTACTTATAAGAGTTATTTCTATATATTCCAAAAATTCTTTTGATATTTCGGTTTTTTTAGACTATGATAAGATCAAACATTACAAAGTTAGTTGATTTAATTACAAGTTAAATTTATAGAAAAGTTTTTAAAATTTTCACAATGCAACTAAAACATAACATTGGTAAGACTTTAGTAAGAAAAATAAGGATTTTTTGAATAATGAAATCAAGTAAAAATTGCATAAATTCAAAAATTACAGATTTACCAAATTTTGCAGAAAGTAAACATTTAAAAGTTCAACTCACAAACCTTAGATTAAAATGCAATAATATATAACATGAGTATAACGATATTTTACCACATATTTAGGTCTTATTGTTTTTTATTATTTAGAAGTTGATTAAGTTTCAACTAATAATTCATATAAATTGTTTTTCTAATAAAAGTAGAAACATAAGCGAACAAATCAAGCTACAAAACATTTGGAGTTGTTAAAGATAAATATCATAAAAAAAAATTATTATTAATTATAGTTATTTTATATTTTTATTAAACACTGTTACTGATTTCTTTAGTTAAATTTAAAATGTAGAAAAAAGATTAATTATTTTACAAAACATACATTTTCATTACATTAGAAACAAATTTTTGTATACAAGATCCAACAAAAACAGACTTATGAACCATTTAGTGTATCTTTTAAAGTTTACCTTTGTAGATAATGCAACAAAATCTAGGTGCATAAAAAAATTTTGAATATCGCTAGTGAAAATTATAATCCAGAAATTGTAAAAAAAGTTGAGTTAGTAAAACTTAGATGCAAAATTATAGCATTATGACCATATACCTCCTTGGTAATATTAATTAAAGTCTGTTGAAATTTATTCAACTCCAAATTAGTTCAATACCAATTATCTATTAGAAGTGGAATTTAGTTTGAGTTTATTATTATATAAAAGCTTCATATAATCTAGTGTTTGTGGTGTAAACTGGTAAAAAGGTGATTTCGTTAGTAATTGTCTATTCCAAACTCAATATCTTTGGCTAATTTCAACTTTTTTATTTATAAAATTGATTTTTTAGTGAGTATGAGTATATTTCAAATTTAACAAAAATTACCTAAGAAATTAGCAAAATTTTACACCTACTGGGCGTAGAAAATTAGTTTATTTTTTCTGTTTAACAAAACATTGCAGCAAATATATTTATAACTATTTTTTATTCAAATGTTTGTTAATAGCAAAACAAATAAGTTGTCATTTTAGATTAATATATTTTGTTAAAAATCTTAACTTCGTAGTTATTTTTGTTTCAAAAATTTTTGTAAAATTATTTGTAAACTTGAACAGTCGCTAGTTGTCGCTGTTGACCTTAAGCTAAATTATCTATCTTTCATTTGATTTTTTATACTTAGAAGTCATTTCAAAACAAGAAGACTTTTCCTAAAGGCAACTCTATATTAAACTATGGCACTTAGAATTTAGACAATTGATTTTAACTATTTAATTGACTACTTTTTGTACTGACAATCGTATTACTTACAGAAAAATTAAATCTTAATAATGTATTACAATTCAATAATGTTTTTCACGATTTCATAAAGTCTGGAAAACTAATTAATAATATTATTGTACTTGTCATGAAAAACTTTTGTGATAATGATTTGCATTAATTTTTTTTTATTTAAACTAAGAAACCGATACAAGAAAACTGTTACATTTAAGATCACTTTGTAGCAATTACTCAAATCATTTTTCATTCAAGAAGCTATATAAGATAAAATAGATAACAGTTATAAATTTCAGTATTCGATTAATTATTTCGATTACCAAAACTAATTTTTGTTCGGAAATCAAACAAAAACAGTTTTACAAACTTTATATTTTATCTTTAATTATACCTTTTCTCAAAAATTCAAAAAATTCTCTTGATAATAAAACCTTTTTTGATTTTGCTAGTAAAACATATGATCTATGTTTTAAAAACATATTCAATTGAAAAATGTTTTAAATTACAATTAGATATTTATAGAATAACTTTAAAAAAATATTTTTTTTGTTTGTTTTAAGGCTTTTATTGTGTGGAAATCAAATCATAAAATGTTTATTAGAAAAATTAGGTAAATATCAATTAAGATATTGTGTATCTTAATAGTAAACAGGAAAAAAAAAGCTTAGAAACAGATATTCCGTTTTCAGCGAAAACCTGCAACAACCACTAGCAACCAGCAACAACCAATACCAACCAGCACCAAACATTAGAAACCAGCAATAACCACTTCAAAGCAGCAACAACCATATATAGTTACTTTTACAAAATCGATTATCTATTTAAAAAAATCCTATAGAGAGTTAATCTAAGCTTTAAAAAGTCAAGTATGGTCTAATTTCGTTTATAAACGATAACAGCCTATTTTTTTCGTTTGAAAATTATACCAGGAAACCATATGCAAGTTAAAAGGTAGCAGTTGATACACTGCTTGGTAATATTGATTACAGTTTTGTTGAAATCCATTCAACTTCAAATTAATATGATATTTAGTCAATCAACCGAATCAGACCGTTGTACCTAATCTCTTTCAGTCAGTAAAAAGCTAGTTATAAGCTTCTCATAATCTACTGTTTTTGGTGTAAACTGGTAAAACCTTGAAACTGTTATAAATAAATTTTTCAAAGCTCAAAGCCCTTGGCTAGTTTCAACTTTTGTTTACTCACTAACTATTTTAAAATATAAATTTTGCTGACTAAGTGTGTATTTTAAATTAAAAGGGAACTATTGAAGAAATTGGCAAAAGGTTACATCTACTACGTGTGGAAAATTATTTTAATTGCATTAATTTAACATAAAATATCAGCAATTAATTTAAACGCCGATTTGATTTTGTATACAAACGTTCGGTAATAACAAAATCAAGCGAGATGTTTGCTATTCGTTTAGTTTAATCTTTTTTTGTTTCTTAAAAATCAGACAAGTTATTTGTAAATCACAACATCCGCTAGCTGTCGCTGTTGGTAAAATATATATTTTTTTAATTCGATTTCTCATTCTGACAAACCATTTTAGGACCAGAATTTTTTTCTTTATTATGAATCGATATTAAACTGTGGCACTTAGCTCTTAAAGAATAAATTTTAGACTGTTTAACTCCTTACTTTTGTACTGACAATCGTATTATTGACAAATAAATTAAATCTTATTAATGAATTATATGTCAAAGATATACTTTAACAAAATCTAATAAAATTTTTAAAACAAATTATTAATACTATTACAATTGTCATCGACATCTTCTCTCATTAATGATTAGTTTGCTATAAGATTGTTTTTAATTATAAACATTAGAAATGAATACGAAGAAAAAGTTTATCTTTTAGATTACTTTCCATCATGAACAAATAATTATCTGATTAAAAAGCTATAAAAGTCAAAACAAACCACAGTTATATCTGTCAGTTTTCAACTATGTTTTTCTTCCGTTAGAAAAAATCTTTTCTTTAAGAAATTCAACAAAAAGTTTTAGAATTTTTATAATTTACCTTCGAAGTTTACTTTTGTTGATAAATTAGCAAATACGCTAGTTGTTGCATACTTATTTGATTTTATCTAGTAAAAATATAATTTATAAATTGATAACAACTTTAATTGGAAAAGTGTTTAAAAAATTAATTTCATTATTTTTTGTTCTATGCTTTTGCTGTATCTAATTTTAACTGTATTCAGACAAGGAGTATTTGATTACATTAGTTTCTTTTTAACACATACATTCTTTTCAATTATTAATATTGCAAACAGATACCAATTTTCAATTATATAGTTTTCCTAAAAAATTAATTTTCATTTATTTTTAAGTATAAATCGAAAACTACAATTCAACATCTAAAAAATAATATGGATGCATATTATTACATAATTATTATTGTTATTACCAATACTAATACTATTATTAATTTATTTTTGATATTTTGTTTTTCTTTCATGAACTTAATTTTTATTTGTTTTAACCCACAAACATCAGATTGAAACAGCTTTACTTATAAGGCTGGATTTTTACAACTGACATTTCTTATCACTCGATTCTTGAAAGTTGAATTTGGAAACTGATAACTTCAGTTGAATTAAAGTTAGCTTCTCATTGTTGATTACCAAATATCAACATTTTCGGTTTTTACCGGGAGTAGCATGATTTTTTTATAATTGGAATACTAACTTCAGTATTTTACATAAAATTCAGCTGAAACATTTTTTTGAATTTAAAAATACAGATTTTTAACAGATTTTTGGTTTTTATTGTTTATCAATTATTATTAAAATTAATTAATTGTCATTCTACTTTTGTATGGTTGTTTCTTTGCAGCTGAACCTTTTTAGGTTTTTTTTTCAAAACTACTGTAAGAGGTTAGTCAAGAAGAACTATTTATACAAAACCATCCTGATGAAATTTACACAACTAGACATTATAAAGTTTGATTTTTTGTTAAATTTAGCTTCTTATTTACATATAAAAAGAAATAGTCAGAAGTTACCAAACTGTTATTGATTTATCAAAAGATATTTAACAGCTTTATGAAAAATTGCTTAATAAATTTATTACATAAACAAGTTTCTTTTTCTCAAAAATTTGTAATTAGTTAAAATGATTATGAAAAATTTAAATACATAGCTGTTGTTGTTCTGAAATGCTGCAACATTTACTTATTATTCTACTTTCTTCTGTTAGAAAATTTTCGTAAAAAACATTTAAAAGAAATTGTAGCAGAGAAAATTCAGTTATGTTCATCTCCTGATTGTTGTTTGTTAAAGATAATAATACTTTCAAATAACATTATTTAATGAAAAGTCAAACTAAGAAGAAATTTGTAATTAGTTAATTTTTGTTTTCTAATGAAAACAAATTAGTAAATTTCTTTAATTTATTGAAGTAAGTTGTTTAGATTGCAAACAAAAACAGAATTGCTGCTTTCTATCAAAAATCGTTAGAAACTATTATAAAAGATTATAATTCTAATAAAATGATAAAAATTAGTAAATAAACTGGATAATGACATTTTACTATAGTTTATACTACGTAACACATAAGATTTGTAATTATAATTATAAATTTCAGATTTCTATTTCATCAGTTTCTTAACAAATTTTAAAAATAATTATCCTACTAAATAAAAAAACATATTTTGGATTTATCGTAACTTGATTTTTTTCTGTCTTATCCCACAAATGTGAGACTAAAGCCGGCTTATATATATGATTATTTTTTTACAAGTTGACAGAAAGTGTTATATGATTGAATATTATGAACAATTTTGAAAACTGAAACATTCAGTTGAATTAAAAGCATAATTTTTTAAAAGTATTTTGCCTTGGTGAAAATCAAATTTCAGACCTATAATTCATTACTTTCTTAAAAAATTAAAAAACAAATTCTAGTTGAAAATAAAATACCATTTGGATTTATAATTTTGCTTGCTTTTCTGTTTTAGCACAATTAGCAAAAACAATAAGAAAGATAATTTTAAACTAATCAAAAAATTTTATTTTGTAAAAATACTTTTTTGATAACTCTAAACCATTCTACTTGCTTTATTTTATTAATTTTGTAGTACATTTCATCTAAACTCAGTAAATCTAGTAATAACTTCTTGTTTTATCTTATGTTTGTATTCTTTTATAGAAATTGAAATTTACTTTTAAGTATATTTGATTACAAAATATAATTAAAAATATTTATGGATAAAAATGAGAAAGTTTTGTTTATTTTTTAAATATTTCAGAGAAAATTTGTTTTAAAATCAAAATACAATTAATAATTTTGAAGAGTCTTTACAAAGTAAATTCATTTTTATTTTTATAAATTTTAGTTTTTATGCAATTTGTTATAACTAAATACAACTTCAAGTTAAGTATGTAAAAAGTAAATTACATGAACATAGAGACAAACAATTTCATTTGAATTGTTTTCTAATAATATATTTACTAAAATTTCAAATTTTAAATCAGCTAAACTTACTAACATAAAATTGATTCTACAATTATGTTAAATAAGATTAAGAAGACTATGTATTTATATTAAACTTTTTTATTTATTTACAAAATATATTTCAAAATGTTTTTGGATAAAAAATGTGAAAGTTTTAATTATTTTATAAATATTTCATACAAAAATTTGATCTAACATCAAAATACAAATTCTAATTTAGAAGAGTTTTTACAGAGTAAATTCATTATTATTTATCTATATTTTAGATGATTTGCAATTTGTTTTAACTAAAAAGAACTTCAAGTTAATTCTGTAAAAAGTAAATTACGTAAACATACAAACAAAAAACTTTATTTGAAAGTAAATTTCCGTAAAATAACATTTTTAGGAAGTAAAATTTTAATATTATATTACATGTATTCTCCTTATGAAAATTTACTTGTAAAATTCAAAATTTATTTCCTTTGAAAACGATAAAGTAAAGATTGAGATTACTTTATACAATAGTTTTGAAATTCAATAAATTGAACGCACTTGGTTTAGTTTTTTTTAATTAAACTATTTATTTGCAAATCACAACAGTCGCTAGCTGACGCTGTTGGTACTTGATTTTAACTTTTTTTTCTAATTCTGAAAATACATTTTAAAAGAAGAATATTTTTTTAAGTACGATTAAATATTAATGGGTGTTACTTAGCTCTTATAGAATAGGTTTTAGAATAGAATCAATACTAAATCAATTTGAAAGAGCAAAGTCATTAAAAATCAATTTAGATATCATTTTTCAGAGGTATTGGTGAACGACTGTTAAATATTTTTGCTTTTTGAGTGTCATGGTTACTATAACTGAAAGTTTCTTCTACGAAAATTCTAATTATTTTTTACAGTATTTTTGAGAAATCTATTATACTTGTTCAAAACATCAGTACATTGCTTTTTAACAAGGTTGTTTTAATTTTTCATAGAATTGACAGCTATTGCATTATAAAACTTTTCAGCTTAACAGATCATCTTACATATCATAAACCTATTTATTCGTTTTAATTAAACAAAACATACTAGATGTCGATTAAGCAGCTTAAGTTGATTTGATTCTCAATGCAAATGTTCGGTAATAACAAAACTAAGCGAGTTGTTTGTTTTTAGGTTTAGTTTAATTTATTTTGTTTCTTAAAAATCAAACAAGTTATATGTAAATCACAGCATCCGCTAGCTGTCGCTGTTTGTACTTTGTTTTAACTTTTTTGTTTGATTTCTAATTCTGAAAAAGTATTTTAAAACGAGAATTTTTTTCTGATTTTTTGCAAAGTTATTAACTTCACAGAGTAAGCCCTTTTGGTAGTAATCAGATGTAACCTACCCTAAAATGAGCTTACACACTCAAATATTTTAAATTGCATCATCAATACAATTAAATAATTCGTTTTCTGTATATTTTAGATCTTTCTATTTCTTTTTAAATATTTTACAATATTTATGGAAAACAACTTTGAAATAATTTGTATCAAATAATATTTTGTTGAGCTCAACTACGGATTATTATTTGATATAGATTAAAAACATTTTAAATGAAATTTAAAAAAAAATCAAACATCACTTTTCAAAGTATCCAAAACACTTTTAACTAATAAATTTGGGATAGTTGTTAACTTTTAATGCTTTAATGAAGTTGCATCTAATCACAAAAAGTCTAATTATGAGAATTTCTTCCTGGTTTTTAATTTAAAAAAAAAACATAAAAATGAAACTTCTATTTAGAGTTTGCAATTTGTATTTTGAACTATCTTTGAATCATGAAACAAATTTGAAACTAAAACATGCCTGTTTATACTGTTTGGTGGTTTCTAACAGCAAGTAAAGTGGATTAACCAAAGATGCCCTAAACCAGTTTTAGATTTGGAGACTGATTTCAGTTGAATTAAAAGCACAACTTTCTACAAACTATTGGTAATTTTTTTTAAGTTTATGCTTTGAGCATAATATTTTAAAAGCATGTTGGTTTTGGTAAATTTTAAATTTCAGACCTTTACTTCATTACATCCTTAACAAATTTAAAAAAAATGTTTTTTTTTTTAAATAAAATACCATTTGGATTTTAAATTTTCCTGTTTTAGCACAGTTAGCAAAAAAAAAATAAGAAAGATAAATTTAAAATAAAAACAATATTTTATTTTTTAGAAATATTTTTTTGATAACTGTAAACCTTTCTACTAGCTTTAAAGTATTAATTGTTTAGTACATTTCATCTAAACTAAATAAATCTAGTAAAAACTTCTTGGTTTTATCTTATGTTTATATACTTTCATAGAAATTGCAATTTGCTTTTAAGTATATTTGATTACAAAATATAATTCAAAATATTTTTGGATAAAAATGATAAAGTTTTGATTATTTTAAAAAAATTTTATAGAAAAATTATTTTTAACATCAAAATAAAAATAATAATTTTGAAGGTTTTTAGAAAGTAAATTCATTCTTATTTATATAAATTTTAGTTTTTATATAATTCATTATAAATAAAATTAAATTACCTAAGGTCTGTAAAAAAGTAGATTACGAAAACATAGAAAAAAACAATTTCATTTGAAATATTTTCTGGTGATGTATTTACTAATATTTAAATTTTTTAAGCAGTTAAGCTTACTAACAAATAGATAATTAAAATTTTATGTTTAATATCATGAAGAAGATTATTTATTTATAATAAATTCCTTAATTTTTTTTATTTAAAAAAAGTAAAATCGAAAAATTACGAAATTGTGTGCTTCACAAAATTAAATAAGCTACCTATAATTTAAAACAAACGCTAATAGATTAATTTTTTGTAGATCTTAATCTCTATTTACTATAAACAAATCAACTTAGAAAAGAAAATGCATATAGAATTTATTTATATATTTTATTGTTTTTCATGTTTATTATTTCCCTTGAATTTCAAATTTTTGGAAATTTATCGTAACTTTATTTTTTCTGTCTTATCTCACAAATGTGAGACTAAAACAGGCTTATTTATAAAATTATTTTTACAAGTTAACTAAAGTTTTATAAGATAGATTATTAAGAACAAATTTGGAAACTGATATATTCAGTTGAATTAAAAGCATGTTGGTTTTGGTAAATTTTAAATTTCAGACCTTTAATTCATTACACCCTTAAAAAATTTATAAAAAATCTTTTGTTTTAAATAAAATACCATTTGGATTAATGAAAAATTGAATTCATTTTAAAAAATTAAGAAAAAGTCTGTAGCAGAAAGTTTTTAATTAAGCACAACTATTGATTAATTTAAAATTTAAATAAACCGTTTTTAAGGCCATACAATTATTTCTATTTTTCTATTTTTTAGTTAAAGAAAATTTTTCAGTTTTAAAACATCTGTAAATGTAAAATGAAAATGTTTCTAGAAATTTAATCTTTTATTTTTTGTAAATAGTTAAATTACTTTCAATGAAATATGTAAAAATCATATCAATGATTCTACGTTTATCTTAAAAGCATACTTCTTAAAAATTAAAAACATTATCTCATTTTTTGAAACAATTTGACTTTCAAAGATAATAACAAGACAAATATAAAAACAAACTTTTTATTAATATAAAACAAAGATAATAATAATAATAATAGTAATAATAATAGTAATGTCAATTAATTTATCTTCTTTGAATACTCTATTTATTTTTTACCGTATTTTTGAGAAATCTATTATACTTGTTCAAAACATCAGTACATTATTTTTAACAATGTTAGTTTACTTTTGTATAGAATTGACAGCTATGAGATTGTCTTCCTGTTGCATTAATAAAACTTTTCAGCTTAACAGATCATCTTATATATCATAAAATAGTTTAATTTATTTTCTTTCTTAAAAATCAAACAAGTTATACGTAAATCACAGCATCCGCTAGCTGTCGCTGTTTGTACTTTGTTTTAACTTTTTTTGTTTGATTTCTAATTCTGAAAAAGTATTTTAAAATACGAATTTTTTGTTGATTATTTGCAAAGTTAATAACTTCACAGAGTAAGTTATTTTGGTAGTAATCAGATGTCACCTACTCTTAACTGAGTTTAAATAATCAAATATTTTAAATTGCATCATCAATACAATTAGATAATTCGTTTGCTGTATCTTTTAGATCTTTCTAGATTTTTTTTTAAATCTTTTACAATAGTTTAAGAAGACAACTTTGAAATAATATATATCAGATAATATTTGGTTGAGCTCAACCAGTTTTTTCCAATAAATATTGATGAAAGACTTAGATATTTTTGCTTTTTGAGTGTCATGGTTACCATAACTAAAAGTTTCTTCTTCGAAAACTCTAATTATTTTATACAGTATTTTTGAGAAATCTATTATACTTGTTCAAAACATCAGTACATTACTTTTTAACAAGGTTAGTTTACTTTTGTATAGAATTGACAGCTATGACATTGTCTTCTTGTAACATTATAAAACGTTTCAGCTTAACAGATCATCACTGAAGAAGTAAACTTATCTTTGAAATCCTTGAGAACTGTGATTCTGTTTTTTTTAATCCAATCTTTGTAAAAACCAACCTTAAACACCTTAATACAATTCCCGGTTAAATTACTTCATATAATACTAGGTAGATTGTAATTTCTCTAACATTTAGATTTGAATATAAAAATTTCTACTTTAAATAACAAAAAAATAAAGGATTAAATGAGGGGGTATGTCAATTTATGTAAAAAATGTATAATGTTTTTAAAGAAATTTACTTACATCTTTCGTCACCCACAAATTTGAGAGTAAAACAAGATAATTTGAAGGGTTAATTTTCTTTAGTAACCCAAATCGTTTATAATCATGGTTCATGATATGGCCTAATATATTTTGAAAACTGATATATTCAGTTGAAATAAAAACAAACTTTTCTACAGTTCGATTTAAATCGATTCATTCAATTACCATTAAAACCATTTCGTAATAAGTTTAAAAATGCTGTAAATGCAAGAATTGTATTTTAGTAATTCTTTTTTTTAAGTTTATATTTTAAAACATAAATTAAATAACTTTATGATTCCATATATATTTATCAGGTTTTCGATTGTAATTTGATACTTATGTAAAACTGTGGTACATCAATACGCTAAGAATAAGGTATATAGTGTTAAATAGGTTTTTAGATAGTTGCAAACTTTTTACCTTTTCTTGGAAGTCAACTTTCGCTAGTCATGAAAGAACTCACTTTGGTGTAAATTTGTTTTAGTAGATCATTTGCACAATACAATTTTAGTCAAAACTCATCTATTTTGTCATAAAAGTACGTATAAGAATCAGAATGGATTATAATTCTTCGTGAATAACTTTGTTGAAATTTTGTTTCGTTAGTGGCTAAAACGCCCACCTGATCAAACTCTATAAGACATTTATTGAACTTATTTTTAAGTGTTTCGTAAAATATTTCTGTGAAGAAGTAAAGAATGTAGTTTGTATTTATTAATATATTCTATTGTTTAACATGTATTTTATTTTCTTTAAAATTCATGTTCATTTAAACTGTTATGCAATTGTATATGACATTTTTGATAAAATTACTTTTAAACATAAATTTTGTTGTTGTCTAGTATTTGTATTATTGAGTTGTCTTTCTTTTGGTTGTTGTTTTCATTAATTTATTCAAGATATACTGTCATTAAAGACAAGATTTTCTCATGACTTGTAATTTTCTATATTGCTTTTAGGAGTTATTTTTATTAAGTCAAACTTTTTTTTTTGATAATTTGTTTTTTTAGACTATGATAAGATTGAATAATACAAAGTTAGTAGACTCACAGAGTAAGTCCTTTTGGTAGTCATAAGGTGCACCTACCCTAAAACCTGTTTACACTATAAGATATTTTAAATTGCATCATGAATACAATTAAATAATTGGTTTGTTGTATCTTTCTATATTGTTTTAAAGATCTCTTAGTATAATGTAGGAAGAAAATTTTGAAATAATTTGTAGCAGATAGTATTTGGTTGTACTCAATTACTAATTTTTGTTTGATATAGATAAAAAATATTTTACTTAAATTTTTTTTAGAAAGAAACGAAACTTTTCAAAAGTAATTGATTTATGTTTACTCTTAAATCTGTGATAATTTTAATATTTTTAAAGCTTTAATGTAATTATATCTTATCACAGGAAAATAATTCTAAAAAATCCTCTGTTGTTTAATTTATTAATAAAACGTATTTATGTGAGACTCTACATAGAGTTTGCAATTTGCATCTTAGTATAATTACGCAAAAGATTTATTTTATAAGAGTTTATGTGTTTTTGAGTGAGAAAACTAGAAGATAATTTAAGTGATACCGAGAAAATGTAATTCTGCTATTAAGTTACACGTATTGTCCTTTAAAGATTACATAATAAGATCTTAAAATTATTGTTGCTCAGCACTACAAACTTAGGATCAAAACCACTTCATACATAAGGTTTGAGATTTAATGCAATCTTCGTATCAACGTCAAAAAGATTTTTACCTTTGGAACCCGTTAATTATTACAGTTGATTTTATAATAAACAATCTTAATGCTAGTGAAGCATTATAAGAGGTCTTTTATTGAAATTAAATTTCTATCTTGGTTTAAATGATTATTACTTATTTAAATAATTTGCTATTGATTTTTTGAAGCGAGTTGCATGACACTAATTTAGATCAATTAATGTTGATGTTCTTAAGTGCAGCAACTTAGTTGCATCTTTTACTTATTATTACTTATTATTTCAACATACAACATACTTAAAGACAGGACTTTTTTCAGGCCTCGTAATTTTTTTTGTTGCTTATAGGAGTTATTTCTATTAATTCAAATTTCTTTTTTAAATTTTTTTAAAGCTTTAATGTAACTATATTCTATCAAAAAAACATAGATCTGAAATATTATTTTTGTTTTTAAACTTATTAATCAAATGTAATGATGTGAGATTCTACATAGAGTTTACAATTTGCATCTTACTATAAATACGCACAAGATACATTTTATAAGGGTTTATGTTTTTTCAGTGAGAAAACTAGAAGATACTTTGAGTGATTCATAGAAAATATAATTCTTTTATTAAATTACACGTATTATCCGTTAAAATTTAATAAATAAAATTTTCAAATTATTGTTGTTCAGCATCACAAACTTAGGATTGAAACCACTTCATACATAAGGTTTAAGATTTAATGCAACCTTCTTATCAAGGTCTAAAAGATTTTTTTTTTGGAACCCGTTAATTGTTACGGGTGATTTTATGGTAAATAATCTTTATGCTAGTGAAGCAATATAAAAGATTTTTTATTGAAACTAAATTTCTATCTCTGTTTAAATGATTATCACTTATTTAAATAATTTGCTGTTGATTTTATAAGTTGCAGTAACTTAGTTGCATATTTTACTTATTATTTTACTTTTCTATGCATTCTTTCTGAAGCTGAACAGTTTTCAGTTATAATTGAAAAAAAAAATTGTTAAAAGTTAGTCAATCAGAACTGTTGAAACCAAACCAACTTCACAGTATTTACACAAGTAGTCAATTTGGAAATTAATTTTTTTTTCAATTTTAACTTCTTATTTACATCTAAGAAAAACTAGTCAGAAGTTATTATACTTTTATTGATTTGTGAAACAATATTTTAACAGCTTTATGAAAAATTGCTTAATAATTTTTCACAAAAAATGTTTTTAAATGTTGTTTTCAATTAATAGTTGTTTACTTTTGTAAAACAAAAATAGATTTCTATAATTTATCAAAGCAAATTGTTCATATTAAAACCAAAAACCAGAAACGCTGCATTCTATCGAAAACCTTTCATAACTACCATGAAAGATTTTTATATAAAATATAATATTTTTGCTGAGTAAGAGTACATTTTAAATTGAATGAAAATTACTGATGAAATAAGCAAAATTTTACAGCTATTGTGCGCAGAAAATTATTTTCATCATTTATGCTATCATAAATATGTTTATCCTAGTGAAGCTAAATGGAAATGTATTTTTATGAATAGTAAGTATTACACAATTTTGACAAATTAAAATTACTTAAAAAAATCTTTTAACTCTTACGCAATTTCAATTTTTACTTATTTAAACAATAAAATGATTTAACAGCTGCATCCCTTGCGATGTAATTTGAGCTCACCCCATAAACTTACTAAAGTGAATTTACTACTTAACATCTAATTTCAACTCTAATAAGACAAGAAGTACTTTATTACATTTACTTTTTTTAAACAAATACATTCTTTTCAAACTTGAGTATAAGAAAAAAATATTACTCTTTACATACAACATTTACTAAAAAATCTTAGTTTCTTTAGTTTTTAAGTATAAATCGAAAACTAAAATCGAATAAAAAATAAAGAATACAAATAAATAAAATTTTTATTTTTAAATGTTTCTTATAAGAACTTTACTTTTTACTGTTTCAACCCACAAATATGAGACTAAAACAGGTTTATATATAAGATTATGTTTCTTATATTGTCATAATGTGCATTGCTTCCGTTTTAAGGAATTCATTTAGAAACTGATACATTCAGTTGAATTTAAGAGAATAATTTTTCTACAGATTGGTGGTTTTGATGAATTTCAATTGTTATTGAGGTCGCTTGCTAAGGCCTGATTTTTTTCAATTGACATCAAACCTACCAAATCTTGTTTCATTATTTTTTAAAAGATGATAATTTCAGTTAAATTAAAAGCTACCTATTCAACAGGTGGTAGGTGTTGTTGATAATTAATTATCAAAAAAGTCGCGTCTAACGAAATTAGTAATTGGTGAAAGTGAAGGAATTGTCTTTTTGTGCTTGTCTGGTGCTTGTCTTTCTGAATTGTCTTTTTTTCGGTGTTTGTTTTTGTTTATATTTTCAACTTACATAAAACTTAAAGAATAAAAGAATGCTGTTCTTAAATTTTGAAAAGAATTCTTAAAAAATGCTTTGAAACCACGTTCGAAGAACAATTTTTGATCTTTTGAATTTTCTCTAAATTAAAAAAATCAGATTTTATAAAATTATTAATTTATTAAAATAGTGATTAATTAACTAACTGAAATAAATAGTTCTATCACAGATAAATAATACAAGTTAAAATAATCCTAAATATTTAACAAATTTTTTGCTTGATTTGTTTGTTTATGCACAAAGTTCTGATATAATTTGTACTATTAAAAAGTTTTGTCATTCTACAGCATTTGTGGTTCAGTGGTAGATTTTTCGCCTACCACGCTGCGGGGCCAGTTGGATTCCCACCGAGGTAGATTTAGTTCTGTTTACAAAATCTGATTTCTTTCTGAAAATAAAAGTTTTAAAACCTTTTCCAGAAATGAACTTTTAATCATAAGTAAATTCCGCTCTATTTTATGCTAATTAAATTAAGATAATGCCGAATATTGAAATTTTTATTAAATATTGGATTAATGTTTGCATTTGAAAAAGATTTTTTTCTTAATTAACGACTACGTCTAAGTAATGTTGATCCAAACAAACATAATAATAAATAAATGTTTATAAATTAACAATTAAGCTCATTTTGTGGAAAAATGAGAAAGATTTGATTATTTTATGAATACTTTTCAGACAATTAAGTTATAAATAGTAACGTTGAAGAATTTTCATGGAAAAAATAAATTTACTAATAATAAAAAAATTAATTGTCATACAAATGGTTATAAATAACAGTAAGTCTAACTAAATTCTGAAAAAAGTTGATAAGGTCATGAAAAATTAAACTTCAATGATAATCATTTTAAACTTAGAAACAAGCAATTTCATTTAAAATATCATCTAATAATATATTTACTAATAATAAAAATTTCAAAACAGCTAAGGAAGCTACCTATAATCCAAACCAATCGCTAATACATTAATTTTTTTCAATTATTAATCTATAGTTACTTTTACAAAATCGATTTTCGGTTTAAAAAATCCTATAGAGAGTTAATCTAAGCTTTAAAAAGTCAAGTATGGTCTAATTTTTTTAAGAATTATAACAACCTATTTTTTGCGTTTGAAAATTATACCAGAAAACCATATGCAAGTTAAAAGGTAGCAGTTGATACACTGCTTGGTAATATTGATTACAGTTTTGTTGAAATTCATTGAACTTCAAATTAATATGATACTTAGTCAATCAACCAAATCAGACCGTTGTACCTAATCTCTTTCAGTCAGTTTAAAGCTATTTATAAGCTTCTTATAATCTACTGTTTGTGGTGTAAACTGGTAAAACCTTGAAATCGTTATAAATTAATTTTTCAGAGATCAAAGTCCTTGGCTAGTTTCAACTTTTGTTTACTCACTAACTATTCTAAACTATAAATTTTGCTGACTAAATGTGTATTTTAAATTAAAAAGGAACTATTGAAGAAATTGGCAAAAGGTTACATCTACTACGTGTGGAAAATTATTTTAATTGTATTAATTTAACATAAAATATCAGCAAATAATTTAAAGGATGATTTGATTTTCTATACAAACGTTCGGTAATAACAAAATCAAGCGAGATGTTTGTTATTCCTTTAGTTTAATCTTTTTTTGTTTCTTAAAAATCAAACAAGTTATTTGTAAATCACAACATCCGCTAGCTGTCGCTGTTGGTAAAATATATATATTTTTTTAATTCGATTTCTCTTTCTGACAAACCATTTTAAGACCAGAATTTTTTTCTTTAATACGATTCGATATTAAATTGTGGCACTTAGCTCTTATAGAATTAATTTTAGACTGTTTAACCCCTTACTTTTGTACTGACAATCTTATTATTGACAAATAAATTAAATCTTATTAATGAATTACATGTCAAAGATATACTTGAATAAATTTAATAAAGTTTCTAAAACAAGTTAAAAATACTATTACAATTGTCATGAACAACTTCTGTCATTAATGATTAGTCTGCTTTAAGATTGTTTTTAATTATAAACATAAGAAATGAATACGAAGCAAAAGTTTATCTTTTAGATCAGTTTCCATGATGAACAAATCATTTTCTCATTCAAAAAGCTATAAAAGTCAAAACAGACAGAAGTTATAGCTGTCAGTTATCAACTATGTTTTTTTCTTCCGTTAGAAAAAAATTTTTGTTTAAGAAATTCAACAAAAAGTTTTAGAATCTTTATAATTTACCTTCAAAGTTTACTTTTGTTGATAAATTAGCAAATGCGCTAGTTGTTGCAAACTTATTTGATTTTATCTAGTAAAAATATAATTTATAAATTGATAACTACTTTAATTGGAAAATTATTAAAAAAATTAATTTCATTATTTTTTGTTCTATGCTTTTCTGTATCTAATTTTAACTCTATTCAGACAAGCAGTATTTGATTACATTAGTTTCTTTTTAACACATACATTCTTTTCAACTATTAATATTGCAAACAGATACCAATTTTCACTTTTATAGTTTACTAAAAAATTAATTTTCATTTATTTTTAAATATAAATCGAAAACTACAATTCAACATCTAAAAAATAATATAGATGCATATTATTATTATTACTAATAATATTATTTATTTATTTTTGGTATTTTGTTTTTCTTTCATGAAGTTAATTTTTATTTGTTTTAACCCACAAACATGAAATTGAAACATCTTTACTTATAAGGCTGGATTTTTTCAACTGACATTTCTTATCACTCGATTCTTGAAAGTTGAATTTTGAAACTGATAACTTCAGTTGAATTAAAGTTAGTTTCTCATTGTTGATTACCAAATATCAACATTTTCGGTTTTTACTGGGAGTAGCATGATTTTTTTCTATTTGGAATACTAACTTCAGTATTTTACATAAAATTCAGCTGAAACATTTTTTTGAATTTAAAAATACAGATTTTTAACAGATTTTTGGTTTTTATTGTTTATCAATTATTATTAAAATTAATTAATTGTCATTCTACTTTTGTATGGTTGTTTCTTTGCAGCTGAACCTTTTTAGGTTTTTTTTCAAAACTACTGTAAGAGGTTAGTCAAGAAGAACTATTTATACAAAACCATCCTGATGAAATTTACACAACTAGTCAATATAAAGTTCGAATTTTTGTTAAATTTAGCTCCTTATTTACATATAAGAAGCACTAGTCAGAAGTTACCAGACTGTTATTGATTTATCAAAAGATATTTAACAGATTTATGAAAAATTGTTCAATAAATTTATTACATAAACAAGTTTCTTTTTCTCAGAATTTTGTAATTAGTTAATTTTTGTTTTCTTTTGTAAAACAAATTAGTAGATTTCTTCAATTTATTGAAGTAAGTTGTTTATATTGCAAACAAAAAACAGAAACGCTACTTTCTATCAAAAACCGATAGAAACTACTATAAAAGATTATAATTCTAATAAAATGATAAAAATCAGTAAATAAACTGGATAATGACATCTTACTATACTATATGCTACAAAACACATAAGTTTTGTAATTATAATTATAAATTTCAGATTTCTATTTCATCAGTTTCTTATCAAATTTTAAAAATAATTATCTTACTAAAAAAAAACATATTTTGGATTTATCGTAACTTTATTTTTTTCTGTCTTATCTCACAAATGTGAGACTAAAGCAGGCTTATTTATAAAATTATTTTTACTAGTTGAAAGAAAGGTTAGTATGATTGAGTATTATGAGCAAATTTAGAAACTGAAACATTCAGTTGAATTAAAAGCATAATTTTTTAAAAGCATGTTGGTTTTGGTGAAATTTAAATTTCAGACCTTTAATTCATTACTTTCTTAACAAATTAAAAAACAAATTATAATTGAAAATAAAATACTATTTGATTTATAATTTTGCTTGCTTTTCTTTTTTAGCATAATTAGCAAATAAAATAAGAAAGATAATTTTAAACTAATCAAAATATTTTATTTTGTAGAAATACTTTTTTGATAACTCTAAACCTTTCTACTTGCTTTAAAGTATTAATTTTTTACTACATTTCATCTTAACTCAGTAAATCTAGTAATAACTTCTTGTTTTATCTGATGTTTGTATTCTTTTATAGAAATTGCAATTTACTTTTAAGTATATTTAATTACAAAATATAATTCAAAATAACAATTGTTATAAAAACTGAAACTAACCAAAATCAAGCAATGAATAAGAAGCATACGTTTTAAAGTTTAGATCAGTTTCTAAGATAGAAACCGATCATTTTCTCATTCAAGAAGTTGTATAAGCCAAAACAGACAACAGTTATATCTGTCGATTTTCAACTAAATATTTTTCTTCCGCTAGGAAAAGATTTTGTTTATGAAACCCGAAAAGAAATTAGTAGAAACTTTATAATTTACTTTGAAAGTTGACTTTTGTTGATAATTTAACAAATCTGCTGTATGTGAAAAACTTATTTGATTTTCGCTAGTAAGAAACATAATCTAGAATTTAAAACAATTTAAATTGGAAAATTCCGATACAAAATTATATTCATTTAATACTTTTTGTGCTATGATTATCTGTGTTGAAAATTAACAAGAAAATTTTATTCTAAGAAGTTGCTAAACTCAATCAGATATAATTTATATTTTAACGGTCAATAAAAGCAAAATAAAGATATTGATATTGCGTTATAAGTCGGCTGCTGTTTTAAACTTTTACGTTAAAAAGTCTTTATAAATGTTTGTTATTGATTAATACATGTCAACTTTTTTGAACAAAAATAGATTTTTAAATTATTAAACTAATTTCATTTCATTGCAAAGAAAACTAAATAATGCCAATCTTGATTTAAAACTTCTAAGAACTATGATAAAAGACTTTATCTTTAATAAAATCCTGAAATCCTGGAAATAATAAATAATGGCGTCTTTGTTATGACTCCGAAAAGTCATAAAGTCTTAAACAGTATAAAATAAGAAAAAAGTTTTTGACATGCTTATTGTTTTTTTTTTTAATATCTTAAAATTGTTTGAAATAAAAGTACTGTTTACAAAAAAAACGCAAATAAATCTGCTACATGTTAAAAACTCATTTGATTTTCGATGGTAAGAAACATAATTTGGATTTTAAAAACAAGTTAGATTGGAAAACTGTTGACAAAATTATATTCATTAAATATTCTTTGTGCTATGATTATCTGCGTAAAAAAGTAACCATCAAATTTTGTTCTAGAAAGTTGCTAAGCTCAATCAGATATAACTTATATTTTAATGGCCAATTAACGCAAAATAGGGACATTTTGTTTGAAGATGGCTGTTGATTTAAATTATTACATTTAAAAGTCCTTATAAATATTTGTTATTGATTAATATAAGTTAAAATTTTCTAACAAAAGTAGAATTTTTAAATTATCAAACTAAGTTAATTAAACTTCAAATGAAAAAACTAATTTCGATTTAAAACCTCTAAGAACTATGATAAAAGACTTCATCTTGAATAAACTCCAAAAATCCTGTAAAAATTATATAATGGCGTCTTTGTTTAATTTCTGCCAAGGAATAAAGTTTTGTAAATTGAAAAATAAGAAAGAAGTTTTCGACATGCAAATTGTTTTGTTTAAAACATCTTAAAATTGTTTGACATAAAAGTACTGTTTGCAAAAAAACGCAACCAAGATAACTAAATGGTTGTAAGAAATTACAGAAACTTTTGTAATATTTGTTCTACAATGTTTAACTATTTATTATAACTTAATTTTATTTTTGTATATTATGAACAACTTTCTTTAAGTATTAAAATTCGTTGCAGCATTTCTTTATTTCGTCAACTTAATTTAGTTGAACGAAAAGCATCTTAAATATACATTGTGTAAAATTGTACAATTGAAAACTTTGATTATTTACTTAAAATTAGATTTAAACTTTTGCAAAAAACCTGATTTTTGAAATCAAAGCGTTGACGAGAATATTAATAAAACCTTGGAAAATATTTCATAAAATAAAAACTGTACAAAGCACTTTTAGTGAAAATAATTCAAAACAAATCAAGAAAAATAATTTTGTCAATTATATAAAACTTATTTTTGTCTTATGTTCTCATGAGATTTACCTTTCTCTGTTTCAACTTACAATTATGACAATTCTATTTCAAAATATATAATGAATAAATAAGAAACTTTATTTCTAGAAATTTGTTTTAAGAATTTTACTTTCCATGTAAACCAGTTTTAGAATGCTCTTCTCCTAATACTAACATTTTGAAACTGATATATTCAGCTCAATTTAAAAACACAGACATTCTAACCATTGTTGATTTTGTTTATTATCAATTATTATTAAAGCCGGTTTCTAATTAGGTTCACAAATACTGTGAGTGTAAAAAATGTCTGAATATTTTATTTTCCAGTGGTTGTATTTGTTCATCTTTTTAACATACAAGTAGCAAGAGATCAGATTTTATGATATTATTAGATTCTTTGTGATTCTTACAAGATAATTTTTATTTAGTCGAAAAACGATTTAACAGAATTTTTAATCAAATTTATTTATTTTATGTATATATATACATAATCTAATGTTTTCTAAAAACAAAAGTTTAAAAGTTCTTTTCCAGAAATGAAATTCGAATCATGAATAAATTCCGCTATATTTTATGCTAAATAAATTTAATTAATGCAGAATATATAAAAATTTGATAAAAATTGGTTTGAAGTTTCTATTTAAATATGATTTACATTTTGATTAACTACTACGTCTAAGTAATGTTGATCACAACAAACATAATTATAAAAAAATGTTTATAAATTAACAATTAAGCTCATTTGTTGGAGAAGATGAGAAAGTTTTGATTATTTTATGAATACTTTTTAGACAATTAAATAACAAATAGTAATTTTGAAGGATTTTTATGAAAAGAATAAAATTTCTAATAATAAAAAAATTAATTGTCATACAAATTGTTATTAATAACAATAAGTCTAAGTAAATTCTGAAAAAAGTAGATAAAGTCATGGAAAATTAAACCTAAATAATAATCATTTTAAACTTAGAAACAAGCAATTTCATCTAAAATATCATCTAATAATATATATACTAATAATACAAATTTCAAAACAGCTGAGCAAGCTACTTATAATCCAAATCAATCGCTAATAAGTTAATTCTTTTTACAGATCTTAATCTATATTTACTATTACACAATCGATTTCGGTTTAAAAAAGACCTATAGAGAATTAATCAAAGCTTTAAAAAGTCAAGTATGGTCTAATTTCCTTAATGAATTATAACAACCTAATTTTTGCGTTTGTAAATTATACCAGTAAACCATATGCAAGTTAAAAGGTAGCAGTTGATACACCGCTTGGTAATATTGATTACAATTTGTTGAACTTCATTCAACTTCAAATTAATGTAATGTTTAAGCCTTCAACTGAATCGGACCGTTGTACCTTATCTCGTTCACTCAATCAATACCTATATATAAGCTTCTTAAATTTACTGTTTGTGGTGTAAACTGGTAAAACCTTGAAATCGATATAAATTAATTTTTCAGAGCTCAAAGCCCTTGGCTAGTTTCAACTTTTGTTTACTCACTAACTTTTCTAAAATATAAATTTTGTTGACTAAGTGTGTATTTTAAATTAAAAAGGAACTATTGAAGAAATTGGCAAAAGGTTACATCTACTACGTGCGGAAAATTATTTTAATTGCATTAATTTAACATAAAATATCAGCAAATAATTTAAAACTGATTTGATTTTCTCTACAAACGTTCGGTAATAGCAAAACAAAGCGAGATATTTGTTTTTCGTTTAGTTTAATCTTTTTTTGTTTCTTAAAAATCAAACAAGTTAATTGTAAATCACAACATCCGCTAGCTGTCGCTGTTGGTAAAATATATATATTTTTTTCTTCAAAACATTACTTTTCAAAGTAACAAAAACACTTTTAACTAATAAATTTGGGATAGTTGTTAACCTTTAAAGCATTAATGTAGTTATATCTAATCAGAAATAGTCTAATTATGATAATTTCTTCCCGGTTTTTCATTTATAAAATAAAATAAAAATGTTTAGGTCAATTTAGAGTTAGCAATTTGTATTTTGAACCATATTTGAACCATGAATCAAATTTGAAACTAAAACATGCCTATTTATAATGTTTGTAGGTTTGTAACAGCAAGTAAAATGGATTAAACAATGATTCCCTAAACCAGTTTTAGATTTGGAGACTGATAAATTCAGTTGAAGTAAAAGCAAAACTTTCTACAGATTATTGGTAATTTTTTTTATGTATTTAAATTTTTTAAAGAAAATACGCATTTTATAGAGTAATAAAACTAGTTTTTGCTCATACATGTGGGATAACTCTAAACTGCTACCAAAAACTGTAGGTGCAATGAAATGCTAAACGCATATAAAAGATAAATATTCTGTACAAATGAATAATAACGTCTTGTAGTATTTATGTTGCAGAATAAAGTTTTTTAATGTAGACAATATGAATAAAGTTTTCAACATGTTCATTGCTTTGTTTGAAACCTTTTACTATGCTCAAAATATTTCATAATTCTAAAATGTTTAATAATTTTTTTTGAAATTAAATTTGTGGTTGTATTTTAAGAACAGTTTTTTTAAGTTTTTAAGTTTTAAGTTTTTCAATTAACAGTTGTTTACTTTTGTAAAACAATGGTAGATTTCTATATTTTATCGAAGCAAATTGTTCATATTAAAAATAAAAACCAGTAACGCTACCTTCTATCGAAAACCTTTAAAAACTACCATGAAAGATTTAAATCTAATGATATATTAAAAATCAGTAGAAAACTGGACAATGACGTCTTTGTTGTATTTTATCCATAAGAAAAACGTTTCTTATTTACAATTATATATTTCCCAAAATTATAAATCAATTCCTTAAGAAATTTTAAATACAAATTTTTATTTTTAAATTTAAACTTCATTTTGAATTTATCATTTTGCTTTTCTTCCCGTTTTAGCACAGTTAGCAAAATATAATAAAGAAAGATAATTTTAAACTAAGAAAATTTATTTTAATTTTTAGAAATACTTTATTGATAGATGTAAACCTTTTTATTAGCTATAAAGTATTAAATTTTTTCTACATTTCATCTAAATTAAATAAATCTAATAATAACTTCTTGTTTTTATCAATTAAATAAAAAAAGTACAATTTTTCTTTCATGGAAATTGCAATTTACTTTAAAGTATATTTGATTACAAAATATATTTCAAAAAGTTTTTGGATAAAACTGATAAAGTTTAGATTATTTTAAGAATATTTCATAGAAAAATTTATTATAAAATCAAAATACAAATAATAATTTTGAAGGATTTTTAGAGAGTAAATTCATCCTTATTTATATAAATTTTAGTTGTTATATAGTTCATTATAAGTAAAAATGAATTAACAAAAGTCTGTAAAAAGTAGATTACGTAAATATAATAAAAAACAATTTCATTTGAAATGGTTTCTAATAATTTATTTACTAATATTTCAAATTTCAAAACAGTTAAACTTACTGACTTAAAATTAATTAAAATTTTATGTTAAATCTCATGAAGAAGATTATGTATTTATATTAAACTTATTTATTTTTTTTTATTTAAAAAAAAGTAAAGTCCAAAAATTACGAAATTATGTGCTTCACATTATTAAATAAGCTACCTATAATCTAAAACAAACGCTAATAAATTAATTGTTTGTAGGTCTTAATCTCTATTTACTATTAACAAATCAACTTGGAAAATAAAATGCAGATAGAATTTATTTATATATTTCATTGTTTTTCAAGTTTTTTATTTCCCTTTAATTTTGAAATTATTTAAAATTTTAAGCATTTTTAAAAGACATTTTGCCTACAGATACTTTTAAACATAAATAATTTGTTACTTAGAAAAGTTATTGTTCTTAAAAATGAAAGTTATTAATTGAAGAGATTAAATTCTATAAAAAAATTGCATTAGAAAACAAACAAGACAGTTTTTCAAAATTAGTTGCTTTAATAACAAGTTTAGTTTATTGAAAAGTTTTTTTAAATTTCACATTGCAACTAAAACTCAAAATTAGTAGGACTGTAGTAAGAAAGATAAGGAATTTATGAATAATAAAATCTTTCAAAAACTGCATGATTTCAAAATTAAAAGATTTACCAAAATTTGCAGTAAGTAAACATTTTAAAACTTTAACTCACAAACCTTAGATTAAAATGCAATAATATATAAGATGAGTATAACGAAGTTTTACCTGAAATTCAGGTGTTATTGTTTAGATTTTCATTGATTATTATTTTGAAGTTGAACAAGTTTCAACTTATCAATTATATAAACAGTTTTTCTAATAAAAGTAGAACCATAAGCGAACATATCAAGCTAAAAACACTGGAAGTTATTGAGGATCTATATTATTAAAATATTATATTATTTCTATTTATTCTTAAATTTTTTATTGAATATATTTTCTGAACTGCAAAAATGGAAAATATTTTCAACATAATTTACTGAAAGTTTAAACTTATTATAAAATTAATTTAGTAAATAGAGTTTACAAATTCTACAATATTAAAAATATAAACATCAAATACATAGAAATATATAGGAAATGTTATTTTCGCTGTCATTATTGAAAATGCTTTGAAAATTTTCTTTTTGTCATTAAAAAATTATTTGATAAAATTTTTAAGCTATTTTTTTGAGCAGCATAAATATAAGATTGAGACCACTTTATATATAAGTTTTGAGATTTGACGCAATCTGCGTAAATACAACCATCCAGATAGTTTTTCTTTTTGGAGCCCGTTTCTTCTTACGGGTGATTATACGGTAAATGACATTAATGCTAGTGAAGCATTATAAAAGATTGTTTATTGAAATAAAATTTCTATCTCAGTTTAGATGATTATGACTAATTTAAATTTATTTGCTGTTGTTGTCTGAAGTGCTACAACATTTACTTATTATTCTACTTTCTTCTGTTAGAAAATTTTCGAAATAAACATTTCAAAGAAATTATAGCAGAGAAATTTCAGTTATGTTGATCTACTGATTATTGTTTGTTAAAGATAATAATACTTTCAAATAACATTATTTAAAGAATACTCAAACTATAAAAACTAATTTTTACTCATAATACTTGGGATAGTTGTAAATTTTTATGGTATTTTTAATGTTGTTATTTATTGTTAAAGTTAAATAAACTTTTGTATATTCACCTTTTATTTCATTTGTTGAAAAAACGGTAAATGTCAGTTTCTTCATATACTTTGTAATTTGCTTTCTAGTTATGTTAGAGATTATATTAAGTTATATTAAGTTATTTTAAGTTCCTTAATTCATCAATTTCTTAACAATTTTATTAACAACTGTTAAAAATAACATTCATTTTAAAAACAAAATACATCTTGAATTCAACATTTTGTTTGTCTTCCCATTTTAGAACAATTAGGAATATATATATAAATTTTAAATGAAGAAAATAATTTCACTTTCGGTAATTAGAGTTGTCGGAAAACAAAAATAAAATTATATCAGGTATGACACTCATAGCAAAAATATTTCACCGTCGTTCATCAAAGTAATTTGGGCAAATACTCATTGGAAATTAGAATTGATATATTATCTTATTTAAATTAGGTGTTTGTGAGGTTAAAACAAATAAAATTGATTTCGCTAAAAGCCGAAAACATACTTTGTAACTTTAATTTGACCATTACTTATTATCAGAAAACAAAATATATTTGATTGATACTTACCAAGTAATTTAAATAAAATTTGATGGCTTGCTTTCTGAACAAAAACGCCATAGAACAAAAAAAAATTTTTCTAAGATTGTTTATAATTTTCTATTTTGATTTTAAATCTTCCAAAACTTGGTAAACTTAGTTTTTAATTATAGATTATAATTTTTTCTGGCGAAATTCTAAAAATTTGTAAACATCTAACTCATTTGTTGAAGTACATACCATATTCATTTTTTTTGATTTTGTAAACAAAAGTTTATTGTTAAAGTAATAAAAATAATTTAATTGCTGTAATTTTACAATCATTAAAAAATTTATTATTTTTAACTCTAAATTTTTTTGATGTTTTCATTGTCTTTTTAGTTTCACCACCAAATGATTCAGATGATATTTCCAATCAATATGCTTCTTAATCTTAAACAATCTTCTTATATGTTTACTTAAAAGCTTTCTGCGCTGAAAAGTCTTCATTTCCAAATTGTATCCAAAAAACCAAAAACAAGTTATTAGAGCTAAATATGTAATGATAATCCATACGTTATTTGTAGAAGTTAACAATTTTAAAATTGTAAGATTATAGTAATAATTCCTCTAAGTGGCGATAAAGGGAAAATTTTACAGAAATAAATAATTATATATTCTTTTATGTTTATCTGAAAATTATTTGGTGGTTTAAACAAAATTTTTAGGTTTCTGTTAATAGAAAATATGTTTTTCACTTTCTACCAACCACTTAAATGTTTTTATTTTAAATATATTTATTTAGAAAAGTCTTAAAATCTCTTAATGTATTTATAAACTACTACAATATAAAAAAGGTTGTAAAACTTATTTTCGGTTAAATTAATTTTTTTTTTGCAATTTGTTGTATGGATATAGAAAAGCAAAGACATGTGTAGTTAATTATATAAAAGTCATACTTCAAACAACAAGCGTTAGTGGAAAACTCAGAGAAATAAAAAATATTTAACATAATATTTAAGTGGTCGTTAATATCATGTGTAGAATAATAATTTAGATAAGATTTTGTTCAAACATGTCTGTTTCTTTTTACGAGATTTTGTAAAACAATTTTGCAAACTACATTAATCATGAGACTAAAACAGGTTTATTTATAGGGCTTGACTTTTCCTGTTACCATCAAAGTTGTGAACTTTTTGGTCAATTTTTTTTAGATCTTATTCATGTTGGAAACTGATAATTTCAGTTAAAAGAAAAGTAAACTATTCAGTTGGTTGTTGGTATTGTTGATTATCAATTATCAATAAAGTCGCTTGTAATGAGTTTAACAATTGCGGAAAGTCCAACCATTGACTTTTTGTGGTTGTTGTCTAGTGGTTGTCTTTTTGATTTGTTTTTCTTTTGATGGATGTTTTTATTTATCTTTTCAACATACATTATAATTAAAGACAGTATTCTTTCATACCTTATAATTTTCTGTATTGCTTATGAGAGGTGTTTCTATTTAGTCAAAAAATGTTGTTGCTGAAGTTTTAAAATATTTTTAAGTTAATCCTTTTGATACCGTGATGCACAAAATATTTTTGATCTTTTGATTTTTTTTTGACTAAGAAATAATTAAGTATTACAAAGTTAGTAACTTCATAGATTTAGTACCTGTGGTAGTAATAAGGTGTAACCTACATTTAAACGTGTTTACAAAATGTAATATTTTAAATTATATCATCAATACAATTAAATAATTCGTTTGCTGTATCTATTTAATATTTCTAGATTTTTTTTGATATCTCTAACAATATTTTGGAAGAAAAATTTAAAAGAATTTGGAGCAGATAGTATTTTGTTGAGCTCTACTATGGATTATTGTTTGAAATAGATTATAAAATTCTATATGAAATTTTTAAAGAAAAAACGTCGCTTTTTAAAGTAACAAAAACACTTTTTACTTATAAATATGGGGTAAAAATCAACCTTTAAGACTTTAATGTAGTTAATTCTAATCACATATAACCTAATTAAATTAATTTCCTCTTGGTTTTTAGTTTATTGAAAAATATGTCAAAAACATCGAATCTGTTCAGGCAACATTTAAGACATTAGTATACAGAAAACTTATTTTTAAATGAATTATTTATAAAAATTGCCTTGGGTAATAAGACTTGAATATTCTAGAATTTAGACTTATTAAATATGACTTAACTTATTTTTAAACTTCTCCACAGTTTCATTAACCTTATTTTTGATGATTTTTTTTTCATTCGTTTTTTCTGTCTTCACGGTCGAAAGTAAGTTTTTTTGACTTTTGGTGTATTTCATTGCAACAAAATACAGCATGCTAGCATTTTTATAAGAATCGAAATCACCAACCACTGAGACCCATGTGACAACTTTCTTTATAGAAGTATCCCGTCCATCAATTGATTTACAAAAACTAGAAATTGTTTCGTTGGTTTACCGTTACAAATTTCGGAATTAATTTGGACCAATTGAGTGGATATACATCTGCAATTGAGATCATTTAAATCTTATTTGCTCCATCAGGCTGTGATCAAATATATCATAAATTTTCTTGCTCACATCACTACAGGTGAGATGAAACCAAAAGAGCAACTATTTCATACTTTTGCAGATCTTCACCAGAGCAAGTTTTATTGCAGAATTGTCAATGGCAAATTTGTTTTGATGAAGTCGGTTTGTTAGAATTTATCTATATACTGGACCTATGGTCTTGCCACTTTTATAGTTCAGATCACTTTCTTATCCAGATAGAATAAAATATCACAAGTAATATGCAAATCGCTTACTTAATCAAATTTAAACATTTTTGTAAGAGAATTTGAGTAAATATTTTAAAGAAAATTATCAAAATAAGCTAAATGCTAAAATATATTTTTTATTTAGTCGAAAAACATTTTAGCCGAATTTTTAAGCAAATCTATTTATTTTATCTATATTTAAAAACAATCTAATATTTTATAAAAATAAAAGTTTAAAAACTCTTCTCCAGAAAAATTTTATTAATTTTAAGTTGAAGTCTTTATTTAAAAAAGATTTACATTTTGATTAACGGCAACATCTAAATTATTGTCGACCAGAAAAATTATTTTGAAAAATCATTTCAAAACAAGAATATTTTTTTAAATACAATTTGTTATTAAACTGTGGCACTTAGCTATTAGAGATTTGAATTTAGACTGTTTAACTGACACTGGTATCATTGACATATAAATTATATCTTATTAATGTATTCCAATTCAAAAATATAGATTTATAATTCTAATAAAGTTTAGAAAATAAAATTACTAATATCATTGTGTTTGTCATGAACAGCTTCTGTTATAAATTATTTCGGCAATTTTTTTATTTTAACATAGGAAATAATTTAGAAGAAAACTGTTACTTTTTAGATCACTTTCTATGAAATTTGAGAATCATTTCTCATACAAGAAGTTATATAAAGTCAAAATAGATAAATTCTTTAAATGTAAATTTTTGATTAATTATTTCTATTACTAAAAACAGGTTTTTGTTTTGAAATCAAACAAAAACAATTTTATGATATATATTGTTTACCTTTAAAGTGTACCTTTTGTAGATAATTCAACAAATGCACTATAAATGAAATATAAAAATATTTTTCAATTTTGCTAGTAAAAACTAAAATTTCGAAATTGAAAATCAAGAATTTTTGTTATTCAATCATCGATCAAATATATTTTTTATTTTGTTATTAAATAAAAGAAAAATTAAAGTTAGAAACATATATTTTCTGCTTTTAGTAAAATCAATTTTCATTTGCGGTAACCCTAATAATATTGTACTGAAATAAGTCAACATAACAATTTTCAAGAAACGAGTTGTTTGTCATTGGCTTAGTTTAATTTATTTTATTTCTAACATTTTATTCGAACAAATTATTTACAACATCCGCCAGCTGTCGCTGTTGGCATTTTATTTTATCTTCTTTTTTATTCAATTTCTTATTCTGAAATATCAAAGTAAAAACAGACTAAAGTTGCTGCTTTACAGTTGCTGCCTACTTTTGTACTGACAATTGTATTACTGACAAATGAATTAAATCTTGTTAACAAATTACAATGCTAATTTTGCTAACTTAAATCATATATAA
>JAQGEQ010000376.1:247500-263378 GCA_034620365.1 Pegea sp. RAD2-039 | reverse complement strand
TTAAATACTAATTTTATTCGATTCTACAATAGGAGGATGTACAACAGATACTGAGGACTGTAATAGTAAGAACTTCAAAGAATACAAAAAAAGGAATCTAAATACAAGTAACTAGAAATAGAAATCAGAAAAATGTTAAAAGTAAACACGAAAATAATTGAAGGTGTGTTTGTTACTTTTGAAATAACATCGAAGGAGTGTGAGAAGTTTACTGAACAAAATATCAGCATCATTTCAAGGTGATGAAGTTCAAAAGATTGCTCTGTGAAGAACAGCAAACATACTACGGAAAGTTCTGATTCTAAATTGAATCTGAAATATTTGCTGCGTTTTTACTTGTTACTTACTTTTACTGTTTGATATCAACTGCAAAACTATGTGTCTTCCTCCAAGCAAATCTTCACTGCCATAAGGGATTTCCCAATTATACATTTTTTCTTTTTGAATAGTTGTTAGTGACGCTCTTTTTTATTCATCTGTAACCGCGGCATTAATATAAGCATTATATTTACTAGTGGTGACTGCTACCCAGACATTCTATTTTCAAAAAAAAACTTCTTAATAATTATAGTTCTTATTTTGTATTTTTAAAAGAGAAATCAATGAAACAACCAAAAAAATCATTATATTGTCAACTTTATCTTAAATAAGGAGATCTATACCAATTTCCAACATGAAGTATAAAGTACAAGAGTTACAAATCAGAATAAAAATGATGAAATGACGATATAGAACTTAAATAAGAATATAAAATTATTTAAAAAATGTATAACTCACTCGTGGTAATCTTTGAAAGTCATCCACCTATATATTTACTTTAAAAGGTATTTGCTGGATTCGTTTTATTTCTAAAGAAAAGAATATTAGAAGATTAGTTAAATGTCCCAAATGAGTTGAAATTTCAATTTTTTATAATTAGAAACAATCCATCTTTAAAATAGAAAAGAAATAATCTTTTAAATCCAATTTAAAAGATATAAAAGCACTTGAAATTATTTTCATTATGTTTTTAAGTGGATTCATTTTGATATATAATAACTTAGTTCTTACAGAAAATTTTGAAACAATTTAAATTAATGTTTATTTTTCCTATGACTTTTAGATTCAATATTAATTTTAATCCAAATGAATAATCAAAACTGTGTTTATAGAAAGTAATAACAAATATGCAATTCAGTTTTGATCTAGAGTTAAGTAATATAAAATGTAATAGTTCTTTAAAATATACAATTCAGTTTTGACATAAAGAACAATTATATTTTATATTACTTAACTCTAACAAAATCTTAAAAATAATAAAATTAATAAAATATTGATTTAAATCTAACAAAAAAATATTTAAAAAATACACTGAAATAAAAAGCATTATGTATACTTTTAAAATAGATTTAGAAGTAGGTTTTCAAAATATATAATTTGCAAAAAATAAATTTTAAAATTCACTCTAAAATTGAAATGAAAAATTAAATCATGAAACTAATTATTTTTTAAATCCAAATAATTATAGACTTTATGCTCGTGGTGGTTTAGAGTTAGTTTTTTTTTTTTTCAATAGCAAAGTATTTACATCATTATTATGAAGGTATCCTAGTTGATTAGCTAATGTTGTGTTTATAGTTGCAAGATTTTTATCAGTGGCATAGTCGGCTGATGACTTTTAATTTAGCGCCTCTAGTAGTTACTATAGTTTTGTTGTCATGCTTCGTTCCTTACAAATGTTTTCTGTGTCACGTGCTTATAAAACGTTTATAAAAACGGTTTCGCATGAGTAGAAAGAACGTGTGGCTGATAGCAAAAAGGAATTTGAAAGGTTTTTTTTGCAATTATAGCAGCGCTGTCAGACTAATGAAATAGTAGGTCTCCATGACATTAACAATTAAGTAACTTATAATTCAAAAGTCTGAAGAAGATATTTCATCTACAATATGCTAGAAGAGAAAGATTTATTTCATCACTATGGAGGGAGCTATGAGGGTGCTACTGACTGTTGATTTATGTTTTTAAAAGATAACTTCTTGTTTTTGGATTTACAAATACCAAGTTTGAAAAAAGCAAAATAGCAAATCTTGTTCGATTTCTAACTATCGATTTGTAGCATTTAATTTTATTAGTATTAATAAAACTATTAATATTAATATAATTATTTGTGTGATAATTGTACTTCAATAAAAACTGAAAAAAGATTTATCAAAGAGAAAAGTAGACTTAAAGTAGAAAAAGAAATGGGTCCAATCTTATTGGTTAGGCTGTGACACTTGTTTAGATGTACTAATAGGGATATAGAATATAAAAGACCCCTGTCGAAGCATCACAATGCAGAGAACTAACTGAGGAAATTTCAGAATCTAGCAAGCTAGATAGAACTATAGGGAATTATCATAAAGCTGCAAGAATACTCGACAACCATACAGTGCACACAGCTTCTAACCTCATACCGTCCACCATCTCAAGCCTCCTAGCAACTGGATTACAAGCGCACAGCAAAAGGAAATTTTTGAATTAGTATTCAAACTTGAATTTACTAAACAAAGATATCACTTTAACAAACAAAAATCACAAATTTCTGAAAGAAAAATCCCAGTCACATGCCTTTCAACAACCATCACCTATAACCATGCCTTAGTATAGAGTTATCCAAGTTGATCATGTGATTAGCTAATTCTGTTTAAATATTTCAAGGGTTTCATTACTTATACGGTTGAATGATTATTAACAATATATCGCCTCTAATGGTTACTACTATTTTGGTTGTTATGCATCGATAATCACACACTTTTGATATTTCATGTGGTTAAAATTAGCTAATTAAAACAGTTTGGCGTGACTAGAGATGAAGTATTTCTGATGTCAACGAGAACTTGCAAAGATTCTACCCAATGTACAGCAAATACTCCTGTCGATGTGACAATCTTGATCTGTCCGAAGATTGCAACTTAATTAAAAATCGTGAAAGTTATTGTTGATATATGTCAAATAATTAAATGGATGTGAATCACTATTCTTATGAAAAAGTGCCCATTAAAAATTAAATCAAGACTTTCAAATATTTTACTGCATTAGAAGCAGCTTTTTCTGGTCGATGAGTAGGCTGGCGCCGATGACATCAGCAGTTACATCAATTGATTAGGAATTTGCTTTCTACAGAAAAGAATAAATTGAAATTGTAAACTTTCTGTTAAGTGAGCTTTGACAACATAAAAGATTACATTCAAATCAATGAAAGGCATCTTAGCAAATTGAACGAGATTAAATAGTTGCTCGAAGAAGAACTATTTTATATAATCAAATAAGTTTAACTTTCATCATCATCATCATCATCATCATCAACCACATCCACAGTTTTGTGATTTAAATATTTTCTCATTGCAAAAGCTTTCTGCTCTCTTTACTACCAGCACGTCTAATACCCAACAAAATTACAAGTTTAGTATTAAAGTTTTTTCAAACTATCTTGTTACTCTCCTTTATTTCCAAAAGAAGTCTTTTTCAAAAACAGCTCTAACCCTTATGATGAAATATTAGTTAAAATAATATTGAAATTTCTATTTTTTTAAGTTTTGAGTGGTTACCAACTATTGTAATAAGGCTTTTGTAAACTCTAAAAATTTTGTAACATTAAGAGAATTTAAATAAAATCTGTTTTACTGAAAGTAGTTCATTTTAAAACTGTTACACTCACAGAACTACTGGGATAAAGTATAATAAATATGAGGTCAGTGATTTAACTCTAAAATTATTTGTAAATTTTTTGTAAGTTTTTTATGTTTAATTTTTTATTAATATTATTTATAACTTTAAACAAATATATCATTTTTTTTAAGCATAGTTTCTAACACAGCTTGATCATTAAACATTTATATATATCTTACTGATATTATATCATATAATCTTGAGATTTTGAAAGAATTATAAATATTTATAAACTAAGAGATAAGAAAACTTATAAACATTTGATAAGTTATTTTATATAAGTAGAGTTTTAAAACTATAAATGATTTGATTTTTTATTTAGTCAAATCTAATTAATAGTAAGAACAGTATATTTCCATTTTGAATTAGAAATAGTCAAAATAGTTTACATTAAGAATGAAAACAAGTTTTTAATTTATTTCTATTGTAATTTCAAGTCATAAACAAAAGTATGTTTATATTGAAGTTTTAGAATAATAAGTTCATAAACTTAATCTAACCTTTATCTTTGATTATCTATGTTTATATTAGCTTTTATATCTAGACTAAACATTTTGAATAAGTTTTTGTTAGGTTTGACTTTTTTCTATAATTATAATATACATAGTTTGAAAGATAGCTTACATGGTTAACAGGAGTTATTACTTATAGTATAGTTGAAGTGGTTATATTGTTGAAGAAATTTGTTTATATGAAGTTTAGTTACAATTCAACTATACTTTTTTTCAGTGGAAACTTTATTCAGTTTTAAAATAAAACTTTGTTCTAATTAACAGTAAATTAATAAGATGAGAGCACTAAATGCTATTAATGATTCTATAATTGTTTCAAATAATTAAATAAAGTTAAATTGTAAACAAATATATTAGATGTAGTTTCAAGAGTGTTTTAAAGTATTTTCTATGATTTTATGTCAAAGTAACTTATTTTGGATAATTGTAACATTTCAAATAACTTACTTGTTCTGAAGCAATCATGTGAAGATGTGTTTGTTTGATTTATTCAGTTACAAGATAGATAAACAACTTTGTCGAGTTTTTGAAAATAAATGCTGGTACTAAGTCAAAGAACATTTTTCAAGTATTTTTAATTGTTACTTTTATATACTTTAATTTGCTAAAACAGAAAAGTAATATTAGTCAACTAAAACTAACAAAATTAATTTTAGGAAAACTTTTTAAAAATTGACTGTTAAGTTTTAAAAAACTGAAATATTTAAAATGACAGAAGATTTACAAATGTCAATCATCGGACAACGCGACAGTTGTGAAGTAAGTACCAAACATATTTTGTATTTCTAGAAATTTCCAGACTTTACAATTGCCTTAAATTATGGTTAATTTTTTCAATAATTACTTTTCAGTATACTCAAGACATAACAGTAAGTGTAATGGTTGTTCCAAACATTAAAAAAAAGTGGGATAACAAGGTCCAATACATATTGGCCCAAATAGGGTTTGCTGTAAGTCCATCAATTATATATTTTCTAATAAAAAATGTTTTAATTTATATTGTTGTCAAGTGCAAGAAAGATGTTAGTAAATTTTTCAAACCTCTGTAGGTTGGGCTCGGAAATGTTTGGAGATTTCCTTACCTCTGTTCCAAGCATGGTGGAGGAGCGTTTCTCGTTCCTTATGTAACCATGGTAATGCTTCTAGGACTACCTCTCTTTTATTTGGAGCTTGCTATTGGACAAGGAATTGGTTTGGGCAGCTTAGGAACTTGGAAACAAATTGATTCTCGTTTATATGGGATCGGTTTATCATCTATCATGGTAAAAACTCGATAAATTTCGAAAGTGATATTTTTAACAGTTTCTCTTTTCTAGGTTTGTTTTTGTATATCTTGGTACTACAATGTATTAATAGCATGGGCCTTACACTACTTTAGTCGTTCATTTTTGTTAAACGGAGGGGGTCAATGGATGACGTGTCCAATAATCAACTTTACAACTGGTGAAAGTGAGTTTTTGTTTATTGATGAATTTCCATTATTTAGTTCCAATTTAGTTCCACAGGAATGTGCTGAGAAAGGTTCAGCTGAATATTACTTTTCCAGAACAACGTTAGATATTTCTGAAAGCATCAATAATTTTGATCATCCTGTTTGGCCAATATTTGGTACGCTTGTAGCTGCTTGGATTATTGTTTTCATTTGCATCAGGAAAGGAATTACCAGCTCGAAAAATGTTTGAAAGTTTAAACAAAACTTGAGTTTAGATTTATTTGTAAATTTCATTTAGGTTGTCTATGTCAGTGCTGTTCTTCCATATATCATCTTAATCACATTTTTGATCTTTTCTTTTACTCTTAAAGGAGCAAAAGAAGGAGTGATATACTTATTTTATCCTCAGGTTCGTAAACAGTTCTTCAAAGAAAATCAATTTAACCCGATTGAAAAATTACTAATTTGCAGTTTTCACGAGTTTTGGATATTAATATGTGGAAAGATGCAGCCACTCAGATTTTCTTCTCATTAGGACTTGGATACGGAGGAGCTTTAGCATTTTCGTCTTATAATAAAAGAAGCAATGATTGCTTGAAGGATGCTATCATTGTGACTGTTGTCAACTGTGGTACTAGTATCTTAGCATCTGTAGTTGTATTTGCAATCAGTGGATTCCGTGCTTATAATCGAGCAGAAGATTGTGTTTCAATGTCAGTTAGATCAAAATGTTAACAACTTTTAATAAATTTTCAATTACAGGAGTTTAAACAAGACTAATGAGTTTATCAGCCTCCACCCTGAAGTTTACGATAAAAATCTCTCAAGTTTGGATTATTCTAAGGCGTTTGTAGAGATTAACTTGACAGCGTACGAGTTGTATAATCAAACCACATCCAACTTCAAGGTGAGATTACTTAGTTTAGATATTTGATACTTTTCCAGGTTTTATCACTTTTAAATATATTTTTCAACAGTCTTGGGTCGATCTTTCATTAACTTCATGTACAATTGAAAATGAGCTTCAAACAGTGAGTTATCTATACAACAACTTAGTAAATGTCTAACTTGAAGTGTTTGTGACAGGCCTATAGTGGGCCAGGATTGGCTTTTATCGTGTTTGCTGAAGCAGTGAAAAATCTTCCTTTCCCTACTATATGGGGAATTGCTTTCTTTGCTATGCTCATCAATCTTGGTATTGGATCTATGATAGGAACTATGGAAGGAATCATCACACCTTTGACTAACCTCTTTCCTCGATTGAATGTTTTGTTGGTCACATGTAAATATCTAATTTTGTTAAATAATCAAAAGCTTTCCACTCTTAAATCTTTTAGCTTCAATATGTTTATTCAATTTCACTTTTGGAACCCTGTTTGTTTGGAGAAATGGATCTTATATGATAACAATCATGGATGATTATGTTGTCCCAATTCCACTTTTACTAGTGGCCTTTGCGGAAGTTATTGGAGTATGTTATTTCTATGGTTATGAAAGGTACAAATTAAAGATAAAATAGTTACAAAAGACCAAAATAAAACTTTTTTTAGATTTTCAGATGATATCCAAGATATGTTAGGATCAAGACCAATCATTTATTGGAAGTTATCGTGGAAATTAATCACACCATTATTGACTTTAGTTTTATTGATGTCTTCCCTGATAAGGCTAATGGCAGCACCTATGGTATACAATGTAACAACTGTTTCAGGATTAGAAAAAAGTAAACCACCAAATATTTTTTTAGATATTATAAATAAAAACTTTTGTTTAGAACTTTCTTATCCAGTTTGGTCGATGGTATTAGTAGCTAGTTTACTTCTGATGTCAATGGCTTTAATTCCCGCTGTTTTCATCATTGAAACAGTTAGAAAAGGTATGAAAATAATTCCTATTTAAAATAATTTCTAAATAAATATATTTACAGGGAAAAGAAGAAGAAAAAGTCAAGCAAACTAAGGGAATAAACTAAGAGGAAAATGAAGCAAACTAATATCCCAAAAGAAATTTTTCAGATGTTCTTAATCTCAGATTATAATTCTTCAAAGTAAAAAATTAAGCATGCCGTTAATGTTCGATTTATTTTAATTTTAGTAAATTGCTTTTTTCTTGCCTTAAGTTTATACCATCAAAGAAATGGGCTTGATGTCTGTTTCTTCAAAAAGTGTGTTATGCTTCTGTAAACATGAAATAATTTTCAAATTATTTATACAAAATTTAAACTAATTTCATTTAATGCTCTTTTGAAAACTTCAACTATGTAAATACTTCTCTGAAAAATTGCTAAAAGTACGAAAGCTACAATTTTTTTGGAAACAGTTTTGTTACTTTTTCTTACTATTTTCTGTATAACTGTTTGCTTTATGTCTATTTGCCCAAAAATATATTTTACTTCTGTAAATACAACTTTGAGTTTCTTTTTATTTGTTTTGTTGAAAATTAGTCGTTTTGATCAGCAACTACATGTTTAAAGTCGACAACGTTTTAAAATTAAACAAAAATCTTTAGATTAAATTTTATCCTAAATTTCTGTATTTAATAATAAAAACTGCTTTTCAAGAAAGAGAAATTACATTTATGTCAAATTCATACAAATTTTAAAAAAATGATCTGTATTAAATACTAAAGAAGTTAATTAAAAGTTAAACATTGTTATAATTTAAAACTAAGAATGTAATTCAATAAAAGTGTTAAATTACAAAAGCTTGAAAATTAAAAAAGTTATTTTAATTAATTATCTAAAAATTTGGAAAAAGAAATGGGTCCAATACTATCGGTTAGGCTGTGACACTTATTTAGAGAAATGATCGGATGACTTTTATTAATATTCTGCTCAAAGTACTACAATAGAGAAAATTGCCTAAAGAAATCAGGTAGAACATTGAACCAATTAGAATCAGAAAGAAGTTCGAACATCTGATCATAACACATTGTACACAGCTCCTAACCTCATACCGTCCACCATCTCAAGCCTCCTAGTAGCTGGATTACAAGCGCACGCCACAACGCCCGGCGAAAATACGTTTTCGAAATAATATTTATACCTTTTTTCTTATAATAATATTTCTCCTTAAACATCAATTTCCTAATTTCATTGCTTTTTGAATAATTACATAAATAAAAACTTGTTTTGTTCTTACTTATTTAATACAAAAAAAATTCTTAACTAAATTGCTGTTTTAGGTTATCGCACAATTAGTACTTGGAAGTAGCTGTCATCAGACATTGTCATCTTAAGATCACTAGCGTTGTTTAAGTAAAAGTTGAACTCATCTAATATTGCCAACATTACCATTTATAAATTGTGATTTGTTTTCGTTTTGATAATATTAACTCTATAGGTATTATTTGTGAAAATGTATGTTAACGAGAGGTACTCTCTTCAGGCATTGTGCCTCGCGTTTATTGTAATAAATATATAAATAAATAGACAAATGAATAATAGAAATCTAGCAATTTTCGCTAAAGACTAAAAATAATTTTAGTTTAGTTTAATTATAAAAACATTACCAGAAAACCACTGAATTATTTTTGTGAAATTTATAATATTTTAATTTATTTTTGTAATTTTGAATTTAAGTTGAACATGAAACGTCAAAGAGAAACAAAACTTGTTTCTATATTATTATTTAGTTTGCTATTTTAAATGTGATTAAGTTACATGCATTTAGTATAGTCAAATTTAAATATATCAGTTGACCAACTACAATTTTTGATCACAAAATACAGTTAAATAATGATAAAGTTGAATTCCTCTATTTAATCAAAGGTGATATTTTGGTTTGCATTTTTTGATCACTTAATTCTACATTGGCTTCACTTTCAAAGCCATTAGCAATCATCTAACATTCTTAACGTATTATTGTAGTATCTGTTTCACTTATCCACTTTTACTGTATTGCTAAAGTAAATTATACACATTTCATAATCAAGCTTTTTCTGGCTTATACTTTTAACTTCTAAAATTAAGTTTTGTTGATTTGTATTTATGAGCTAATGATAAAAATTAAACTGAATTGAAATATAACTAAAGAGCTCATTAACCGCAGTTTTATTATTACATTTAGATTTACTAAAAACTCACAAAAGATTAAACGATTTACACAAGGTATACACAAAGGATATACTAAATGAAATTAATTAAATGAGCTTCTTTTACTTTAGCTTTGATTACATGAAGATCTGTTGATAAAATCATTTCTTTCACTGACAAATAGTACAGAATTTCTAATATAGAGTAAACACTTAATTTTATTCAATTATAAGTTTTATTTAAATAATTTTCTCATTCATCTGATTACATCTGATTATACGATTGTATACAACGAGAAATTTATACAAAAATTCATTTCCACATCAATTAATAAAATATTCAACATATACCAAACATCAAATCTCATTTGCTATTCTAATGTACTCGATTTCTCTTGTCCAACATTTGTTAATACACCTTGTCAAAAAAATGCGTTTGTCTCAACTTTTCTGTAAGGACACTTTCAGTAGTAGTGTATCAAGGTAGAATGTAAGACGTAAAGGAAAAAAAGTATATGTAAATGAAAGGTCAAAAGTTAAATCGACAAAATGAATATTATAAAGATGAAACCATCGATTTTGGCAGGCACGTTTGTGAATGAATAAGCTATTGCAACAAACACACATCTGGCTGCAATGTGATTGAGATTTAAAGATCGTGGAACTATTATCTATCGGAATTGATTTGTTTTGGTTCACGAAAGATGTTGATGAATGTCTTCAAACTTCACGTTCATCTGCAAATTAAAAAACTGTTTGTTAAACTGTTTGTAAACAAATTTTTGTTTTTGTATTCAAATTTTGATACGTGTTAATAATTATTTTGATGTTTTGTAAATAAATAAAAACAATTTCTTCAATCTATAGATAAAAGTTGAAATTAGTCAAAAATTGAAAAATAATTTGCGGATTTTGTGTTTTTAAAACTGAAATAAGTGAAATCAAGAAAAATTTTATTGGTCATTTAAAGCTGTTTTCTCATTTGGTAAAATCAATAATAGAAAACAAACAAACGTTTGATGAAAAACCGTTTATTATTGGATCACAAATTTTTACAATTATTACAAAAATCATTTTATAAAAGTTTCCTGGAGTCTTAAATCAAAAAGCTTTTATTTATTTCAAATTGAATTATTTATATTTACTTCTTAAGAAAACTTTGCAACAACAAAGTAGCAACATGAAAGTAGTGACTTTGAAGTCAAAGTATTTAGCATCCAAATGCAATTCTTCGTTGATATTAGATGTTTGCTTGAGTCTTTCAAGATAAGATTATAAGAGGACTGCATCAAAACAACAAATATTTTTAATGAAAATCAATGAAACCTGAATAAACTATAGCAACTGAAAAAAGTTTAGATTTTCTCCTGTTGCATTCGGACATTCTTATCAGCTGACATTTGTCTAAATAGTTCAAATATCTTCATCAACTACCTGATAAGTACGATCAAGTCTTAACAAACAAATCTATTATTCTTTTATTTACAAAATACCTGATAACTACCAGATTTAAAAAAAAAAATCTCATTGGTGAAATCTTTATATTGTACCATGATCATTAAGTTTGCTTCAAATCTTAGAAAAAGTTTCGTAGATATCAGAATTCTACTGGAATCTATAAATATATAGAAAACTGTAATAAACCAACAAATAATATGAATGATTTCAAATCGAAGTAACCTGAACAAACAACAGCAAATGAAATCTGATTTTATTATTTTGTATTTAGACATTTTCATCAGCCGAGATTTGTCAATCCATCAGATCATCCACCATTAATTACAAAAGCTTTATATTTTACCAACAAATCCAGTATTTTTCAATTTACAGGATTTGTTTTAAGATAATCAGTTGTGAAACTCAAAATTTTTATCAAAATTTAAACTTGTAGCTGATGATATAAATAGTTAAAAATGATATTTAGTTTTTGCTAAGAGTTGTTTATTATTTGAAACTGACCATCAAAGTTCAAACATTAGGAGAAAAATTTAGTTTCTTCAATTCTCTATCTAATATCACATCGAAGTAAGAGTAAATAGTTATACTCTCATGTGACCTACAAAACTCAAAATGTAGGATTCTGTGAAGAAAATCAATCATTAAAAGAAATCACAAGATAGTGCTGTAGAAAAAAATTACCTGACATTTAAAAATAGTCTGTTTAAAATTTCAAAAGTTGAAACATTTTCAATAAGTTCAGATAATCTCATCAACTCCAGTATCGTGGAAAAAGTAGCTAGATTATAGAATGATTATAAATAGAGCTGAAACTTGTAATAAAAACCCAAATGTCGTACAGTTTCAAAGAAGTGGTAACTCAAACGAACGATTAGACAATTTGATCGACAATTCCAATACTAAACAGAATCATAGTTATCTTGGAGCTGCTAATCAAGTAGCAACAAGACATCAGGTTACTTTTAGTGAGGTGTCAAATCATGAAGTCCTTTCCTTAAGCTCTACTTCGTTGCAGAGATCTCAATTTAGAGCAAAGGATATACAAAATAACAGCTTTAGTAATCCAAACATGTCTAATGAATGTATTGATATCAATTTGGAACAACAAATGGTAAACTCCTATTTTGTTAATAATGAGCATCAACAAATAGATAATTATCTCCAAGGAACTAAACAAGAAACATCAACTCATGAAATGCATATCACGAATACTGCTAATAATCCAGTTAGATCACAGAAATTGCACTTCCTGCTGATCAGCATCGGCAGACTTGTTTTTGCCACAATCGACTATCAGCAAAACGGAAGAAGATTTTAAGTTGGTCTTTAGAGTTGGTATTAAAAAAAATATGTTCTAATAATCTAATAGTAAAGTAGATTTTATAGTCAGTTACCTATTCTTATACTATAAATTTTCTTACTATAAAAACACTTTTCTCAACAAATTATTATTTGTACAGTTTTCAGTATTCTCAAAGATGATTTTGAATTCTAATCTGAGTACATGGAGATCAAGATAAATCAGTTTTCAATTAGTTTTTACATTTGTTCATCTCATTACTGGGTAAATACCAATTTAAAATAAGCAATTACTTGTAATATTAAATAGATAAATATTAGACTTGAAAACAATTTTAACTAATTATTAACTCAGACAATAGTTCTTGTCATCTGTATCTTGAAGACTTGCTAATATTTCTTGAAAATTATTTCAATTCAAACACCTTAACGCATTTGTAGTTTTAATTAATGCTTTGCTTAGCTTCATATATGTATAAATAAATCATAAATCAATGAAAAAATGAAGATAAAAACAAACCCAATATGCAAAAATTGTAAAACACTTAAATATATAGATAAAAAAAGGAATACTTCACCTGATTTTATCTTTAAAATATGAAGTCAGCAGGTGAAAAACTAGTTTAAAATTTGAATGGATTAGAAAAATTTCTCTTGGAAAAAAAAAGCACTTCGCTCAGTTTACTCTTGTTCTTTAACTTTCTTACCTGTGATTGATAACTTTACAACCACACAAGTTCACCAGTGACGTCATCGATTCAATTCGATGTAATACTGTTTCAATTGAGAAAGCTTTGACACACATTCAGCATATTTGCTTTGGTCACGTGATGGATAACGTTTTTTACGCGTAAATGGTAGTGGAGTTGATGACGTCGATGATAATGATTGTTGTTAGTGCGTTTCACTTCATTGGGAGTGTAGGGAATGGTCTTCATGTCAAATTGATACTCAATTGATGCTAATGATGACGTCACAAACACTTGTCAATAAAATAGTAGAGATTTTTGAGGTAATAATTGATTGAGAGTAACAGCAAGAGAACAAGCAAGTGATCTGTCAATAATTCAATCGTGTCATCATCTACTCAGTGAAATTTACAAATTAATTCTGTTTTTTTTTAAATTATTTTAATTAATTATCTAAAAATTTGGAAAAAGAAATGGGTTCAATACTACCGGTTAGGCTGTGACACTTATTTAGAGAAATGATCGGATGACTTTTATTAATATTCTGGTCAAAGTACTACAATAGAGAAAATTGCCTAAAGAAATCAGGTAGAACATTGAACCAATTAGAATCAGAAAGAAGTTCAAACATCTGATCATAAAACAGTGTACACAGCTCCTAACCTCATACCGTCCACCATCTCAAGCCTCCTAGTAGCTGGATTACAAGCGCACGCCACAACGCCCGGCGAAAATACGTTTTCGAAATAATATTTATACCTTTTTTCTAACAATAATATTTCTCCTTAAACATCAATTTCCTAATTTCATTGCTTTTTGAATAATTACATAAATAAAAAATTGTTTTGTTCTTACTTATTTAATACAAAAAAAACTCTTAACTAAATTGCTGTTTTAGGTTATCGCACAATCAGTACTTGGAAGCAGCTGTCATCAGACATTGTCATCTTAAGATCACTCGCGTTGTTTAAGTAAAAGTTGAAATCATCTAATATTGCCAACATTACCATTTATAAATTGTGATTTGTTTTCGTTTTGATAATATTAACTCTATAGGTATTATTTGTGAAAATGTATGTTAACGAGAGGTACTCTTATCAGGCATTGTGCCTCGCGTTTATTGTAATAAATAAATAAATAAATAGACAAATGAATAAAAGAAATCTAGCAATCTTCGCTAAAGACTAAAAATAATTTTAGTTTATTTTAATTTTAAAAACATCACCAGAAAACCACTGAATTATTTTTGTGAAATTTATAATATTTTAAATTTATTTTTGTAATTTTGAATTTAAGTTGAACATGAAACTTCCAAGATAAACAAAACTTGTTTCTATATTATTATTTATTTTGCAATTTTTAAATTGATTAAGTTACATGCATTTAGTAAAGTCAAATTTAAATTTATCAGTTGACTAACTACAAATTTGTAATCACAAAATACAGTTAAATAATGATAAAGTTGAATTCCTCCCTTTATTCAAAGCTGCTATTTTGGTTTGCATTTTTTGATCACTTAATTCTATATTGGCTTCACTTTCAAAACCATTAGCAATCATCTAACATTCTTTAAGTATTATTGTAGTATCTGTTTCACTTATTCACTTTTACTGTATTGCTAAAGCAAATTGTATACATTTCATAATCAAGCTTTATCTGGCTTATACTTTTAACTTCTAAAATTAAGTTTTGTTGATTGTATTTATGAGCTAAAGATACAAATTAAACTGAATTGAAATATAACTAAAGAACTCATTAACCGTAGTTTTATTATTACATTTAGATTTACTAAAAACTCACACAAGATTAGACGAATTTCACAAGGTATACACAAAGGATATACTAAATGAAATTAATTAAATGAGCTTCTATTACTTTAGCTTTGATTACATAAAGATCTGTTGATAAATTCACTTCTTTCACTGATAACTATTACATAATTTCTAATATAGAGTAAACACTAAATTTAATTCAATTATAAGTTTTATTTAAATAGTTTTCTCATTCATCTGATTACATCTAATTATACGATTGTATACAAAGAGAAATCTATACAAAAATTCATTTCAACAACAAATAATAAAATATTCAACATATAGCAAATATCAAATCTCATTTGCTTTTCGATTTCTCTTGTCCAACATTAGTTAATACACCTTGTCAAAAAATGTGTTTGTCTCAACTTTTCTGTAAAGACACTTTCAGTAGTAGTGTATCAAGGTAGAATGTAAGACGTAAAATAAAAAATTAGTATATGCAAATGAAAGGCCGAAAGTAAAAGTGACAAGATGAAAATTATAAAGATGAAACCATCGATTTTAGCTGGCGCATTTGTGAATGAATAAGCTATTGCAACAAACGCACATCTGGCTGCACTGTGATTGAGATTGGATGATCGTGGAACTATTATTTATCTAGCTGTTTTCTTGCTTCATCTGCAGAATCGGTTTATTTTAGTTCATAAAAGATGTTGATGAATGTCTTCAAACTTCATGGTCGTCTGCAATTTAAAAAAACTGTTTGTTAAACTGTTTGTAAACAAATTTTTGTTTTTGTATTCAAAATTTGATAAGTATTTCTAATTATTTTGATGTCTTGTAAATAAATAAAATCATTTTCTTCAAAATAAAGATAAAAATTAAATTTATTTAAAAATTGAAAAACAATTTGTGTAATTTGTGTTTTTAAAACTGAAATAAGTGAAATCAAGAAAAATTTTATTGGTCATTTAAAGCTGTTTTCTCATTTGGTAAAAGCAATAATAGA
>JAQGEQ010000376.1:50000-242500 GCA_034620365.1 Pegea sp. RAD2-039 | reverse complement strand
CCTGCTTCACAACATCTTCCATTATGACTTAAAGGACACTTTTCAATTTCTTTTTAAATACAAACAAACTTTTATTCTAAGCTTATACTTAACAACCTCTAAATATTTTTTCATACAAACTATATTTTAAAACAAATTAAATAATAATTAAAATATTTAATCTGATCCTAAAAGCATTCAAATCAAGATACTATAGTGGCTTAGTTTTAAAAAGAATTCTTCAAGATCAGTTAGATTAACATAATTACATAAGTTCTTCATCTACATTCAAAAATTCAATTAAAAATATAAAAGATTAGTAACAATAGTTTGAAAAGAGTGTAAAATTACTGCCTAAAGGCAAATGATATAATAATCTTATGTCTTGGAATTATAGCATTTTCTTATATTGTATAACAGCAGTTTACATTAAAGAAAGTTTGCAAAATTTTCAATTTTGCTAAATAATAGCTAGTTTATATAGTTTTATGGCTATTAATCTACTTTAGAAAAAATTGAAAGCTTGCAGACAGGGATAGAACATTTTTATTTTCAAGCCGTCTGCTTAAAAACTTAGTTTAATTTGCAAATTAAAGCATAATCTTTCTCTAGTCATATTTCATCTTTTCAATTAAACTTTTAATTGTTTTCAACATAAAAATTAATAAGAAATATTTTTTCCAATCAAAATAGGCTTTTGCAAAAAGTACAATTCGATTGTTAGCAGTCAAAGAACTTTCCTGTAGATAACCAAAAGTTAAAAGTTTTTAGTTCCAATAAACTATTAATGTTTATAAACTTTATTGTTATAAAGTTGGTATAAAGTTTATATTCAAATATTATAAATTTGTTAGTTAATTAATATCGAATACATAACTTAATCATATAATTTGTATATAGCTTGTCATCGAAGCTGATTTGTCAATGTTTCCTGAATTGTTGTTACCTAAAAATTCTCAAAAGAAAGAAAATTGGATATAGAAGAAACTAACTACTTTCAAAAGTTTGACTTGCTGAGATGACAGGAGTTATTTTACGTGAAATTGAGTTTTGATGAAACGGTTTCTTCGATGATAATGACTCAACTAATTAGTCGACCCAGCTGGATTTCAAAAGCAATTAATTTATAATTATTTAGTCAATGATCTAAAACTAGTTAACGATCAAAATAAATACATTTTAATTCTTTGTAATATGAATTTAATTTGATTAAATTTTTTTTTGTCTGTCACTATAGCTTTGAATGAATTTTCAAAAAGTAATTAATACTTTCCATTATTTGATAAAATCAATAATAAAAATTAAACGAATGTCTGATGGAAAAGTTTTATCATTCGATCACAAATTTTTACAATTTTATAAAATGATTTGATTAAGGTTTTTGGAGTCTTAAATCAAATAGGTTTTATCTATTTTTTAAGTTGAAGTAATTATATTTACCCTAAAAAAAAACGTTTGCAAAAACAAGTTAGCAGCAGGAAAATAGTGACTTTGAAGTCAAAGTATTTAGCATCGAAATGCAATTGTAAGAAATCTAAATGATGTGCATCAAGATAGAATGTAATACGTAAAAGAAAAAAGAAGTATATGCAAATGAAAGGCCGAAAGTAAAAGTGACAAGATGAAAATTATAAAGATGAAACCATCGATTATAGCTGGCGCATTTGTGAATGAATAAGCTATTGCAACAAACGCACATCTGGCTGCAATGTGATTGAGATTGGATGATCGTGGAACTATTATTTATCTAGCTGTTTTCTTTCTTCATCTGCAGAATCGGTTTTATTTTGGTCTACGAAAGATGTTGATGAATGTCTTCAAATTTCACATTCGTCTGCAAGTTACAGAAACTGTTTGTTAAACTGTTTGCTAGAAACGTACTTATATGTGCATTCCAAATCTAATTAGTTCTTATAAATTTTCTATTTAAACTTTATTTTAAACTTTTCTTGTTCAGAGAACAGTTCTGTAATTTGATGTTTTACAAATAAAAGAAATACATTTTCTATAATTTCGATACAATAATTTAAATTGTTTCTAATACCAAAAAATTTCTTTGGTTGTTTACAAAATTGCAATAAATATAAATGAGGGAAAACTTAATTGGTGATTTAAAGCTGCTTAAACAGTAGTACAAGTTTAACTTGTTAGATGCATTTCATATGTAATCTTTCAACTTTATTTAAAAATAATGATCATGAAAATAGTAATTTAGTTTAAACTAAATGAGGTAACCTAATCAAACAAGAATCAACTAACTTCATCTAAAAGATGAAAACTTCCGAACAACAAGTAGCACTTTTGAAACTACCTCATAAACAACATATTGTCTGGCGAGATCTCTTAGTTATTAGATTAATGAGATTAGATATTGTTTGATTTAACTAAAAATCTTCGAATATAATTGTTGAATATATATATTTAGTGGAAACCATCAAATTAGAGATTCTAAGACAATTGTATGAAAATATCAAAACATTTTTATTGAAAATCAATCAAACCCAAACAAATTACAGAATCTTATAAAATGTTCCGATTTTTTCAATTTGTAATCAGACAACCTCATCAACCGATGTTTGTCTATCGAGTTCAAATACTTTCATCTTCCACCTAATAAGTAAAAAAGAAGTATTAATTTCTACCAACACTAACAATTGTGTTTCTTTTGAAACTGACCATCAATATGCTTATTGTTTTTATTCTATTTTATCCCAAAATCTCTAATATTGAGAGAGGAATTTCGATTCTTTTATTTTCATTCACTACCCCTTCGAAGTTCCGCTTTCATTTTATCTACAAATTTCAAAATGATGGATTCTGTGAAGAAAAACAATCATTAAAATAAACCACTAGATAGCGCTATAATGAGAAGTTACCTGACAGATTGCGCCAGAAGTTATCTCTTAGAACGTTCTTCAGTTTTTCTCTTTATTTTTGTAACAAAGTTGTTTTGAGCAAATTTGTTAAATATTTGTTAGTTTCTATGAAAAAAAATTATAAAATGATTTGAACAAAGCAAGAGCAACTAATTTGTAAATAAGTTTCGAACTAACTTGAACTAACAAAAGCAATCAAAGAAATTTAGTTTACTTCATAAGTAGGAACATCTACAACAAGTGCAGATTTCTCTAGCAACTCTAATATTGTTGCTGAAGTGGCTTTCAAATCTGTCAACAATTTCATTAATATTTAATCTAGAAGTAAATAAGATTTGAAACAAGTAAATGATCACCTTAAAAATATTGTTCTTCGAATGATTAGTTAAAAAATTAGATTCCAAATGTAAACGATCAGTTTTACTTCTATGGTTTCGTTCATCGTACAGAAATGTTTTTGTTTACCGGAAAAGCATTTCAATGAAGCAATAACATCTAATATTTGTTTAAATATTAAAAAATATAATAAAAAAATTAATAATAATAACAGTGAAACAACATCTGAAAACTTTAAAAGTGAATGTTGTGTCTAAAGAGCAAAACTGGAAGGACTTCAACAGTTATCAGTTTACTCTGGGATATAGGAAGAGTGCTGCTCAATAAGGAATGAAGCGAAATTTTTTTAAACAAATTCTTTTATCCAAAACCCTGCTACATTGAAAAAGATTAAAATGACTTTTGTCATTAAAAATATTTAAAAGTTTCATTATGATAATAGAAGCCATATTCAATTGAAAGAAACAATCCAGCAGTATCCAAACTTCTACAATATCTTCAATCGATATTAAAAGTAAACAAAGGTACAATTGTACAAAAGAGGAGTAAAAACTAGTGATTGAAGCAAACTATTCTTCATTTTTAAGAACAACAGCATGAATAACGAAGCAAACAAACTGCAACTGGCTTAAAATGTTAGCTTTGAATTTAATTCAAATTTTGATTCAGCTAGATGTACAACCATCGCAGAATTTATTAAACTAACGAAGACTAACACAACTAGAGTTTCAGAAAGTAGAATTAAAAGTACAAGTTAAAATCAATGAAATAAAATAGAAGTTGAAAGAAGAATAATAACATCACAACCAACATTAGCTAGTCAATCTAAAGCCAGCAGTAGTGATTCAGATATGGCTATCAAATTAAGATGTGATTGTTACTTTTGAAATAACATCGAAGGAGTTTGAGAAGTTTACTGAACAAAATATCAGCATCATTTCAAGGTGATGAAGTTCAAAAGATAGCTCTGTGAAGAACAGCAAACATACTACGGAAAGTTCTGATGCTAAATTGAATCTGAAATATTTGCTGCGTTTTTACTTGTTACTTACTTTTACTGTTTGTTATCAACTGCAAAACTATGTGTCTTCCTCCAAGAAAATCATCACTGCCATAAGGGATTTCCCAATTTTACACTTTTTCTTTTTGAATAGTTGTTAGTGACGCTCTCTTTTATTCATCTGTAACCATGGCACTAATATAAGCCTTATATTTAGTTATGGTGACTGGTATTTTAGACATTCTATTTTAAAAAAAAATACTTCATAATTAAAGTTCTTATTCTGTATTTTTAAAAGAGAAATCAATGAAACAACCAAAAAAATCATTATATTGTCAATTTTATCTTAAATAAGAAGTTCTATACCAATTTCCAACATGAAGTATAAAGTACAATAGTTACAACTCAGAATAAAAATGATGAAATGACGATATAGAACTTAAATAAGAATATAAATTTATTTAAAAAATGTATAACTCAATCGTGGTAATCTTTGAAAGTCATCCACCTATATATTTACTTTAAAAGGTATTTGCTGGATTCGTTTTATTTCTAAAGAAAAGAATATTAGAAGATTAGTTAAATGTCCCAAATGAGTTGAAATTTCAATTTTTTATAATTAGAAACAATCCATCTTTAAAATAGAAAAGAAATAATATTTTAAATCCAATTTACAAGATATAAAAGCACTTGAAATTATTTTCATGATCTTTTAAAATGGAATCATTTTGATATATAATAACTTGGTTTTTACAGAAAATTTTGAAGCAATTTAAATATATGTTTATTTTTCCTATGACTTTTAGATTCAATATTAATTTTAATCCAAATGAATAATTAAAACTGTGTTTGAAAAAAGTAATAACAAATATGCAATTTAGTTTAGATTTAGAGTTAAGTAATATAAATATAATTGTTCTTTAACAAAATCTTAAAAATAATAAAATTAATAAAATATTGACTTAAATCTAACAAAAAAATATTTAAAAAATACACTTAAATAAAAAGCATTATGTATACTTTTAAAATAAATTTAGAAGTAGGTTTTTAAAACATATAATTTACAAAAAATAAATTTTAAAAATCACTCTAAAATTGAAATGAAAAATTAAATCATGAAACTAATTATTTTTTAAATCCAAATAATTATAGACCTTAAAGATTACTATAAACTTATTGTTTACTTTTGTATATGTTTATATTTCACACAAATTATAAAAAGTTTTAGCAAAAGTTCTCCTACATAAAATTAACTAAATCAATCAATTTATATCTCAAAGTTTTGAAAAGTTTTTAACTTCAAAAAAATTAAAAAAAGGTAGTACTTACAACTTTAAGCTTTTATAACAACCATGAAAATAATAAAACACCTAAAACAATTAATTTATAAGATTTAAGAGATAAATAATAAATTATGGATTCAAAATATTAATTTAAGAAAGAGATACTGTAATTATCTGTAAAGTATAAAAACTTATTAGTATTATATAAACATAACTTATTTACTTAAAATAATCTTTTTATTAAAAAAATTAGTATAAAATGTCTAAATAATAAATTTTTTTAAATATAAAAATGGTTTAAAACTAAACAACAAATAGATACAAAGTTGATATACAAAATCACTTTAAAACTACAAGTCATGAGATTGTTTATTCAAAACTTTTATGCTCGACATTTAAAAGTTACTGCTAAAAAATATTTTCAAATTTTCATTCTTATAAAACTATAATTTACCAAGCAGCTAAGAAGTAAAAATCAATCTCTAATTAATTTTAATTTATAAATATTTTTCAGTTTCAATAAATTTAGTAACATAAGTCTGAGTTAAAAAAAAAAGAATAATTTAGTAAGACCATCTGTAGGTTTGCTATAAAACTAGGAATAATAAATATTTGTGTTAGTCAATTATCTTAACCTACTATGACCTGTAAAATTACTCTTTCATAGCATCAAACTAAAAACTTTATTATTTTGACAAAATTTGCGCTAAATAATCCGAACATATTATTAACAATGAATTAGTATCAACCAAAATATTTAATTGTTTCTCACTTAAGAATATCAAAGAAAACCCCCATTACCGAAATCACAATTTAGTTTAGGTAGTCTACTTAACTTCCAACTTATCAATAATTAGCTACATTAATCGGATTAACCTTATTTTTTAAAAGATAGAATGGGCTTAAAATCAAAGTTACACATTTTTATTTGAAAAATTTAAGCTTTATGCTCGTGGTGGTTTAGAGTTAGTTTTTTTTTCAATAGCAAAGTATTTACATCATTATTATGAAGGTATCCTAGTTGATTAGCTAATGTTGTGTTTATATTTGCAAGCTTTTTATCAGTGGCATAGTAGGCTGATGACTTTTAATATAGCGCCTCTACTGGTTACTATGGTTTGGTTGTCACGCTTCGTTTCTTACAAATGTTTTCTGTGTCACGTGCTTATAAAATGTTTATTGAAACGGTTTTGCATGAGTTGAAAGAAAGTGTGGCTGATAGCAAAAAGGAATTTGAAAGGTTTGTTTGCAATTATAGCAGCGCTGTCAGGCTGATGAAATAGTAGGTCTCCATGACATTAACAATTAAGTAACTTTTAATTCAAAAGTCTAAAGAAGAATTTTTTCATCTACAATATACTAGAATTAGAGAAAGATTTATTTCATCATTATTGAGGGAGCTATGAGGGTGCTACTGATTGTTGATTTAAATTTTTAAAAGATAACTTCTTGATATTGGATTTACAAATACCAAGTTTAAAAAAAGCAAAATAGCAAATCTTGTTCGATTTGTAACTATCGATTTCTAGTATTAAAAATTATTAGTATTAATAAGACTATTAATATTAGTATAATTATTTGTGTGATAATTGTACTTCAATAAAAACTGAAAAAAGATATATCAAAGAGAAAAGTAGACTTAAAGTAGAAAAAGAAATGGGTCCAATCTTATTGATTAGGCTGTGACACTTGTTTAGATGTACTAATAGGGATATAGAATATAAAAGACCCCTGTCGAAGCATCACAATGCAGAGAACTAACTGAGGGTATTTGAGAATCTAGCAAGCTAGATAGAACTATAGGGAATTATCATAAATCTGCAAGTATACTCGACAACCATACAGTGCACACAGCTTCTAACCTCATACCGTCCACCATCTCAAGCCTCCTAGCAGCTGGATTACAAGCGCACAGCAAAAGGAAATTTTTGAATTAGTATTCAAACTTGAATTTACTAAACAAAGATATCACTTTAACAAACAAAAATCACAAATTTCTGAAAGAAAAATCCCAGTCACATGCCTTTCAACAACCATCAGCTATAACCATGCCTTAGTATAGAGTTATCCAAGTTGATCATGTGATTAGCTAATTCTGTTTAATTATTTCAAGGATTTCATTACTTATACGGTTGAATGATTATTAACAATTTATCGCCTCTAATGGTTACTACTATTTTGGTTGTTATGCATCGATAATCACACACTTTTGATATTTCATGTGGTTAAAATTAGCTAATTAAAACAGTTTGGCGTGACTAGAGATGAAGTATTTCTGATGTCAACGAGAACTTGCAAAGATTCTGCCCAATGTACAGCAAATACTCCTGTCGATGTGACAATCTTGATCTGTCCGAAGATTGCAACTTAATTAAAAATCGTGAAAGTTATTGTTGATATATGTCAAATAATTAAATGGATGTGAATCACTATTCTTATGAAAAAGTGCCCATTAAAAATTAAATCAAAACTTTCAAATATTTTACTGCATTAGAAGCAACGTTTTCTGGTCGATGAGTAGGTTGGCGCCGATGACGTCAGCAGTTACATCAATTGATTAGGAATTTGCTTTCTACAGAAAAGAATAAATTGAAATTGTAAACTTTCTGTTAAGTGAGCTTTGACAAGATAAAAGATTACATTCAAATCAATGAAAGGCATCTTAGCAAATTGAACGAGGTTAAATAGTTGCTCGAAGAAAAACTATTTTATACAATCAAATAAGTTTAACTTTCATCATCATCATCATCATCATCATCATCATCAACCTCATCCACAGTTTTGTGATTTAAATATTTTCTCATTGCAAAAGCTTTCTGCTCTCTTTACTACCAGCACGTCTAATACCCAACAAAATTACAAGTTTAGTATTAAAGTTTTTTCAAACTATCTTGTTACTCTCATTTATTTCCAAAAGAAGTCTTTTTCAAAAACAGCTCTAACCCTTATGATGAAATATTAGTTAAAATAATATTGAAATTTCTATTTTTTTAAGTTTTGAGTGGTTACCAACTATTGTAATAAGGCTTTTGTAAACTCTAAAAATTTTGTAACATTAAGAGAATTTAAATAAAATCTGTTTTACTGAAAGTAGTTCATTTTAAAACTGTTACACTCACAGAACTACTGGGAAAAAGTATACTAAATTTGAGGTCAGTGATTTAACTCTAAATTTACAAATAAATTTAGATCGGAATCTTTATAAAATAGAAGAAGATTACCAATAGATTTTTTTTGTTATATTTTTTTAATATTAGTTATCACTTTTAACAAATATATAATTTTTTTTAAGCATAGTTTCTAACACAGCTTGATCATTAAACATTTATATATATCTTACTGATATTATATCATATAATCTTGAGATTTTGAAAGAATTATAAATATTTATAAGCTAAGAGATAAGAAAACTTATAAACATTTGATAAGTTATTTTATATAAGTGGAATTTTAAAACTATAAATGATTTGATTTTTTTTTGGTCAAATCTAATTAAGAGTAAGAACAGTATATTTCCATTTTGAATTAGAAATAGTCAAAATAGTTTACATTAAGAATGAAAACAATTTTTTAATTTATTTCTATTGTAATTTCAAGTCATAAACAAAAGTATGTTTATATTGAAGTTTTAGAATAATAAGTTCATAAACTTAAGCTAACCTTTATCTTTGATTATCTATGTTTATATTAGCTTTTATATCTAGACTAAACATTTTGAATAAGTTTTTGTTAGGTTTGACTTTTTTCTATAATTATAATATACATAGTTTGAAAGATAGCTTACATGGTTAACAGGAGTTATTACTTATAGTATAGTTGAAGTGGTTATATTGTTGAAGAAATTTGTTTATATGAAGTTTAGTTACAATTCAACTATACTTTTTTTTAGTGAAAACTTTATTCAGTTTTAAAATAAAACTTTGTTCTAATTAACAGTAAATTAATAAGATGAGAGCACTAAATGCTATTAATGATTCTATAATTGTTTCAAATAATTAAATAAAGTTAAATTGTAAACAAATATATTAGATGTAGTTTCAAGAGTGTTTTAAAGTATTTTCTATGCTTTTATGTCAAAGTAACTTATTTTGGATAATTCTAACATTTCAAATAATTTACTTGTTCTGAAGCAATCATGTGAAGATGTGTTTGTTTGATTTATTCAGTTACAAGATAGATAAACAACTTTGTCGAGTTTTTGAAAATAAATGCTGGTACTAAGTCAAAGAACATTTTTCAAGTATTTTTAATTGTTACTTTTATATACTTTAATTTGCTAAAACAGAAAAGTAATATTAGTCAACTAAAACTAACAAAATTAATTTTAGGAAAACTTTTTAAAAATTGAGTATTAAGTTTAAAAAAACTGAAATATTTAAAATGACAGAAGATCTACAAATGTCAATCATCGGACAACGCGACAGTTGTGAAGTAAGTACCAAACATATTTTGAATTTCTAGAAATTTCCAGACTTTACAATTGCCTTAAATTATGGTTAATTTTTTCAATAATTACTTTTCAGTATACTCAAGACATAACAGTAAGTGTAATGGTTGTTCCAAACATTAAAAAAAAGTGGGATAACAAGGTCCAATACATGTTGGCCCAAATTGGATTTGCTGTAAGTCCATCAATTATATATTTTCTAATAAAAAATGTTTTAATTTATATTGTTGTCAAGTGCAAGAAAGATGTTAGTAAATTTTTCAAACCTCTGTAGGTTGGGCTCGGAAATGTTTGGAGATTTCCTTACCTCTGTTCCAAGCATGGTGGAGGAGCGTTTCTCGTTCCTTATGTAACCATGGTAATGCTTCTAGGACTACCTCTCTTCTATTTGGAGCTTGCTATTGGACAAGGAATTGGTTTGGGCAGCTTAGGAACTTGGAAACAAATTGATTCTCGTTTATATGGGATCGGTTTATCATCTATCATGGTAAAAACTCGATAAATTTCGAAAGTGATATTTTTAACAGTTTCTCTTTTCTAGGTTTGTTTTTGTATATCTTGGTACTACAATGTATTAATAGCATGGGCCTTACACTACTTTAGTCGTTCATTTTTGTTAAACGGAGGGGGTCAATGGATGACGTGTCCAATAATCAACTTTACAACTGGTGAAAGTGAGTTTTTGTTTATTGATGAATTTCCATTATTTAGTTCGAATTTAGTTCCACAGGAATGTGCTGAGAAAGGTTCAGCTGAATATTACTTTTCCAGAACAACGTTAGATGTTTCTGAAAGCATCAATAATTTTGATCATCCTGTTTGGCCAATATTTGCTACGCTTGTAGCTGCTTGGATTATTGTTTTCATTTGCATCAGGAAAGGAATTACCAGCTCGAAAAATGTTTGAAAGTTTAAACAAAACTTGAGTTTAGATTTATTTGTAAATTTCATTTAGGTTGTCTATGTCAGTGCTGTTCTTCCATATATCATCTTAATCACATTTTTGATCTTTTCTTTTACTCTTAAAGGAGCAAAAGAAGGAGTGATATACTTATTTTATCCTCAGGTTCGTAAACAGTTCTTCAAAGAAAATCAATTTAACCCGATTCAAAAATTACTAATTTGCAGTTTTCACGAGTTTTGGATATTAATATGTGGAAAGATGCAGCCACTCAGATTTTCTTCTCATTAGGACTTGGATACGGAGGAGCTTTAGCATTTTCGTCTTATAATAAAAGATGTAACAATTGCTTAAAGGATGCTATCATTGTGACTGTTGTCAACTGTGGTACTAGTATCTTAGCATCTGTAGTTGTATTTGCAATCAGTGGATTCCGTGCTTATAATCGAGCAGAAGATTGTGTTTCAATGTCAGTTAGATCAAAATGTTAACAACTTTTAATAAATTTTCAATTACAGGAGTTTAAACAAGACTAATGAGTTTATCAGCCTCCACCCTGAAGTTTACGATAAAAATCTCTCAAGTTTGGATTATTCTAAGGCGTTTGTAGAGATTAACTTGACAGCGTACGAGTTGTATAATCAAACCACATCCAACTTCAAGGTGAGATTACTTAGTTTAGATATTTGATACTTTTCCAGGTTTTATCACTTTTAAATATATTTTTCAACAGTCTTGGGTCGATCTTTCATTAACTTCATGTACAATTGAAAATGAGCTTCAAACAGTGAGTTATCTATACAACAAATTAGTAAATGTCTAACTTGAAGTGTTTGTGACAGGCCTATAGTGGGCCAGGATTGGCTTTTATCGTGTTTGCTGAAGCAGTGAAAAATCTTCCTTTCCCTACTATATGGGGAATTGCTTTCTTTGCTATGCTCATCAATCTTGGTATTGGATCTATGATAGGAACTATGGAAGGAATCATCACACCTTTGACTAACCTCTTTCCTCGATTGAATGTTTTGTTGGTCACATGTAAATATCTAATTTTGTTAAATAATCAAAAGCTTTCCACTCTTAAATCTTTTAGTTTCAATATGTTTATTCAATTTCACTTTTGGAACCCTGTTTGTTTGGAGAAATGGATCTTATATGATAACAATCATGGATGATTATGTTGTCCCAATTCCACTTTTACTAGTGGCCTTTGCGGAAGTTATTGGAGTATGTTATTTCTATGGTTATGAAAGGTACAAATTAGAAATAAAATAGTTACAAATAACCAAAATAACACTTTTTTTAGATTTTCAGATGATATCCAAGATATGTTAGGATCAAGACCAATCATTTATTGGAAGTTATCGTGGAAATTAATCACACCATTATTGACTTTAGTTTTATTGATGTCTTCCTTGATAAGGCTAATGGCAGCACCTATGGTATACAATGTAACAACTGTTTCAGGATTAGAAAAAAGTAAACCACCAAATATTTTTTTAGATGTTTTAAATAAAAACTTTTGTTTAGAACTTTCTTATCCAGTTTGGTCGATGGTATTAGTAGCTAGTTTACTTCTGATGTCAATGGCTTTAATTCCCGCTGTTTTCATCATTGAAACAGTTAGAAAAGGTATGAAAATAATTCATATTTAAAATATTTTCTAAATAAATAAATTTACAGGGAAAAGAAGAAGAAAAAGTCAAGCAAACTAAGGGAATAAACTAAGAGGAAAATGAAGCAAACTAATATCCCAAAAGAAATTTTTCAGATGTTCTTAATCTCAGATTTATAATTCTTCAAAGTAAAAAATTAAGCATGCCATTAATGTTCGATTTATTTTAATTTTAGTAAATTGCTTTTTTCTTGCCTTAAGTTTATACCATCAAAGAAATGGGCTTGATGTCTATTTCTTCAAAAAGTGTGTTATGCTTCTGTAAACATGAAATAATTTTCAAATTACTTATACAAAATTGAAACTAATTTCATTTAATGCTCTTTTGAAAACTTCAACTATGTAAATACTTCTTTGAAAAATTGTTAAAAGTACGAAAGCTACAATTTTTTTGGAAACAGTTTTGTTACTTTTTCTTACTATTTTCTGTATAACTGTTTGCTTTATGTCTATTTGCCCAAAAATATATTTTACTTCTGTAAATACAACTTTGAGTTTCTTTTTATTTGTTTTGTTGAAAATTAGTCGTTTTGATCAGCAACTACATGTTTAAAGTCGACATAACGTTTTAAAAATAAACAAAAATCTTTAAATTAAATTTTATCCTAAATTTCTGTATTTAATAATAAAAACTGCTTTTCAAGAAAGAGAAAATACATTTATGTCAAATTCATACAAATTTTAAAAAAATGATCTGTATTAAATACTAAAGAAGTTAATTAAAAGCTAAACATTGTTATAATTTAAAACTAAGAATGTATATCAATAAAAGTGTTAAATTACAAAAGCTTGAAAATTAAAAAAGTTATTTTAATTAATTATCTAAAAATTTGGAAAAAGAAATGGGTCCAATACTATCGGTTAGGCTGTGACACTTATTTAGAGAAATGATCGGATGACTTTGTTAATATTCTGCTCAAAGTACTACAATAGAGAAAATTGCCTAAAGAAATCAGGTAGAACATTGAACCAATTAGAATCAGAAAGAAGTTCGAACATCTGATCATAAAACAGTGTACACAGCTCCTAACCTCATACCGTCCACCATCTCAAGCCTCCTAGTAGCTGGATTACAAGCGCACGCCACAACGCCCGGCGAAAATACGTTTTCGAAATAATATTTATACCTTTTTTCTTATAGTAATATTTCTCCTTAAACATCAATTTCCTAATTTCATTGCTTTTTGAATAATTACATAAAAAAAAATTGTTTTGTTCTTACTTATTTAATACAAAGAAAATATCATAAATAAAATATTATAAATAAAACAAAAAGTTAAAAAAGGAAAGTTCGACAAGTTCAGATATCTTCATCAACTTCAGTATTGTGGAAAAAGTAGCTTCAAAATCTCTCAGAGATTCTCTGAAAATATTCTCAGATGTAGAAAACGATTTTATTGATTTTGAAAATAAAATCTTCATCTGATTAATGATGATGTTAACAACTAAGACTAATAATCTTAAATTTAGAACTCACTGGTGAAACACCATAAGAATCATCCAAAGATAAATTTACTTCAAGAGCTTTTTATCAATGCGTTTTATTCTAAAACTTTGATCTGTAAACAAAATATTAATGATTAATATAATTAATATAATATTAAATAATTCTTACATTAGAAAATTATTCTATCAAAACAACAGCTAATAATCTGAATTTATCCTCGAATCAAAATAAAGTAATAAAACTTGAAGTAACAAAAGCATTGGGAGAAATTTTGTTTTATTTATACCATTAAAATTGGGAACTTGTTTCACAGATTCTTTACCTTTATCAACTCCACTTTTGTCAAAGACAAACTGACCATCTAAATCAATCACAAATTTTATTGATATTTGATCTAATATTGAATAAGAGATTGAAAAAAAAAGTGCTTATCCTAAAATAAATAAAAAATTATATTATAATAATAATTACTAAATTTGTTTAAATTTTTTTACCCTTTTCTAAGAAAAGACAAAATTAGACTTTTGAACATTATGTGTTTAGTTTTTAGAAAATAAGTTTAAAAATCATCAAATCAAATTTAATTATTAACATTTGAAACGGGCATAATATATGTTATATATTAAAATATAAAAATCCATTAATATTACATAAACAAAAGATATTTATTTAAAATATTAGTTTTATGAAAAAAATTAGGATAAAATGTCTAAATAAAAAACTTTTTTAAATATAAAAATGGTTTAAAACTAAACAACAAATAGATAGAAAGTTGATAACAAATCTTTCTAAAACTACAAGTCATGAGATTGTTTATTCAAAAATTCTATGTTCGACATTAAAAAGTTACTGCTAAAAAACATTTAGAAAATTTCATTTTTTTAAAACTATTTTATACAAAGCAGCAAATGACTGAAAAATCAATCTTTAATTAGTTTTAATTTATATATATTTGTCTGTTTAATGCAATCTAGTAACATAAGTTTTATATATAACTAAAACCGAAAGCTTAAATAACATAATTGTTACGTTTCTTATGACATAATAATTATTATGAAATAATAAAGATTTGGGTTTTTGAATTATCTTACTTTTATGAACTGTAAAAAAACTGTTTCATAACATCAAAAGTAAAAACTTCATTATTTTGACAAAATCTGCGCTAAATAATTAAAATGTATTATCAAAACTAAATCAATATAAACTAAGACATTTAATCCTTGAGCACTAAAAATTATCAAGGGAGACCATCATTACTCAAATCACTATGTTGTTTAAATGGTTTGCCTATTTTGCCAGTTATTTTTAATAAAGCATTTGTGATTCAATACCAAAGCTACAAACCGTTTATGTAAGAAGTTTGAACGTGTTTTTATGTTTTGACTATTCGTGAAATTGTAAAACATTTTTTTGAATAAATTTAAACAAAAATAAAAAAAAACCTAAAGTTTTTTGCCTGAAACAAATTTATAAAATATATTAAATGGTTTAAAATTACTATTTGATCTTAAATTATATTTTAAGTGAAACCATATATACTTTTTTATTTTTAATGATTGCTGTTAGGCTCACAATGCAATTTATCTAATTTTAGATTCACATTTTTAATCATAAGCTAATTTAGTTTGTTTGTAGTTGTAGAAGTGCAAAAACTGTTTTTTACTTCTAAGTAAATTGCTGTTTACATTTATTGAAAAATATTATTCGTTGCATTAAAAAATGTCTTTTAAAAGAAAACTCACTTCTAATTTTATAATTAAAACTTTAGTATTCATATTTTTGATTTGATAATTTTTTAGTAAAGAAATATAAGGTTAAGAAATCATCTTTAATGCATTTTAGTACAAACTTATGAGAAAAAGATATTTTTTAGAACCACCCATTTTGGTTTGAAGAAAAAAAAAATTCAAAATTCGTAGGGTTTTCGGTCACAGCTTTCATGTTAGGAAAATATTTTATCAGATAACATTTTAAGATAATTTAGTTGATAAGTTTAAGTTTATGTACTCTTTTGATTTATCTAGATAGTTCCTTATTGCATTTGATTAAATTTAATTAAAAGCATATTAATTATAAGTTAATTAATTAATAAATAAATAATTAATAAATTAATTAATTATAATTAATTATAAAGTTTAAATTTAATAAGGAATTTTTTATTATTTTTAATCTACTTTAAATAATATCTAGGAAATCGGTTAATACATTTCAGGTTTAAATTAAATATTTTCTCTCATTAAAGGTTTCATTATTTTATTTGCTATTTATACTTAATCATATTGTTCCAGAATAATTTAAATTATATTTTAATTAATTTTACTTTTTTTATTAATTAATTAGATTTTGTAAGTTTATCTTGCTGATTACTGTTTAAATGTTATTATACATTTCAATAATTGAAATTCTTACTTGTATAATTTGATTATGAAATTCCTTAAAAAGCTTTATAACAGTAATTAAAGCAAATTATTTTTATCTAAATATAAACTATGTTTAGGTAAAATCATTCCACTGCAAAAATCTATGAAAGCTTTACTAATTTGATGTTTTGTCATTTAATATTTTTAATTTTTTTAAAAGATCAATCATACTATATTAAATTTGGTTATTAAACTAGTATCAATAAGGTTCAAAGTTGGATTTTATTGTTGCCATTAAGATTTTAATTCCTTTTATTAAAATCTTTAACATAGATTACAGATATATATTTTTTCTATTCCAGCAAACCGGAAAATGATAATAATTATTTATATAACTGAATATTTAAACAAAATTATTAAAAAAATTATTCAAAGCGATCACTATGTTGAAATCATTTTAAAAATATTGAAATTGCACTAAACTTTCTTTCTGACTTTTATTGATAAGAATCTAACATCTATTTTGAATTTGTTTTTAAATTATAAGAAATGAAACAATATTCTAAACGTCAATTTTAAAAGAGCTGAGAATGTTTCAATAAACTATTCTATAATTAAATATGTATATTTCTAGATATTAAGTTTGTATATAAATATTTTGTAGTTTGTATTTATATGTATACCAAATAGTTAAAGTTGTTTGTATTAAGTTTGACAACAAAAGTGTTTTTTTAACAAATGTATATTTATACAAAACTTAAATAATGTCGAGTTCTACTATTTCTTTATACAGACTAAGTGATTCAGTGATTACAACTTATTTCCTTTTACTTGACATGTATTCTAACATATACTATGCTCCTAATACTCCAGAAAAATACCAAAACTCATTATGTTTGTATCAGAACAGGGTAAGTATTTCTTTTTGTTTATTAGAATTTATCTGTTATCTTCAAAATTTTACTTTTTATTTGTAGCCATTGGCAAATGATCCATCACAATATATAGTTCATCATCGACCCAACTTGTTTGACTTTATGACTTCTTATGGAGGAATAACTAGAGAAGGTAATTAAAATTGTCGATAGTAAATTACTTTATAGCATTATGCTTATTTATATTTTTGCCTAAATAATTGAGATAAGGTTTGATTGTGACAAATCTCGAAGATAACAATGTTTTAACCTTTAAAATAAAATTCAAATACTTCAAATTTGGTATAAGTAGCCAGAAAACAAAATTTAGCAAAAGAAAGTACTCAGAAAAATAATTAACTGCGCATTAAAGTGACTTAGATAGAAAATTTTAGATTTAAATCATTTTGTTTTTGACAGAATATTTCAATCTTCGTGAAGAAAGCGTCCAGAAACAATTAAAGTTGAAATATAAAAGTAACAGTCAACAATTTGTTGATGAAGATGATGAGGATTTGGTTGTAAATGTTTCTGGTATTAGTTACAAAGGTGACATTGAAGATGTTTTTGAGGAAGAAGAAAAAATTAAAGGTTCAAATATAAATCTATTAAAGATCTTATTTATAATTGCTACGAACAAGCATAAAATATCTAATAATTAAAGTAACTACAAACACAAACTTATTATTAATCAGCAGTAACTTTTTCTAACATAAATTATTCAAAACGAGAAAAATAATTTGGAAAAACAACCGGAAAAAGTGATAAAAATTAATTTTGTTTTTAAACAAAAATATAAATGAACTTGATTTATAAATAATTTGTTTGCAGCTGAAGTCTTAAAAGAGTCAAGTGAGGAGGATCTTAAAGATTATGAAGACTTCGAGTCACATTTAAGCAGGAAACGAAAATTCCCAGGTGGCCAAAGTGAAAACACTTTACACAAATTTAACCTCAGCCGACCTATACCAATTAGTGATCCAAAGAAAACTCACGATTGTAAGATTTGCGGAAAGTCTTTTTCCTTTTATCGTAATTTACGAACACATATACTTACTGTTCATGAAAAAGAAAGACGTTTCGGCTGCTCATTATGTGGAAGTTCTTTTGGACAAAAAGTTACCCTCATACGTCATATACAATCTGCTCATCAACATGCAAACTACGAATGCCAAATATGTAAGAAATCATACTCTTATGATACTAACTTACGTAGGCACATTCGAACTGTGCATCAATAGTAGAAAAATGTTCTTAAATATTAATTAAACGGTATAACAAAAGTCTCTTAGATACTCATTTGCTATAAAGTGTTGTTCTGGCTTCTAATTTACTTGAAACCTGATCAGTAACTTTTAAAGTTTTTTTTTCACGTTTTCTTCACCTCTCAAGTCTCAGATAACAAATGTGTTAATGTTTTTGGTGTTTTTGAAATAAAAATTTGATTTACTCAAAATTGTTGTCTTATCTAAAATTAGTAACATTTAGATGTATGAACTTATATATAAAAGATTTTGCATATGTAACAATATTTACTAATAAACAGAGATGATCGGTTTGTTTTATGAACAAATATAATTTATTCAATTTAAAGCTAGAAACAAACTAAACCATAACTTTGCTGCTTTTTATTTTTATCATCAAAATTATCGGATTATTTGTAAAAATTCAAAATTATGAAAATTTTCTTGCAATAAGAGAGAGATTCAATTTGTTGGGAATTCGCTTCGTAATTTGAACTAATCTTTTTCCATTTGAAAATTATTACATTGGAACGAGAAGTTTGTTCCTAGAAGTAATAAAATAAATTTGTTATTGTTTACATTCAAGAGCAGCAGACGTAAAAGAAATCACAAATAATTCCAACAAACGTGTAGTCTATCTAGATCAGAAAAGTCAATTGGTAGTTTTCAATACTAAGAGGACCATCAGTCTTGCAAACAATGATGTCACAATCATTTGACTTCGAAAAAAACAGAAAATTTGCCTCATGTAGGAATTGCAAAAGTGTGGTACACAATTGCGCATGCGCACACTTTAACCACGTGGTTTTCGTTGCGTCACGTTGTGGTATCCGTTTTATATGATAAGAAAAACAAAGCTGTCGTTGAAATGTGACGTCATTTGAAAATTAAATCATTTTGAATTAAATAATGACATCATTAAAGTGAGAATCACACAAACAAGTTGGAGTTCAAAATAACAACAAGAATTAGAAATTGAAGGTAAAATAAGTAAATAGCACTCCACAAAAAAGAATAAATTGAAATTGTAAATTCTTCGACTAGCTCATATTTGCGCTAGATACTTAAAACCACGAATGATAAGTACCTGAAACTTTCAAAATAACCCACCATTACTCTAATCACTATTTCTGTCAGGTGGTTTGAAAAATTAATTGTAATATCCTTGCCTTTGATGTTGTTATTTGTCACTTAATATCAAAACTAAAAAATCTATTATATGGAAACTTTGAGATAGATTATCAAAATGAAATATTTTGTATTTTAGTATATTTAGGATATCATTTGTACATTCTTTATATTTCTTCAAAATGTGTAGAAAAGACTCAAACTTGATACAAAAAACTTTACTGAAGTACTAATTTAGCAGTTTTTTAAACAAAATTTTTTTTATAGTTTATTTTCAATTAAACACTGTTATCAGATGGTTAGTCCTACAAAAATTCATAAAGGAATTTGTTTGTCATAAATATATTTTGTTTGTTTTTTTGTTTTTCAGTTTAGTATTTACAACATTTCCAAATTGTTTATATTTTTAAAAGTTTGTAGAAAAATTTCGGAATTAATTAAAGAAACTTTACTTAATTTGTAAGTTATCAGTTCTTAAAACAAATTTATTTTATAGATTATTTTCAATTAAAAACTGTTATCAGATGGTTATTCTTACAAAAATTTGCAATTCATGAGTGATTTATACTTTTGATAATGAAAAAAAAACATAATTATTCAAAAATTTGATGAAAAGTTAAACAACTTTTCTGGGAAATAAATATATTATGATATTTTTAGTTTATAAAATAAACCAATCATTTTGATAAGAATCAATGACTCGTGATAAGATTAATTATATATCTAAGAAGCTTTCACTTTAAATCGAGAGACTTATTACGTCATACAAAATATTAGATTTAACTTAGTCTGCTTATTTATAACTCTTAAATCTTTCTAAAAACTGCTTTAAAACGAAAACCAAAACATTGAATATATCAAACAAGAGGCTATAATCTGTTTTCAGCCACTTCAAATATATAAATTTAACAATTTGTTCCATATTCACTTTGAGACATTCTAATGTGATTTTCAAACAAATTATATTTTATTTTATTTATTTGTTACAATAAATGCAAAGGAAGGTGCCTGAAGAGAACACCTCTCGCTGACACACATTCTCAAAAATAACATCTGTTATGTTAAAAATTTAAAATCTATAGATGTAACACATGACATTTCAGTAGTTTTCAATGTATATAACAGTGAACAATTACAAATAATTAGTTGAATTTTTCTTAAGAACCTACTTCTGGTTGTTAATACAGAATGTATTATTACGTAAAGTTCGTAGCTAATGATGTTATATACTCATTTATTACGTAAATAAGTACATTTTCGTTTGAATGTTTAGTATGAAATAACAATAGCTCTTATAAATGAACATTATAAAAAAAATAAGTAATTAAAATATAATACTTAAATATTCAATTGTACTTATATCTAGCTGTAAAACTATTGGTAAGCAATGATCAATTTATGATTCATAAGCAAAAACTGTTTGAACATTTTTTTTTTCAATTTGTGTGATTACAAATTAAAATCGAAATTTAGAACTATTCTCAAAGAAAATAAAATAAGCAACAAAAACTACTTAAATTGTTTAGGTGAGAATTGTATTGGTTCAAAAATCATTTGTATTTTTAAGCTTTTATCTTTTTATTTATTTTTAAAAAGTAGATTAACAATCAATTGAAAATTTATAGTTTTTACTTTTAGTTTAGTTTATCATTATTAAAAGTTCAGTTTTGTTAAAGCTGAAATGATTTATTAGAATTTTGTTATAAGCGACGATACAATCAATTTCGATCTAAAATCAGACAGAATTAAGCTTAAGGCTAAATAAGTCATATTCTGATTTTGTAGATGCAAGACAAAAAAAGCTAGAAAATGAAAAAAGCAAATATCCAAAGCTAATAAACATTTTCAAAATGATTTAAAGTCACTTAACTTTTCCACTATTTACTTTTTACCTTCGACTTGGTAAGTTACAGATTGTTTCAATCATCTGTTGAAGAACCTATTTAATTTGTATCAGATATTTGTCTGTAGGTAGAATGGAGTCATATTACAACAACATCGGTTCGTTTGTAATTTTGAAATTCGTTTGTATTTTTTTTATTGGATTTTTCAAACAGATACAGATGAAACTCAACCACTTTTGACAGATGATCAAGAAGTTGAAGTTGACGAAGTTGAAAAAGTCAAGGATCTCTTTACAGCACTATATGGTATTATTTCTTTTATACTTTTGAAAATAGCTACAATTTTGTCATATTCGATTAAGCTAAAACTTATGATGATATAAAATATGTAACAGATGATGTCAATAATGATGAAGTTGAAGAAATAGCAGAAGGTAACAATACCATAGATAACCAGCTGGAACCTATTAATGAAAAAAAATTTAAAGAAGAAAGGACTAAGACTAACAGCCCAAAAGGTAAAAAAGATTTAATTTTAAGGAAACTAAAAATTTGTCAGTCTATAGTTGTTGTGGCTGATAGTGAGTAGATAACTAAAAAAGGAAATCTCTATCTCATAAACGAAACTAATATTAGATTTTATTTAAGTTTTGTAATCTTGTAGATCTATTATCAGATGAAGACAGTTTTCTGGAATCATATGATTATATGAAAGACTTTTTGAAAGGATCTGAAGGCTATTACGTACCTCCAAAAAATGAAAAAGAAAAATTCGAACCAATAATTAATAAACGTGGTGAGAAAGTTAACAAATTATTGCTTGCTTGTAAATAAGTAATTTTATTTTAATGAATTGTAATTATTTTAAATTTCTGTCAATTGATGTTAATTTAACAATTGTTGCTGAAATTTTAGAATCTCACAAAAGAAAAAGTTTTGTTGCCAAAGTAGGAAAACTTTTCAAGATGCAGAGTTGTTTGAATCCAGAACACCCTGACTTGAAAGATGATGATGATGATAAGAACAAACTGTAAAATTTCCTTTTTAATTTAAACTAAATAAAATTTTTTAATAGTTTCATTTTTACTTTCTATTTTACTTTTAACTGTAAATAAAGTTTTTTTGATAAGATTTTTAGAAAAACAGGGATGTTGATTTGCAAATAAATTGATGATGATTTCTTTAAATAAATTGAAAAGAAGTTGTTTAAATTTGTTGTTTTTTGTTATTTTACAGAGAGATAATAAAGTCTTTATTTCTTGAAAATACTAATTTTATGAAAATTTTCTAAGAATTAATTCTATCAACTTAGAAATATTTGAATTGCTTTAATTCAATACTTGAGGAAACAGTTTGGTTAATAAAGCTGCAGCGTTTCTGATAATATCTTATATAAATACAACTAAATAGAAATGTACTTAGTTGTAAGACTTATCAATTTAGGTTTAAAACTATAAAACAAAATATTTGCTTATATGGTAAAGAAGCTTACATAACTGAAACCTTTATTTATTGAATTAATTTTAAATATAATAGTTAGATTCTTACTATTTATTAAATAATGTCACTAAATTGCAGCTAAATGATGACGTTAAAACATTTATCTTTAACTTTAGAAATATTGCAAATAGTTTTACTGAGCAAAATTCTCAGCAAAGTAAATTTCAATTTTTAATTTTTATCAACAATTTTCGTATGTCTACTTTTGATTTCTACTTTTGATAACACGTCACTGATGGTAACTATAGTTTTCCTCGTCACTCATCACTGCCCACACACATGTAAAGTCACGTAGTTACAAATTCTTCACGTACACATTTTCTGCTGTGTTAGATCATTTCTCTCCGTCAAATTTTACATTTTCCTTTAGTTTAGGTATTTTTTTTTATATTTAATAACAACGGTGTGAATTCTTCAGTTTGACTTCATCACCTTATTTTTCAATTTTGTACTATTTTCCTAATAAATACAATTTAAGTGATTTTATTTATATATTGAGATGTCAGTTGTTCAACTGTTTTATTCTTATACTTTATTTTTTGTAACTTTAAACTTTGGGGTTTATACGTCATTGCTTTGTTCCAAGTTTTTAAATGACGTAAATTCAGCTGCGGAATTATTTTTTTTACTTTCAGTTATATGCAGTTATTTTATATTGTCTTCACTTTATAAGCAAGTATAGTTTATTATCTGTAATCATGCATTCAATAATTATGTAAATAAAAATAAAGTAAATATGATAAAAGATTTATGGAATTATGGGAAATATTTTTAAATACCAAATCAACACTTAACTAAAGTTTACTAATTGAATGAAAAGTTGCATAGAATTTGTTGAAAAAGCAAATGTTTGAATGTTTATTATAAGTTAGATAAATTATTTTTATCTATTTTTTTGATAAAAGTATTCAACTTATTTCTTAATATTTTTTCTGATTTCCAAATTAAATTATTTTCAAACTGAAAAGTAAAAATTGTTTTTTTTTTTTTTCATTTCTTTTAAAAAATTTTTTATTGGGTTTTAAAATTTTGTAAACTTAAATGGGAATTTTTAATTTATTATTAAACAATAATCAGCAATTCTAATATATTCTTTGCAGGTTAAAATTATTTGAGTAAATTTATACAAAAATCCTATACAAACAATAATCTACAACATTTTAAAACAAAATATCATAAATAATTGCCTCTTTTAGCTCAGCAAAAATGCAGTAATATTTGTGCTTTCAAAACTTTATTTAACACTAATGTAGAAAAATAATATCACATTTTAACAAATTATTTTGTTATTGCTGAATTTTAATTTTCAAACTTCTTGAAACAACTTACCGTCATAACATTGATCACAAAGCTTTTATCTAGAAGTAACGCAGCAGGAAGATTTTTTAATTTAAGTATTTTTTTTATTGTCTGGGTTTTCAGTTTGATTTTTTCAACTGTTTATTTCAGAGCAATCTCTATTTGGTCTATGAATGAAATATAGAGATTGAAATCTTATAAATATTTATTAATTTAGGTAAACAGAATATTTTAATCACTGTAAACAAACTATCAGTAGATTTTTTCAAAAGTAAAGTAGAAATTAACCTACATTACAGTTATTAAGCTTTTGGTTTCTGGGATTTTAATTACGCCTTTTTGTTATAGTCATTTTTCAAAAATTTTTATTGAACAATATATGTAAGAGAAAGATGAACTATTTCAATTACAAAATGACTTAAGCTTTAAATTGTAGTTACTGATTAAGTCATAATTATTGCTAAAAAACAAATTTGAAATTCTAGATAAATCATTAAGAATTGCTTGATTTTTGGATGCCTTTTTAATATGCTATTTATGAGTAAGAAAGTCGTTTCATATATAACTTAGAAACTAAGTTTAGTAATTATAGTTGGTTAGTTTCTAAAACAGATTTATTAAGAATATATTAGCCTGTATGAAAGTCTATGTTATTAAATTCTTATATTTAAAAGCATGAAAAAGTACAATTTTTTATTATTTTGTAGCCAAGTATGAAAGCATTTTTAAAAAAAATCTCTATAAAAATTGGTATTGTCGTTTATTATACAATCTTCCAATTTTTACCTATTTACTGAAAGAAATGGTTTTGAAGGACTAATTTTAATTTTAGCCAAAATATTCTCCTAAAACTAATTTTTCTATGTTAGCTTTTTCAAATATTTGTATATGCTTAGTTTTTATAAAACCCAAGAAAATTCAAAGACTTCATAAAGTAAAAATTTCTTACTTTTAACTTATAAAAATAATTGATATTTTCTGCTGTGGTTATCTCTTTTCAAACTAAATTACAATAAGTTTATTTGTGTAATTGTTATCATTGCTTAAAATTACAAAATTTATATTAATTTACGAAATAAGAATATTTTTTTCTTTAAGCAGCAGCAAGCTGTTTAATTTAAAAAAATTAATAATTCTTATTCACTTTTGGAGCTTAAACGATATTCCTAAACCTTATGTAGAACTTAGAATACTTTACATACACCTGATGTTTTTGTTTTCATAGATAAACATTGTTTACTTAGTATAAGATGTTATGATCAAGACGAGTCACTTGAAATATTTTGGTTTGTTTTGTCAAAAGTGAATAAGTCATAATCATACAAAGTAATTAAGGAAAGGATAAGACTTGATTTCGTCTCAGAAACCTTTTTTTTTATTTAAATTATTTTAAGAGCATTAAAATATCACTGTCATGTGATTGTTAAACTGATAAGTTGTTGAATAAAAATAAAGTTTTTAATCAAATAGTTGTTTACTTGTAAAGAACATCTGCACTTTGTGTTTTCAAACATTAGTTTGATTTTGTACTAGTAAAAGCTAAAGGATATTTTTTCAACGCTTAAATCGAAGAAAATTTTAGTTAAACATGTTAGCTTTAATTGAATTATTTTATAATAACGTTCTTATCTAAGTTATTATGTGTATAAATATATATTTATTTCAAAATATTAAATAGATTTTGTGGTCATTTTTCCTCTTTTCTAAGTCAAATAAATATTCATATTTTTATTAACTTAGTAATTTAATCTGTTAGTTGTATCACTTCCTTGTTTAAGATGAGCTTTGTTTAAAACTGTTTATAACGAAGATGTTTTGATCATAACACTAACATGTTTTTCTTTAAAGGTCAACAAAATGATTTTCCTTTATATTAGATTTTATCCGAGAAAGTGTCTTGAACAATTTCAGATAAGTAATACCTTCACTGTGGAAACATTGAAGAATATTCTGGCTGCATACTATAAACATCCTAAGGACGAATTAGCATTAGTTCTCAAAAGAACTACTGAAACTGGTGAGCGACCTCCTAATGGAAATATGTTCACTAAGCTGACAGATGATAAAGCTCGGTTGAATTCGTATGGTATAGTTGAAAATGATTTAATTCTTTGTTTTGATACGGTCTACAAGCCACGAGAATTTAACCCTGAAGCTGCTATCGACTACGAGCAAGGTCGACGAATGGAACAACTAATGTACAAATAGTATTAATCAAATGTTTAACCTGAAAAAACTTGAAAATGTTTGTCTACAGTTTATTGTTTTCTACAATTTACTTATTGATATAATTATTGATATTTTTATGATAACATTTTTCATTTTTTCTAATCTATTTTAACTATAAGAAACTATGTGTAAGCTTTGTAAAATCTTCAACTGTTTTAGGTTTTGTTTGCGCTCTAATAAACCATTGACAGAAAAGTAATAACACTAAGCTTTTTATTAGTTAGATAGATTAAAAACTGATTGAGATTTTGCAAGTAGACAAAAAAAGATTACATTTGTTATTCAAAATTATATGACTCTCAATTATTCCTAGTTTTAATAATAAGTTATATAATAATATAATCTACTCGGCCGAGAACAGTCATGTTGTAAGACACTGTACAAATTGTAGAGTTTTATTATTTTCCATTATCCAACTCTTTAAAGTTAGGCCTTTATCAGTTTGTTGGATATTTTTATTGTAAAAGTCAATCCAATAACAACTACTCCTGTAAAATATAGATTTTTTCTACATTTAATTAAGGTTATCTGGGAAAGTTTTTAATATAAAAATGAAAATTATGAAATTTCTACTTTTGCAGTATCTGCATTTTAATATAACATTATAAAATAACTTTTTTATGCTTTATGAAACAATTCGTAGAGTTCTCGAAACATTAATAAAAATTAATTTAGTGTTTTTTCGAGTAGCAACAAATCGTTTCTATACAGAATAATTAATTTTTAAAGTTCACATTATTGATACAGTTTGGGCTGCCAAAATTTTTATAAATTTATCAAAGTAAATGTATTAAAAAATAAACTTGTTAAAAATTAAATTAAGATTAACTGTTCCCTTATTATTCTCTGTTTATACCATTAACAATTAAAGGTCACATTTAAGACAAATAATATTCAACTAACTGCTACTATTTTTGGTCTTTTTCTGATTCAATGTAGATATCAAATTTCCTTTAAGTGTGTTGACCGATAAAAATCAAAATATTTCGTCACATAACCGTGGTAACAGTATTATCAAAAGTGCTTAGAGAACGTAGGTATGAGGTTACCATAGAAACTTAAATATCAGTAGTTGGAAACTCTGTGACATACAATATTGTCTTTTACAAACAATATTAGCAGGTTATTTTACCGAGTTAGTAAGGACTGGTAAAGTTCAGCGAAATAGAGAATTTCAGAAGTTACTAGTTGGGTAGAAAAAGATAAGAAATCACATAACTAAAATGTTTTGGTTTTATAGGAGACTAGAAAGGTTCCTGACCAGCAAAAAGCTAGAAAATAGTGACAACCTCAGGAAAAAAGATTCCTGGAACACTTTGGCTATAAGATTGCTGAAAATTGAATTCATGGCTGCATTTGAAGGGTCAATAAATAAAAGCAGTCAGTGAAATCAACGTTTCGCTATTAAATGTTCAGAAAATACAAAAGATAAGAGATGATGTTGACCGATGCTATAGGAAAATTATCATTTTGCTTCTTTCAGGCAATATGGCAAAAACTATCGAGAAACTGAATGCATCAAAATACTTATAAGGAAAAAACGTATCAATGATGAAATCATTACTTTGGTAATTATGAAGTATTTTAGTGAATTTTAGCGGCCAATTTGTTTGATAATTGCTATTTTGCTTTATTTATCAATCTTCTGAAAAACTTTTGATTTAAGTTATTTATTCTATATTTAACTCAATAATAACAAAAAAGGATGAATATTGATTATTAAAATAAAAGTAAAATTATTTTGACTCTTTTAATACGAATATATTGATTCAACAAATCAACCCCAATAAGCTCAAAGCTAAAAACCGTCTGTTAAATGCTCAAATATAATTTTTCTTTTTAACTACTAAACTCATTGTATTACCAAAAATGGAAAATAGATAAATCTCTAAGACTATCGTTTAAATATAATTATTTTATCGAATTTGTTATTTTCACTACAAATTTCCTGAAACATTTGCCTTGAAAAACTGCCTTCCTTTTAAAAAGACAGATTTACTAAAAGTCTCTGTCCTTGATATACTTATGTATATACTTTAATTTAAAAGTATTAATTGATATGATTAATTTTACTTATTTTTCCAAACAAATTATATAAGTAATGTTATACAAATAACTAAGTAAACTTGCATTAATTAAAACCCTTATTAATTTTTAAGACAAAACAATCAAGTAACTAATCTATATCTTTTAAATAAATTATCATTAAAAAATAATAACAACCAGAAAGTCTATAAACTAAAAAAGGCATCTTTTTAAAATAAAAAAGCTTCAGATTTCTTAAAGTAAAATAAAAACATTATATAGCATATTATTATTATGTGGCATATTTTTAGTTACAATTAACAGCTGAGTATTTAATTTTAGATTTGCACTTGACTGTTGCTGAGAAATAATTTATTTTTAGTCAAGCATAACAATGGTTGTTGTGAATTTATTTATTTTTTAATAATTCTTTGTTAAAACTATACTTTAATTACATTATTAAGTTACTAATTAATTAAATGATTAATTAATCATATTGTAATTAAAATTACCTATTAATTAAAAATTATTTATAATAAAACAAGGAGTAATAATACTTTATTTCATGTTGACTCTTTAATTAGTATATGCATTAGTTAAAAGTAGTTTTTCTGTTATCATATTTTAAAATCATATTTTACAAAGCTATCTTTTGCCTTATTTTTTATTAATCAAATTTGATCAAATCAAATTCAACTTTGACTTGAAATGCTATCAAATTTTCGAATTCTATTTTACTATTTATGTTTTTGTTATATTATGTAGTTAAAAAAAAGGTTCTGTATGTGATAAAAAATAAACTAAATTCCATAAATATTTTTTTTGCTTTCAATCTGAACTTATAGTTTTTAATATGTTTTTAATGTTCTGTAGAATGTTTTAGTTTATATTGTTGTTTCTTATTTTTCTAAAATATCAATAGCCTATGGCATATATATATATATATCAATTAATAATTTTAAAAAAAGCTTTATTTCATTGTTTGTTTGATTAATTAAATCTGTATATCATATAGTGAAACATAAAATTATAGTACTTTTATCATTTAAACTGATTTTTTGAAAAAAGTAGAAATATAGTAAAATTTGTTTTATTGATAAAACATTGACTTTGAAATTGAAAAGAATGTTTAATGTTAATTTTTCTTTCAGCTATTATTAGAGTGTTTGTAGTGAATTTTTTTGATACTTGAATCAAATTCATTATTACTAGATATTTTGTTATGTAAATGCCATAGCTATCTATTATCAACTGATAACTATTTAGTATTTAATATAACTGTCAGTAACTGTATTTGTTTATTTAATCTCTTTTTGATTTTCAAAACTGATAAAAATCTATACTTCAATTTTGTTTTATAAAGTTGAAGCCTTTAAAGACAACTTTACTAAATCAAGTTTACCATGACTGACAAGGCAAGTTGTAAACCAGCAGCTCAGGTATTTTTTAAACTATTTTGTCAATTTAAAAATATAAATATTTTAATTAAAGCGCTTCAAGCTGAATTTGTATTATTCTGCAAAAAGAATTTTAACAAAGAATTTGTTAGAAGTTGTTAGAATTTGTTTTGAATTTAAACCGAGAAATTTATGTTCTTATTATAACTTTTGTACAAGCAGTCTAGCAGCAAAAATAATATTTTTTCTTGATAACAGAACCAAATCTTGTTTTTAATATCTTTAAAAAGTATTATTTTCTAGGAACGACGTCTTACCCGAGTGGAGATTGATTTTATCCTTAATTTGATTGAAAACGAGCGCAACATAAGCAATGAAGCAATGTATTTGTGTCTTCAATATATGGTACGTTAAATCCAACTAACTATTTTCTGATGTACTTATGTAACAGAAGTTTATCAATAAAACATCAAACATTTTTAAGATACGTACTCTGAACCAACGAGATAACCAACCAGTTGAACCGGTTGAGAACGAGGATGAAGTAGATGAACCTGACGAAGGAGATGATAACGATGACGTTGATCACGTTGATGATGATGCTGATGATCATGTTGATGATGATGTTGATGATGATGACGACGACGACTTTTTTGGTAAGGACATTTTATTAATTACTCTTTTCTAAAAACTCTTCCTTTTTATTTGAATATTTCACTTATTTATTTTGTATTTTTTTATTTAGTTGACGATGCAGAGTTCTTCTACGAGGTTGATGATGATTGGGACTTCGAAAATGATGAAGGGTATGAAGATGAAGGTAAATAATCTAAACTTTAATGAAAACATTGTTAAACTTTTATGGATTTCTAAAAATTATTTTGTTGTTTTTAGGTGTAGAACTTTAATTGCAGCTGATTCCAAGAGCTGATTCCAACCCCAAACATTCTTATAAAAGAAATTTGTTGCTTTTCTGCCATCATTCTTGATATACTGTTCTTAAAATTCTTTTTCTTACTATAACAGGCGCAAGTTCTTTTGCAAATAAAAACTGATGTAATCCAATAAGGTATTTAGTTACAAAAATATTTTTGTTCAAATATTTTTTGATGAGAGATGATTTTCTTAAATGAAGTTTTCTTGATTGAAATGTATTTAGAAATTTACATTAGACAAATTTGTTCTTTCAATTTTAACATTGCATTCTTATCTCATCTTTTTACTGATTTTGTACAAAATTAAAGTTTATAAATCAAGTTGAAGGTTAGATGCTTTTTTAAAAACTATTAAAAAAATCTGCTTGAAAAAATTAATATAATTCACTTAGGCATTGATGGCGAGATTTCATCTAAGGAGAGCTCATAGCTGGTGTAGACCTCTAAAGCTGGATTAGCAGTATTTTAGGTGACTTGCGTGCGGAGTCACTTAGTCACTCAGGGAGAGTATCTTGTAAATTTTGTTCTTAAGATGTTTGTAAGATTCTTCAATTTTATTGATAATAGATTGGAAACATTTAAAAAACATTTGCATGAAAGGAGTAGTTTAAAAAGTCCATCGACAGATCTTCAGGATCAGATCTTAAATCTCCAAATCATATCTTACAGATTCGATCTTTTGTTTATACTTTTCCCATTTTTAGTTTTTACCATTTAAAAACATTCATAATTTTACTTTAGAATCATCTTTTGATCTTTAGATTCTATGAAATAGAATCATCAGCTTTCATTAATTAATTACTTATTAGCTTTGTGCTGTTTAAAATAATTTGATCAATTTGTCACTATATGTCTTTTACTTCCTAGTATAAGGGAAAAACTAGTAATTTTTCGGCTTCTTTCAACTTTCTTGTAATCTATACAATCTGGCATACACTATGAGCATTACATGAGCTACAATTTTAGTCTTTTGTAGAGTTGTTTGAGAGAGTTTTCTAGTAATTGTTAACATTGCTAAAATAATTTTTAAAAAATCGAAAAGTTTTCTGGATAGCAAGTATCATTTTTCATCGGCTGCTGAATGAACAGCTAGATTTAGGCCAAAGATATTTACAATTGCTTTGGAAATTGTCTTCTTTTTTAAAATCAAGTGAAAAACTTACATTTCAATATTTCTTTGCTTATTTTACTGAATTTCTAGAAAATTATTGTTCTATATTGTTTTGAATAATTGTAATACTTTTATCACAAGTTGTTTTAGTTCAATTCAACACTGCTGACTTGTAGAGCTTTTGGAAAACTTATGAAGTTTTTACAACTTGCTTAATAGTTTTATATCAATTATTAATTTATTAAGTTAAAATCGGCGATACATATTTTGACTATTATTTTTGATAATTTTTAATGTTCTTAGAGTTAAAAAAGTTACTGTTGAAGTAAGAACTTCAATTGTAAATTATAGCTATATGCATAACAAAAATGATTTATGTAACATCATTTAAAAATTATAATTAAATCTTGATTAGTTTCTGAAAAATACTTTTAAAAATGTTTTTGTTTTTATCTTAAGAAACTTAGTATGGCTGAAAATCTGAATTGATAGTTTTTAAAAGATCATTTTCGTATCTAATTTTTTAGACATTTGTTTATTTTTACATATACTAGGCACTATTAAAAGAAAACTGTTTATATAAAATGTTATATATTTATTAGAAGTTGGTGAAGTTTAGGTTAAAAAATTCTTAGTCAAAATATTTTTTTTAAAATTGTTTTATTTAAAACTTTTGTATTATAAATAAAGAATTTTACAAGCTAGATAATATCTTTTGTACAAATCAATGAGTTTTTTTAATGATTCTGAAAGTTAGTTTTAAGATGGTGCTAATTTCAAAAATGGCATTAAACTGACAATTAAATTAAATACTTAAAAAACAGATTTGTTGAAACAATTCATCACATCAATTCCTAAGCAATTTACATTTGATACACAAAAGTGTTTGAAAACTTAGCTATGAAAGTGGTTTGTGTTTCAGCAAAATGTTAGTCTAATTAATCATTACTTTTTTGGCTTATTTCTACCAAAGTTAGTTTTTGCTTTTAAAATGAATTTTATATTTAAAAAATACTTAAACTTCCACTTTAACTTCTTGAAAATCTATTCATAATAGTTATAGTTCAGCAAATTCCTTTTCAAAAAGTTTCCCATAAACTTAATAGATTTTGAAAAATTAAACTTCTGAACAAAAAGTTTGTTTTCATTAACCTTTTTTTTTCAAATTTAAAATTGTCTTACCATTTCTACTTTGATTTGTAAGTCTTACCCTAGATTTAAACAGTTTGTAATTTAAAAAATTTCTAAAGACTTTTTGCTAAAATTTAATAGTTGATCGAAGTATATAATTATATTTTCAGCTGTAAAACAAATCGTCCACTCATGCGTTAAGTGTTGAAATCGTGAGAAAAATTCATTAGATGATTTATTGCTGTAATTTTTTTTACTTAACTCTCAAAAACTGATATTTTTATCACAGTATGTTGTCTTCTAAGAAATGATAATCTCACCAGTTATTAACTTTCTAAATTTCTTTTTAGTACACAAAAGTTTTAAAATTTTCATCATAAGACTCAAATAACTTTCTTATTTTGAGGTGCTTGCAATATTTTATTCATGGAAATGAAGGCTTAAAATTATAAGAAAATAAAATAAATGAATAAGAGATATTTTGATGGTGAAACAATGAAATGTAAGTTTATTCAAACAACTGATAAAAAGAAACTTAAATTGAAAGGAATATAACCAGAAATGTTGTAATAGGGTTATATTTCACAAAAAAAAACATAATATAAATCATCTGCAGAAATTTAATAAGATTATCATGAGAGCTTAGATTATTTGAAAAAAAATTAAAATTGACAATTAATCCAATAATATTGGTGAAAAAAAAACATTAACAGAGCTTCACAGAATCATACATGTATAAAAACGTCTTTATTTCTTTTTTTAAAACTAACATCACCAGCATCAACTACATATGCATTCAAAATAATTTCTGTATGCTTCAGAGTAATGAAGTCACCTACCTTAGGGTCATTCACTTGATCAGGGGTTTTTAAAAGTTAAAGTCTTTGCTAACCAATTAGGAAAGTAAATATATCAAACAGAATTTCTTTGATTTTATTATTGTATGATTGCAATCAACTTCAATACCATCAGATTGAGGAGATGAATATTTAATAACAATTATAAATATTTATCAGTTTTGCTATTTGATGATAAATATGTTAATAAAATATCACAAAGTTTTCAATAAAGTTTCAAAATATACTTAATTTAAAATGATTACTTTTTTGTAAAACAATTCTTGGTAATTAATAAAATGGTCCTTAAAAATAAAAAGTTTAGCAAAAAAGGCAAATCATTAAATTTACATTTGAAAATACTTTTTTTCTTGAGTATTTATTAAAGCAATAAAATGTATCAAATCTTTAAAGTTAATGTTAATTATGATTCAATTTCAAAAATATCCATTAATGGTAAAAACTGATAAAAGTTTAAAATACAGTTTTGTTGACAATTTTTCTGAGCAAAACACATATAAATATCTAATCTTGCTAAACAAGTAAGTTTTCACATCTTTTAATTTTAAAAATCAATTTTGAGGCTTCTTAAAATTGCTAAACTAAGCTTCTGCATTTTGAAGCAAATTTTAAATTTTAAAATTATTTAGGTTAGTTGTTTCATCTTTTTAAATATTTCAATAATTTTAAAATTTAAAATTTGCTTCAAAATGTAAATTTGTAAATCTAAAATTTCGTCATTTCATCATTTTGTAACTCTAACTTTTCATAGTTGCTATAATTCAGCAAATTAAAATATTTTCTTTAAAAATTTTCATTAAAAATATTTCCATATAATTTCCATATAAGAAAAAGTTGGAACAAATAAAACGTGTCCTACATTTTTTTCAAATTTCAAATTATGCTACAAAGTCTTCGTGACTTGTAAATTGTTTTTTTCCAAATTGATTAAAATTTATTGTTATTCAATAAACTACCTGATAATTTTCATTAAAATTTGACGAACAGCCTTATAAAGATAGAAATACTTTTTCTTTGATGGTAATGAATAGTAAAAAAATCACTCAAGCATGGAGTGTATATGAAACATTTATTAGTTTGGTTTTGGATAATTTTCTATCTAAGTTTCAAAAACTAACATTTTTATCATTCTTATATCTTACTCTAATATATTCACTCTTAATGGAGCACAACTGATATTGTAACTTAAGTAAATTTTCAATAAACGTTCAAAAAACAGATTTTGATTCTTTAAAATTTTAATCATTCGAATTTTAATCACGTTTATTATCATGACAATTAAACACGGTGAATAAAGTGATGATGAAATATAAGTTGTAAGTGTATTTATCAAGAAACTTAAATTAAAACTATTTGAATGAAATGTTGTAATAGGGTCATATTAGAATTTATATAAAGAAACTAAAAAAGATTTAGAGAGATTAGATTATTAGGGGCAAAGTTGATCTTAAAAATTAACTTGAGGATAGTAAAGGATTGCTAAGCATCTTTAAATGAGCTTTACATAATCCGGCATCCTCATTGCAGGTAAGGGTCTTCAGTTTTTCTTTTAAGCAGAATAACATCTCCTTCAACAATTCCATATGCGTTCAGAGTAGCATATTCACGGTCCAGTTCTGGATAAAAACCCACATGGGGTGCATGGACATAAGCACAGATCTTCATCAGTTTCAGGACCTGCATTTCCATTGGAAAATCGAATAGGTCCAGTATTGTCTCTTTAAACTCTCTAATTGTTGTACTTCCATCAACTTCAATCTCAAGATTGTGATCAAGCAAATAATGTTTGATAGCAATTATAAACATTGTTGATCAGTTTTAAATCTGAAAAAAAGATGTTAAAAGTTTTTAAAATATGTAAAACAATTTTAACTTATTATTATTTTAACTAAACAAAGTAAAATATACATTTATGGTTCATAAAATGTTTCATTATCTAGCTAAATTTATTATAGTTTAACTTAAAAAACTAAAATAACAATATAGTGACAATGGTAATATACAACTTTTATATATAAGTAAATATTTATTTTCATTTCTATTTGTGCTATAAACATGCCATACTGACAAAAACTGTAGCTTTTTTAAATACTCAAAAATCATAAATATAAATATTTTTCAATAAGTTGATTTAGTTTGTACAGTTTACTCAAATTAAATTTAGACTTCCCTTGAAAGTTTTTCTAATAAAATTTAATGATAAATCAAAATAGATTACAAACAAAAGTGTTTTATAAAGTTTTATTTATACAATTATCTCTAAAATAGTTTAAAGCAGCTACAGAGTAAAAAGACATATATAATAAATAATATATATTTACTATTAGAAATTACTAACCTTAAATATAAAAATTACAAAACTTTTAAGTTAACAATAAGAAAAAAACGTCAGCCTAATTGAGTCTAGATTACATCTATAAGTTGTTAGAATCTATAGAGTATAAGAATTTATAATTTGTTAAATTGTAAATATTTTATAATTTGTTCTATTACCCTAGGTATAGTAAGAAATAAACAATACATCAAGAAATAAAACAGTACTAATTAAATAGTTCTAATGAATAGTTCTATACATTATAAAAATATTTTATCCTAAAAAAAAGTTATGAAAAGAAGAGTGTTAGTGATTATCGATTAAAAATATCTTCCACTACTTTTACTTCATACAGATCTTTTCACAAAGATCTTTACCACAAACTATAAAGTTTATCTCTTAGAAAATAATATAAACTTGAAATAAACAATTTACTTTATAATCAAGCAATGTAAATTTTTCACTCTGTTCAATAAATTTCAGCCCCTTTTAAACATAATAAAGTCGATATTAGATTTATTTTCCTTGAAAATATTCAAAGAAATATATTTATAAGCAAAATTAGTTACTGATCTACCAACAATTTCAAATCTTAACCATAAATAAAGAATTGTTTTATTTTTTTAAGGTAAACTAAATTATTTTTTCAGCATTTAGGAGATGTTTTCAAAATAGCAATAAGATACAATATAAGATGTAACAACAAATTAAATTTATATTTCTTATAAAAAGGTCATATAAACTATAAATACCAACCATTAATTACAATATTAATTAATCAAATTGCTTAGACTATAATTACTAAATCACTAATAACAAATAACATGAGGTTTTAAATATTATTTAATTAGAACTTAAAAATAAATTTTACAACATAATGACATATAAATAAATTCTCTATTTAATTCTATTTTATTCTTTAAATAAATAAAGAAGAAATTGTTTATAAGCTTCTTTCAATACAGAGCCGGTCAGAAATTATTCTGATCTAAAAATAGTCTATTTATCCCGCGAACCCATCGTGGGTTAAATAGTTTCTCATTATTGAACCATAATGGCTTATCAAAACTTTCATAGAAACATTATATGAATATTTTTATATGATTTTATGCAATACAATAATTTTTATAATTTAAATTGTTTACGAGTTGCAAAAATAAATATAATATTATGTTAGGTTTGAATTTATAAAATATAAAATTAAATTTTTCTTTAAAATTTTTAAAGAAATTTACTACACTGTTAAAAATCTATTGAAATAACAGTTTTATATTTTCGAGTAGTAAATAAAAAAATATAAGAAATATAAAACCTGTTAAAAACTAGAATATTTCTAGCTGTGATTACTGCATAAGGAAATAATTAAATATATAATTATAATATATGAACTTGATGAGGAAAATTAAATCATAGCTGTAATTTTTTTAATTTTTAGTGCACATAATAGGCAGTTTTGATAATATTCTCGATATAACCTTGATCAAGTTTTAATGGATACACAGGTAAGCTACTTCAACCAGCATAAAATGTTACAATGTTCTAATCTCTAGAAAAGGGAAAAAAAAGGAATCTTGAAAAAAAATATCACGAACTACAAGAGTAACAAACCTTAAGCAGATGAAGAATAGGAAAACAAATAGTATTTGAAGTTTCAAAATAAAATCATCAAAAGCTTCAACTTATGATTAGAAGAATAAATCCTTCGTAAAAGGTAAATCATAATTTTTAAAGATTATTATGCTTTGTAATGCAACAAAGTAAGTGTTCACTGGTTATTCTCAAAATTATCATTTGTAGATTGGTAATGAAGAATATCAATATAGAGAATTTAATTTTTTCAATTTCAATGAAATCTAGAGTGTAATAAACAAAGCTTGCTGTTTATTTTCGTTCTTATCTTAATTTTGATTTATTTATAAGTTTGATGCATAAACAACACAAAAAAAGTTCAAGTTTAAGTTTTATATATTAAAAATTTTATTATTTGAGAAACACCCAACCAATCTTTGAAATTTAGTATGTAGTAGGATATGTTAAACAAAACTTGCTCTTTATTTTCGTTCTTATCTTAATTTTAATTTGTTCGTAAGCTTGAAGCATAAACTACTAATATTTAAAAAATCCAAAAGATAATTTTAATAGTCGTTACAACTTTCCTTTTCTGAAAAAACAGCATTTCAAAAACAGAAATACTAAAACAAAAAGATATATTATAATTATTTTTGTAAAGTTTAATTGACTGATTAGTTTTAATAATTGATAAACACACAGGAAATTGTTTACAGAATATTTATAGATTTTCTAAAGTTTTAACCTAACAGAGAATTCGACATTGAAGAGAAGAAGTTTATTTACCAGGTTAAATCATCAAGACAAAATTATCATTATAGATATTTTACCCACTAAGAAGTTTAAAAGTAAAAGTGTAAAATGTTGATGAAAAGGTTGTTTAGCCATAATTGTAACCAATGGTGTAGTTAAGGAAATGATTGATAAATATAGTTGATGTAGTTAATATTGTAGTTGATGATGTATTTGATAAAAGTTGGTGATCTAATTGGTGATTTAATAATGTTATATTAGATAAAGAAATTGATTTTATGCTTAATAGTGTAGTTGATGATGTAGTGGATGACGATGTAGTTGATGGTGTAGGTAATGATATAAGTTAAATTAATCTGATGATGTAGTAGATGATGTAGTTGATGATGTAACTGATGACGTTGTTGATGATGTAGTTGATGAAGTAGTTGATGTTGCAGTTGATGATGTAGTTGATGATGTATTTAATGAAGTATTTGATGATGCAGTTGATGATGTAATTGATGACGTAGTTGATGATGTAATTGATGACATTGTTGATGATGTAATTGATGACGTTGTTGATGATGTAGTTGATGTTGCAGTTGATGATATAGTTGATGATGTTATAGTTGATCAAGTAGTTGATGTAGATGATGATGTAGTTGATGATGTAATTGATGAAATAGTTGATGATGTAGTTGATGATGTAGTTGATGATGTAGTTGATGATGTAATCGATGACGTAGTTGATGATGTAATTAATGACGTAGTTGATGATGTAATTGATGACGTTGTTGATGATGTAGTTGATAATGTAGTTGATGATGTAGTTGATGTTGCAGTTGATGATGTAGTTGATGATGTAAATGATGACGTAGTTAATGATGTAGTTGATGATGTAGCCGATGCTGTAGTTGATGATGTAGTTGATGATGTAATTGATGATGTAGTTGATGACGTAATTGATGACGTAATTGATGATGTAATTGATGACGTTGTTGATGAAGTAGTTGATGAAGTAGTTGATGTTGCAGTTGATGATGTAGTTGATGATTTAAATGATGTTATAGTTGATGAAGTAGTTGATGTAGATGATGATGTAGTTGATGATGTAGTTGATGAAGTAGTTGATGATGTAGTTGATGATGTAGCCGATGCTTTAAATGATGAAATAGTTGATGATGAAGTTGATGATGTAGTTGATGATGTAATTGATGACGTAGTTGATCATGTAATTGATGACAAAATTAATAATGCAGTTAATGACATAATCATTTTTTATTATGGTATAATCAGTAATGGATGACAATGTAGGCAATATAGACACAATTGGTGATCCAAATAATGATGCAGTCAATGATGTAACTAATGACTTGGTTGATGGAATAAGCAATGACGAATTGAAAATATAGTTGATGATATAGCTAATTAAACTGTTATCTAAATAGTTAATTATATAGTTGATGCTATAATCTATGCTTGTATTGATTATGTAGTTCCCGATATAGTTGACGATTTATTTGATGATGCAGTTGATAATTTAGTTGATATTGTAGTTAATGATTTAGTTAATCCTGTAGACAACTAATTAGTTGATTATGTAATTGTTGTTGTAGTTCATGAGGTAGTTGCTATCCCAGATGATGATGTGGTTGATGCTGTATTTGATTTTATAGTAAATGATCTAGTTGTCGACACAAATATGATGTAGTCAGTAATGTAGTCAAAAATTTATTTAAAGTCACGGTTGGGGGTTTGATTACTGAAGCAACCGATGATGTAATTAATTATGTAGTTGATTAAGTAATTGATGACGTACCTGATGGTGCAGTTAAAGATGAAGTCAGTTAAACAGCTAACAAAGTATTTTACCTTGCAGCTGATATTTATTTTTATTATGTAGTTGTAGATGTTGTAAGTTGTGAAATCGAAAATGTACAAATTATTGATCTTGTTGATAATTTTAAAAATGATAAAGTGTATAGTTTAATTGATTATTTTTTTTTATTTGATGATCTTGTTTTTGATCTAACTGATTATATAACTAATAATGCATCTGATAGTTTAATTAAAAGTTTAACTTTTGGAACCAATAAAATGTGTCCAGCATTTTTTTTCAAATTTCAAATTATGCTACAAAGTCTTCCTAAAATGGAAATTGTTTTTCCAAATTGGTTAAAGTTTCTGTTGTTCAATAAACTGCCTGATAATTTTCATTAAAATTTGACGAACAACCTTATAATGATAGAAATACTTGTTTCTGATGGTAATCAAAAGTAAAAAATTCACTCATGCGTGAAACATTTATTAGTTTGGTTTGGCCTGATACTTTTTTATTTAAGTTTCAAAAACTAACATTTTTATCATTCTTATATCTTACTCTAAAAAATATTAAACTTGTCAGTAAATTTAATAGTAATTTTTCAGTTTTCTTATTTATGCACAATTTTTGTAGGATTTTTGTGTTAAAGAGAAAAAACTTTAGTAAATTTTAAAGAAAACTTTCGTAATATATGTATATATCCTCTTTAAAGTTTTAACCATTTAAATGAACGTTTATTACCATAATAAAATAAATTAAAGACAATAAAGAGAATAAAGTAATAGTTTGATGATGAAATATAACTCATAAGTTTACTTAACAACTAACAAGAAACTTAAATTAAAACTATTCACAAAACATAAAAGTAAACATTTTTTTAAATAACTTTTTACACAACAAGAGAACAGAATTTGCAGAAGAGAATTTGAGGAAACTTAGAAAGAACATCAAGAGATCTTAAATAAATTGAGAGAAAATTACTTTCAAAAATTGATTTGAGAATATTGATCAGAAGTAAAGAAGCATTAACATAATTATTCATGCATAAAAAGTCCTTGAGATCTTTTCCCTAGAAGAATAAGGTCTCCAGCAACAATTCCATATTCATCTAGAGTAGCATCTTCACGTTCCAGTTCTGGATAAAAACCTCCATTCGGAGTATGATTAAAGATTTTCATCAGTTTCAGAACTTGCTGATCAATAGGAAAACCAAATAAATCATCAAGAATACTTTTGAGTTTTTTAATTGTATAACTGCCATCAACTTCAATATCAAGATTAAAGAGAAACATATAATGTTTAATAGCAATTACGAACATTATTTTTCAGTTTTTAAATCTGTAAAAAAACATGTTGTTGTAAAATATTTTAAAATAAGCTCAAAAATAAAATAAATACAAAGTAAAAGAGTTAATTTTACAATTTAGAGAACGCCTGAATATCTACCTAAATCTATTATAGTTGAATTTATAAAACTAAACTAACAATTTTGTGAGAATGGTAGTTTGAAAACTTTCAAGATTTGTAAATATTTATTTTCATTTTTTATCTAAATTATAAACATTCCGTAGCCTAAAAATAACATAGTTATAAACACTGTAGCTTTTGTAAATACTCAAAAATCATAAGTATATTTTTTTCAATAAGTTAACTTAGTTTGTATTCAAACTAAATTTTATTTTCCTATGAAAAATGTTTCTCAAAATACTTTGTCAAAATGTAAGATTTTCTAATTTGCAAAATTTCAAATAATTTAAAGTTTGTTCTATCACCTTAAGTTTAGTGAGAAAAACCGATTAAATAATTTTTCAAAAAAACTGCATCAATTACATAGTTATAACGTACATTAAAAAAAAACTAAACTAATAATATTTCTTCCCAAAATAGAAAAGTTTTGAAATAAACACTTAATTAGTATCATTAAAAATGATGTCCAGCTCATTTTTACTTCTACTTTTATCAAGAAGATCTTGTCACAAATTTATCACAAACTAAATGTTTGAATACAAAAAAATCTAATTGACGTTTATCTCCAGAAGTAAGTTTTTTTTTAGAAAATAATATAAACTTGAAATAAACAATTTATTTTATTATCAAGCTATGTAAATTTTTCATTATGTTTAATAAATTTCGGCCCCTTTTAAACATAATAAAGTTGATATTAGATTTATTTTCCTTAAAAATATTCAAAGAAATACAAGTATGAGCAAAATTAGTTAGTTCAACTACTGAACTACCAACAATTTCAAATCTTAACCTTAAATAAACATTTTTTTTTTATTTTTTTCAAGGTAAACTAAGTTTCCTTGTTCAGCATTTAAGAAATGTTTTTAAAATAACAATGAAGCATATATTAAGACGTAACAACAAAATAAATTTTCATTTCTTAGAACAAATTGAAAAAAATTGCATAATACTGTTATTAATACAAGCTTAGTGTGTAAATCTATAATAACAAATAACATGAGGTTTTTAATGTTATTCAATTAGAACTTAAAAATAAATTGTACAACATAATGACATATAAATAAATTCTCTATTTAATTCTATTTTATTCTTTAAATAAATAAAGAAAAAATTGTTTATAAGCTTCTTTCAATACAGAGCCGGTCAGAAATTATTCTGATCTAAAAATAGTCACTTTATCCCGCAAGCCCATCGTGGGTTAAATAGTTTCTCATTATTAAACCATAATGGCTAATTAAAACTTTTATAGAAACATTATATAAACTTTTTTTTACATTTTTCGAAAAAATATTAATTTTAAACCATTTAAAATGTTTTTTAATGCAACAAAGTAAGTGTTCACTGGTTATTCTCAAGATTATTATTTGTAGATTGGTACTGAAGAATATCAGTATAGAGGATTAAATTTCTTTCAATTTCAATGAAATCTAGAGTGTAATAAACAAAGCTTGTTGTTTATTTTTAAAAATATTGTATTACAAACTACATCAGGAATTCAACATTGAAGAGAAGAAAATATTAACCAGAAAACATTTTCAAAGCAAAATTCTCATTATATATGTTTTGGCGCAGATGAAACTTAACGGTAAAATTGTAAGTTCTGGATGAAATTAATTGTGTAGCTAATAATGTAACGGAAGGTGTAGTCAAAGAAGTGAATGATAAAACAGCTGATGATGTAGTTGATGATGTAATTGTTTTTACAATTGATGATCTAATTGATGGTGTGTATAAGGACACATTTTATAGTGAAATTGATATTATAGTTGATGATGTAGTTAATATTTAAATTGATGATACCGTTAGTGATAATGTAACGAATGCAACTGATCTTATACTTAATGGTGTAATTGATTGTGTATTTAGTGATATAAGTGCCATATAGTTAATGTTGTAGATAAAAATGGATAAATCTGGATTTAGAATTTATGATTTAGTTTACTATCTAGTATTATAATGAAGATGGTTTCACACGTGATAGTGTAGTTAAAGATGTAGTTGATAACATCGTTGATAGAATAGGTGATGATGTAGTTGATGCAAAAATTGATACTTTAGTTGATGAAATAGTAGATAGTCTGATTTATGATGTGGTTGGTATTACATTTTACAATGTAGCTAGTGAAGAAATTGATAAAGTATTTGATGATGAAGTTGGTAGTTTAGTTGATGCTGAAGTGTTTAATGAAGTTGGTGAGGTATTTTACGCTCTAATAAAGGATGAGCTATTTGATGATAGAGATTTTTAACTAATTTTTTAATAAACATTTTTCTTTACAGTGAATTGTTATAGTTCATTTCTCAGTATCTTATAACAAAATTCTTTCTGAACCATATTCCTATTTTCGAAAACCACTTGCAATAAACTGAAATAGAAAATTTGTTTGAAGATTTTGATCTTAAAAACAAGATCATTTTTAAATTTATTTTCATATTTTTAGTTGAAGTTTTTAAAGAAGTAAAAATCTAAGAATTTTGTAAAATTTAGTTGATACTCAAATCTGATACCATATATATCTAAGACTAAACATATATCATTCTTATAGAATGACTTTGTAATCATGTTTTTACGTAATTGTAAGTTGACTTACAAAACTCACTTCATGTTAAATAAGTTTTAAAAATTTCTCTTTACTTTAATCAAACCTTTTCTGTTAAAGCAAACTAAAACCAAGTTTTTCACGTACCAGAGTTTCAACTAAACCTAACTTCATCATTATATACATCTACATCAAACTTTTTTTCAATTTAGAGATTTATCAACATAATTTTAATAACATTTCACAATTTCACACATCCCAACTTATAAATACTATTTAGCTGAATTTATTGTCCAAACAGATTCTCCATAGAAAATTATAAAATTATTTTATCATAAATTAAAATATCAGATGTTAACAGAGTAAGTTTGCCAAGTTCAATAGTTGCAAATTACAAACTGCAATGATTGAGACTAACATATAAATTGATAATGATGAGAGAACTGTTTAAAAGATTCCTTTTAAACCTGATTGAAAAATGATAATGAAAAGCACATTAACACAGATTGACGAGAAATATTATACGACAACACGGTTCTGTTATCATCATTCAGGATCTCTAAGTTGTCTTGATTGAGTGGATTAACAGCATCTTTATTATGAATTATCACTAGTTCATCTAATGGGGTGTCAAACAGATGAGATGCCAACTCTTTTAATTCATAAACTTTAGAGTTATCATCCAAATTAAAATACCAGACTAGTTCCATCGGGTATCTTTTAACTTTAAGTTGTACCATTGTATATCTAAAAATAAACTTAAATATAATTAACTAGAGAATTTTTTTTCATAATTCATTATACAGTCAATTGAAAAAACTAAGTAAATAATAACTACCTATTTATTACATTTATTTAAATAAATTCTATAAGCTTTTGTATATAAACTATTTTTCACTTAAAGTGAAAATGATAAAACTTCATGAAAATTCATTTTACAAATATTTATTACTTATAAATATATAAACTTTCTAAAATAATCAAATTATCTTAAAATAACAACTATACAATTGTTAGACTAAAAAACTCTAACTTCAAATAATATAATTGAAATATATTTTAAATAGTTAAGACAGAAATGCTTTCAAGAATTTTACTTTTGCTGTTTTTATTGTTGTTAAATCTTAAGAAAAAATATTTTATTAATTAAAGCTTTTAAAACCGTTTAATTTTTGTTTAATTACATTTATTTTATTGTTTCTACTAAAAACTTCTATGTATTTTCTGGTAGACTCATTCTCTTAATAAATATATGTTTTTGTTTTCTCTTATAATATACATTTATGATGCAAACCAAAGAAAGTATTATGTGCTTTATAAGTTTTTCAATAGACCAATTTTGTAATGTTACAATTAGAAACTAAATGTTTGATAGACAAATGATGAAACAAAGTAACTTATTAACAAGATCAAAGTTATCTTACAAACATTTTCCATTTATTCATTTTTAAAGATCCGAACTTTTTTAAAGGAAAACTAAGAATATTTTCAATATCAATTAACAGTTTTAAGATGCTTATTATATAAACTGCATTTTAGTTACTTCTTCCTTGTAATCATAGTTATGTTTTGTTCAATAAACTTACTAGAAAACTAAGAGGAGATATACCACTGTATCTAATTATTTCAAAACCAGGAAGCTTTAGAAATCAAATTCATTTTACATAAACTTTAACTTTTATAAGTTTATTTATAGATTAGAGATGTTGTTGTAAATTTGCAGCTTAATGATGTTGCAATTAAATAGATAAGCTTTAAATCGACAATTTTTTAGTTATCTTCTACAAAAGAGTTTTAGATTTGAATTAGTACAATTTAAAATTACTTCTTTCAGAAAATCTTTAATTAAAAAGTTTGACAAATAAATAGTATCTTTATAATATTTAAACTTATTTACATTTTTATGGCAAATCATATCAGATAAACGTTTTTCAATTTTATTCTTTGTGATAAGTCTGTTATCTTAATTTAAATAATATTTGATTATTTTAACTGTTATTAAAATCAGAAACTTATAATCAGAATTTTCAGTCTAAGACAAATATTTAAAAATATTGACCTATATTTATAAACTGAAATCTTTTAAAATAAAGCAGAAAAAAATCATCAAATTTATTGTTAAGTTTACACAATAAGGCAAAAAAAGTTTATTAATCTGCAGAATTTGCTAAAAGTAATCTTATTAGTTGGAAGAACAATTCTAACTCTTTATCATCATCTAAGTAATTTATAACATAAACCGAAATTTCACATTTTAAAACTATAAACTATCCGTATATAATTTAAATGGTGATGATTTTGATGATGATGATGATGATGATGATAATGGTGATGATTTTGATGATGATGATGATGATGAAAGTAAGAAAATGAAAAAAAGTATGATCATTTTAAACCAAAAAATAGTATTTGATTGCAACCTGAAACAGTTTTAATATCTTAATATTTTTCTTCTATCTCTTTTACTAAAATATATATATGACAATTTATACAGCTAATCTAATTAGGCATTACTAAAGGGAATCTAAGAAATTGGTCAACAAGGCACTACTTGCAATAAGAAATTACCACTAGCATCTGTCAGTACCAGATTCAATGAAAATATTTTTAGTTTTATTTTAATAATGACTTCTTCAACAGAGTTTTTACCTTTATAAAATTTTTAACTGTCTTCTGCATAAAGACACCAAACGTGAACACAGCTAAAGTAGAATGAAGGCAGTTAAGAGGATCAGAAAACTGATCCAGCTGTCTAGTAATGCCTCACCTAAGAGAAGCCTGGGTCCTGATGTATTTTATCTACCCAGAATTGAACCCAGAGTGCGCAGTGCGCGTGTCAAAACCACACTTCAGACATAGACGTCATTCACCGACTTTGAGGCAAGAGTATTTGTGTCAGTTCTTTGCCCAGTTTTAACAGAAGGATAGTTGGAGATGTTGACAAGATTATTGTTGATGTAAGCATCGTGGCCATGTTGGATATGATCTTCAAGAAGCTCCATAAATTAACAGACTGGAAGTCTGACGCAAACAAGATAACAAGTTTCCATCAACTGAAAGTGTTTTCTTCTACTCTAACAAAAGATACGAGAAGATATAAGAAGGGTGGGTTAAGATGCCAGTTGACTAGTTCAACTTTAAAAATTTTTTTTGAAATTAGCCGTTTTCGTTCAATTTTGTAGGTAAACAAATATTCAAACGCCACTTCAGCAAACTTTATAATTTAAAAGATATTTTATCAATAAACAAAAGTGCAGTATGTACTGTTTCATAAAATCTTTTTAAAAGTCTTGTTTTTTATAGTAATATCCTTTCTTTTTTTGTATCGGATTTTTAACAACCTGACGTTCATATTACTATAAAATACTTTTTAGCTATTTCTTTTAAGATTGCTGGAAAACTTGTTTACAATTTTATGTTCTCTTTCATAAGTTTTATTAAAATTCGAAAAATATTCTTTTTATTTTAAAAATTATATATTTTATATTATATTGCTTTAATAGATTTTTGTTTAAATATAATATATATTTTATACATTATATTTATAAATGTAATATTCATTCTTTTATTGACTTTTAAAATACATATATTATTAATAGCTTACTAAGCTTACCTAATACTATATTTTTTGTAAATATTGTATTTAAAAAATTTTTAGTATAACAATTCTATTTAATGGCTTGAAGTATGCAATAAATTTTGTTTAATTTGTTAATACAAAGAAAAGAGCTGACTGGCCTTGTTTGAAATAATAATAGTCTTTTGAAAAGAGTAATAATGGAAAAATTCTTATATACAGAGTAATTTATGTAAACCTAATTATTTAAGACTTTAATATACACCAATATATAAAAATTTAATTATGTAATATGAACAAAGTTGTTTACTTTGATGTCCTAACATATATATATCTAAAACTAAAATTAAAAAGTTTTATTTTTCTCAATTTTTTGTCACTAAGAAAATTATGACACTAAGGAGGTGTTTGGTATACTACAACGATTTTTATCAAGAAATATTTTCCGATAAAAGAAATAAACTTCTTGATTTACCTTTGTAAAGTTATAAGTTATTTGTTCGTAACGTATTTATTTATATCCAACTTGTTTTCTAAAACTTCATGACTTTAAAAGATAATTTATATCTAATATATTTTTATTTATATTTATATAAAAAAAATCTACTAACTTATTAAGCTGTTATTTAAATTATAAATTTTATGAAATTATTATTCCAAATAATTTAACTAAAGTTGCACATTTTCAAAATAGTTTAGAAAAAAATGCAATTAGTAAAATGTGCATGTTCTTTAATTTGTTATAAACCAATTTTTATTATTCTTTAAGTAAAAATTTATTTGATAATAACTTTTCTGTTTTAGGCTGTTTAAATTTATCTTTATTTATTCCAGAAAATCAGCTATCTTTGTTACTTTGATCTGTCATTAGGACCTCTTCCTGTTATTCAGTACTGATGATACATATACTATCTTCAAGCAGACAAATTAGGTAAAGTTTTTATTTTGTGATTTTCTTAATCTAATCATATTTGATTGTTGTTTTAAATGGTTGCAAAAGTTTGATTGCTTGTTTAATATCAGCTTTAAAAGCAAACATCTTACTTACTAAATAAAAACTAATTAGATGAATAATAATCACCATCTGATATGTTTCCCAAGTAAAATTAAAATAATCTTTGGATTTTAAATTAAAGACTTATTAGTTTATCAAGATTAAATCTTAGAATTATAACTGATCATGTGACACCTTTGAAAATTTACCAAGAAGTTTGGAAAATTAGTTTGAAAATAAATGAAAAAAAATCATTTAATTTTTAATATTTTCTCTAAGTTTCCAATCTATCTAAATGTCTTAGAACCATTTCTGAAAAACGATTGTTTGAATAATTCTTGTGATATATAGATAACAACCAGAAATTATAAAACTCAAAATTTTCTTCATACTAGCTGAATGATTTAGATGATTTTCGTTAAAAATGAGTCTTCTTTAACTTCTACAACTTTTGTGAATTTTTCAGCCAAAAATAATTTGTTTTTGACATCTCAGAGATTCTGACAAAAGAGTTTGAATGAAGAAATTTAGTAAGGGGATTTATGAGCCTTATTTGTTACAGGAGTACAAGTAGCAAGCAAAAACGGCTGTCCAGGTTCCTGTGATACAAAAAATGGCAAAAAACAAACTGCTTCATAAGAGAGAAAACAACAGAGGGCAGATTCAAATAGTTTTCAAAATGTTTGTGGACAAATAAACTAAGGTATGTCATTTTTCAAACCTTTTATAGGTCAAGATAATAGAAGGAAAATCAAACTGAATACTATCTTATATATTATCAACAATTTGGAGAAGTATGAAAATAGTTTCATGTGATCATAGACATCATAATTATACTCTTCTACACAAATTTAGGAGAAGAAGTCCTGGGCTAGCTACATAAGAGATTTTACTTTTCTCCACTGCAAACCATTAGATTAATTTATTACAAATCTGCACTCTCATCATCCCAATGAAAGACATCAAACTTTCAAACAAAATTTAAAAAGATTATTAAAGCAGAACTAAAATAATTTTCCTAACAAAAAGTTCTGAATTTTTAATTCTTTGAAACAGAAGTGTATATATTCTACTGTAGATAAGTAGAATGAGATAACTATGACATCTTCGTCTAATTAGTAGAAAATAATATTTTAATCCAACTTTTAAAGTTTAAAGAGATTCAGCATTATTAAATTTAACATGATTAAAGAAATAGAAAAGGAAAAATTACAGCAAATCATAAGTTCGTTTTTATCAATTTTATAAACAAACAGTTTTCAAAAGAATTAAAATCTTAGGAAACAAAGTAATACTAGTAATTGTAAAAGATAGTATACGAGTAGTAAATGGAAAAGTTAATATATAATTGAAAGATTTGCAAAAATAAAATAAGGAAATGTTATCATCAAGTTATCTAATTTGTGAGAATGTGTGTTAGCGAGAGGCGCTCTCTTTAGACACCCTCCTTCACATTTATTCTAATAAATAAATAAATGTAAAATTGCTATTTGTATACGCCCAAAAGTACCTTTTTCTAACTTCTTTATCTAGTTGAGTCTAATATCATTTATAAAATTAAAAAAACCATTCTTACTAGTCTTCAATTATTAAAACTTTCAAATTTTGCATTTAATTAAAAATACCTTTTCTCTTAACAGAGTGTTTACACAAGTACGGGTGTCGTTGCTGTGTGACGTCACCATTGATTGAACTGAAGTCAAAATTATAATATTAAGGAGGTTTTAGGTTTACTACGAAGATTTCTATCATAAAATATTATTATATTATATATATATTATTATTATTATTTATATAAATTTTATTTATATGTATTTATATACATACTTATATCTTAAAATTTATTTATTTCCAACTTTTTTACTAAAACTCCATGACTTTAAAGGTTAATTATTATTATCATAATAAGATGATTATTATTATTTTCTCTTAACAGAGTGTTTACACAAGTACGAGTGTCGTTACTGTGTGACGTCACCATCGATTGAACTGAAGTCAAAACTGAAAAAAAATTTCTTATGGATGTTGTAGCCGTAATATTTCTGTGAAACTGAAAGATTTGTGCTGAACTTCTTGTATATTCTTAGATGACGTCATCAGCAATCATAAGATACGCGTCACAAAATAAAACTGCGCTTTTGTTACATTATGGTAAAAATTTAATAATTAAAATGTTGAATGCTAACCAGCGAAGCATAAGTAAGTATATTATGTTAAAGTATAATTGAATAATGCTGACGTCATCCTTCGCCCTTTAATCGTATCAATGACGTCATATAACTTCAAAATTAATTCTGCGATTCCCTTCATGATTACTAAAGCTGAAAACAACTTTCAATCAAGAGAATAAAACTTTGTGATAATCTAACTAAGTAAGTATTTAAGAAAGATTTTAATTATATCCTTAAATAAACATAATTTTTTGACTAGTTGCCAATTATCAAGCAGGAAACCAAAAATTTCCCTAATTTTTTTAGTAATTTCATGAAAACATCTATAAAGTGAAAGATGCAATGACAAGTTTCCTCATTTTTTGAAAGAGCTTTGATTTCATAGAGGATTTCATCAGCCAACTAAAGCGCAGCAAACCAAGATTAATTTTGAAAAATTTAAATTCGAACAAAAAAAATATTTCTGATGAGTGTTTTGCTTTCAAAATGAAATTTTGTTGTATTCTTTTACTCCAGTTATCTTTACAGCGTCTTTTATGCTTAATGATGTCATTTAATATTAGAAAATTCACCTTTTCTGCTACAATCAATTTTATACTTATACTTCTACATCTTTTTACATTGATCACTTAAAAGTTTAAATCATTTCTTTTAGTAGTCTTTCCTATGCTATTTCAAATGTCAAAGTTTTTTTTTTCGTTAGTTTTATTTAATCTGGCTAAAGACATTGATGACGAGTCTTGGCTGCTTCGGTTTTGTTGGAAATTTTCAGTGAAACTACTAAATTAGCTGAAAAACAAAACTCAATACAAGACACTGTTTAATAGCATCAAGGCTGCTGATGAAATTATTTTTTTTGCTGACAACTTTCTTTTCATGATTCTAATCTGATTGTATTACTTGTTATAAAAAATTAGAGAAATACACTAATTTATTATTTTTCTTGATTTCTTCAACTACACCTCTGCAATTTCTTTATATCTAGTACTGTAATTGTATTGGAATTGACAAATGTTTTATACCTGCTTTTAGAATATTTAAAGTTGCTCGTTTAATTACTATTTTTAACAAACAAACTAAAAAAACTTTGATGTCAATCAATTCATTTGATCAAAATCTGAACTCTCTAAAGTTTGTACTTAAAACTCAGTGATAATAAACACAATGAAATTTCTCTATCATTTGTATATATTGATTTGGAAACAACAAGCTCAACAAAACAAAGGTCTGAAGATATCATCAAGAAATGTAGAAGAAATATCCTCAGAACCAGTTCCATATGTTGAATGATGTTTCTGTTAAATCAAATTTCTTTTATTTGTAGAAATTTATTTAGTTAATAGATATTATTTTTGCCATTTTAAAGGGAAATTCCTTTAGCTTATCTTTAAAATGATAATTTGTAATAAGTTATTAACCAGAATGAAACTTTCATTTACTTACCTTTTTTTCGTATAATTATATAAGTTTGTTATATTTTAAAGATTTTTATGATCATGAGATTCTTTCAACTTTTAAAAGAAAAATAATATTTATAAAATAAATTTACAACAATTAGAAAATACTTTCATCGGTTAAAAAATGTAATAAATAAGCTAATAAAACATAATACAAATCAACCTTAAAGACTGAAGTCTTCCTAGACAGCAAGAATGAAATTCTGAAAAATTAAAAATGGTTTTTCAAGCTTAATTAAATATCTGTTTTGTTAAATTAAGTTAACTAAACAATAATTTTAGAAAATGAAATTTAAGTTCGTTTTATATGTCATTTCAATTAAAAAAAGATTTAAATAAAACTGTTAAATAGAAAATATCACAACTAAAAAATATAAATAAAAGAATGTCTGCTGTTTTTTTTGTTAAAATAAGAAGTAATTACTAGTCGCTGCATCAATATTTCAAATAGATCTTTTCTTCCAATTTCCAACAACTTAAGCAACAATATCATGATTTGTACAGCTATGTTGTTCAATTCCTGCAAACATAGGAAAAACTTATAAGTGTAAGAAAACTTGTTTTACATTCCAACTATTAATGAAAAAACATTTTTTTAAAAATGGTTTTAAAGTAGCCTTGTTTTGTAACTGTTACCATGATATCCATGTTGCTATAGTCCTCTGCTGTATATTCGAGAACTCTGACCAGTTCATCAAGTTCTTCCTCAGTAAGTTGGTCATTTTTCTATAAATAATAACTTGAAAATCGGTATTAACACGTGCTAATCTTAGAAACCAAATTTGGGCATACAATCAAATTTAAATGAAAAATATGTTTATAGAAAATTAAAAACAATAATTTTATTAATATTAAATTACCAAACGACTAAAAACCTTTAAATCTCGACTAAAAACAATAATTGTAAGCATTTTAATCAATTATTTATTGTTGAATGAGTAATAGTTGAAAATCACTTATACCTCAAAGTTTACGTTAGGTCTCATCTTAATAGACGTTTTCAAGGTTCAAAATTTCACAAAATTTTAACAAAAAGTAACTGAAATGTAAAGTAATTATTTAATTTTACTTTCAAAACATTAAATCCAATTTTTTTGTCCATGAAGTGAAAAGTCTTGATAAATATAGAGCATATTTTATTTTAATGTAGATATTAGTGTTAACCAATCTAAAATAAGCACTATAAATTCTTCTTGAAAGAAAAAATTATCAACAAGTAGAAGAGTTTACAAAAAAAATTATACCTAGTTATTTAATTAATTAATAGATAAACTAACTTGATTAAAATATTATCTTACTACTACTTTAAACATGAAACTGAAGTAAACTGTAACTTTGTAGCTTTAAAATTACATAAAAAAATATTAGAAATTAAATTATTCTATTTGTTTGCTTTCGCTCCTTTTATTCCTTTCACAAAAATCCTTCATTCTGTATAAATTCCTTGACTAAGATAATTATCAAAGTTAACAAAATAAATTACCTATAGTTAAATTTAAATTCTATTACTGATTGGTTACTCACGTTCATACATAAAAAGTAAAATCTATTAATCCTAAGAACCAATGAACATCAAAAAAGATATATAATTATCAGTAAAAACAATAAATATTACTTTATGAAGTCTAATTATATCTTTGAATTTCAGACTACTAAGAAATATTTTATATATTACAGTATATAAACTTTAGAAAATATTTTAGTAAATAAATACTTCGTTTCTCTATTCATTTAAACATCATTTTAAGAATGGAATTTTTTTGTAAAAATAGATTTTTACTTGACTACCATAATATTAAAAAGAGTTTTCAATCAAAATATTTTTCCACGTTATAATGTATTCATCTTAATTGATAGTTATTTTTTCTACTAGACAAAAAACTAAATATTAGAACAAATTTAATTTCATTCAGTGCAACAGAAATTTTCTATTCCTTACTAGCTTGTTAGATTTAAATCTTAAAATAAATAAGAAGGTATTTTTGATCTCCATTTTAGATTCATTTAATTGACTTCAATAAATAGTAAAAACTTGTTTTCTCTTTTTGTGTGCTGACTGATATATGGACAATGAGAATAAATCAAAATGTAAGATTTGGGAAACATTCTATAAAGGTAAATGAAAATAAGATAATTCTTGAATTTTGTCAGAAAGCAAAAACTTATTAAGTTTCCTGAATTGCTCTAGGAATTCTAAGAGTATTTTCAATATCAAGTAACATTTTTTAACATGTTTATGTAATCAACTGCATCTTAGTTACTTCTTCCTAGTAATCTTCGTTTAGGTTTGTTCAATTAACTAATCAAAAAAGATTCCACTATAGCCTAAAAGTTCAATACCAGAAAGCTTTAGAAGCCAAAGTCATTTTAGCGTAAACTTTAACTTTAAAAAATCTATTTATAGATAAGAAATGTTTCAGAAGCACATTTGCAGTCTAATGTTGTTACAATTTAATAAACCTTCTTAAAATCAGCAATTTTCCAAAAAACTTCTACAAAAGAGTTTTAGAGTATTTAATTTTTAAATTTAGAATTACGTTTTGCTAGAAAATTACTTGCTTAAGAATTTGTTTAAATAAAATTCTACACTTAAAAACGGCTTTAAAACATTTACCTGATTTTATTTGAAATTTTTGTGATCAACCACACTAGGAAATAAGACTTTTAAAAGTGATTCAATTTTATATTTAGTAATAAATATATGTTTTTCAAATCAAACAAATTTTGATTATTTTAACTAACCTTGAAACCATAATTGTATATTAAATTTTTAGTTTTAAAGTAATATTGAATTTATTTCATTTGGCAAATGATAAATCTCTGGTTATTTTATCATTTTCTATTTCTTTTCAAGTTAAAATAAATGATTTTGTTACAAACTATTTTATGTTTTGTTTGCTGTAGAAAAAATAAAAAACCTAAAAAGTCTCTTAATTAAATACTACCTTGGCATAATTTTTAATTATTTTGTTGATTTTAGTAAAAAGTTCATTAAAAAAAGTTTAATGAAGTTTAGGTGTTCTAATTACTTTAGTCGATTTAAATATGTTTTAAGGAACTATATTTAGAAAAGTGGCTTTTAATAGAATACTAGATACTCATCTGCAGTTTTAAGTTTACTTTGAATAAAACTATGCAAACCGTTTCGTTGTAGTAATTAGAATAGAAATAGAAATTATCTTTTATGCATAATTTTTACAACTAATAATCTTTATTTACGTTTCAAAAATTAAAATTAGTTAGTTGTAATCTAAAAATTAAATTTTTTTATTCTTCTAGCAGTTTATAGGCGAAGGGTGTCATGTCTGACTCATTGCCACACTATCAGCAGTGAGTAACAAGAAACTGGGTAAAAAGAGCAAGAAAGACTTGTTTGACCTTCTAACCGTCCTAAAGACACCGAACGTGAACACAGCTAAAGTAGGATGAAGGCAGTTAAAAGGATGAGAAAACTTATCCAGCTGTCTAGTAATGCCTCACCTAAGAGAAGCCTGGGTCCTGATGTATTTTATCTACCCAGAATCAAACCCAGAGTGCGCAGTGCGCGTGTCAAAGCCATACTTCAGACATACACGTCATTCACCGACTTTGAGGTAAGAGTATTTGTGTCAGTTCTTTGCCTAGTTTTAACAGAAGGAATTGTTGGACATAATGACAAGATCATTGTCGATGTAAGCATCGTGGCCATGTTGGATATGATCTTCAAGAAGCTCCATAAAGTAACCGACTGGAAGTTTGACGCAAACAAGATAACAAGTTTCCATCAACTAAGATTATTTTCTTCTTTTATAAAGGATGACACCAAGCTGATTGTGCTATCCAGCGTGGAAATCATTGATGCCAGGGGATTGGTTACAAACCCAGACACTTTAATTTCAATCATAAAAAAATGTATTCCGCCTGCGTCTTTGGTGTAAATGTTTCAAACATGGAAATCCAGCAGGGTTCTATCGAGAACTACGTTGCTGCAGGGAAGAGCCAATATAAAAGCAGAAAGTGTACCATTTCTGTTTGTGGACATCTTCTACTCTTAGTTTTGTTGTCCTGCTTCTACTATATTTTTCCACCGTGGTTGCAACAGCGTAAATTGAATTCACAATTTATTATTAAGTAAACCATAATCATTTGATTGCTGGACAAAAAATTTTTATTTAAATTATTGTTATGTTTTCATATAGACTTTTGCAAAAACTTCAAACTGATTTTCAATATTATAGTGAAAGCTTTTGATTCATAAAAATTTTTCAGTCCTAATGTATCTCAAAATTTAGAAAAAATTATTTAGAAATACTATTTAGGTGGTTAAAAGTTATTGAAATCAGCTAAAAAGCACTTTTTAAGTGCTTAATTTTTAAAATATAATTTGAAAATAGCCATTTTCGTTCAATTTCTTAGGTAAACAAATACTCATGTGCTACATGGACAAACTTTAAAAGTTAAAGAGATTTTTTTAATAATAAACGAAAGTTTAGTAAGTACTTTTACAATAAATGTTTTTAAAAGCTTTGTTTTATATTTTAACTTCTTTTGCCTATCTTCATTTGTGTAAGAAATTCGATGTCCTGATGGTCTTATTACAATAAACTTATTTATAACTTTGTTAAATTGCTGAAAAGCTCTGTTTACAATAATATGTGTCTTTTGAGTTTTATAAAAGTTTGAAAAAAAGTTCTAATTTTTTTTCTATTATTTTTCCATATTATACGTTTACTGCCTCTTTTATATTACATCTAAATAATAATTATATATTAAATAAAATTTGAAAATAGCCAAATTACTGTTTAGTGTCCTTTAAAAGTTATTTAAACTTATTAGGATTGAATAACTATTTGAAACTGATTTATTTACTTAGCAAATATAAATATTATTAACAGCTTACTAAGTATGGAATTCTAAAGTATTGTCTATAAAAATATTTGAAAAGTTAATATTCTATTTGATAACTTGAACTATGATGAATGTTGTTTAATTTTTAAATAAAACTAAACCAGCAAACTGGCCCGGTTTGATTTATAAATAATCTGTTCAACCTAATATAATAGTTGCTAATATTTCAAAATTTATTTCTATTTTTGTAAATGTAAGAGGTAAGACTATAATTTATACCAATGTATTAAACTACACGCTTGTATTCATGTAAAATTTAGAATGTTATTAAATTAGAGGTCATTCACCATATATGTCTTGAATTTTATTATTTTTTAAAATTTGCATATGCTATTTTTCTAAATTTTTGACCACTAAGAAAATTATAATATTAAGGAGTTGTTAGGTATACTACAAAGATTTTTATCATGTAATATTTAGAAATAAATAAAGTAATGTTTTTGATTTGTTAAATAATTATAAGCTTGTTTACATCTTGTGTATATTTATATTTTATATTTATACATGCGAAAGAGCGTGCCTAAAGAAAGCGCATCTCACTAACAAGCATTCTCCTGAGTTTTTTGGTTTTTGTCAGGAGCTTTATAAATATGTCTCAACCTGGGTCGAACCCAGTACTTCCTTGTAAAAAGTACCTTGGAGCTAGGTGTTGCAACCAGTTTGTTTTTCATTAATTTTTGACCACTAATAAAATTATAATATTAAGGAGGTGTTAGGTTTACTACAAAGATTTCTAACATGAAATTTTTTCTGATAAATGAAGTAAACCTTTTGTTCTTTATACCTTATATATATTTATATATATACTTATACCTTATAAATTTATTTATTTCCAACTTTTTTACTAAAATTTCATGACATTATAAGATAATTCTTATTATTATCATAATAAGATGATTATTATTATTTTCTCTGAACAGAGTTTTTACACAAGTACGAGTGTCGTTGCTGTGTGACGTCACCATCGATTGAACTGAAGTTAAAACTGAAAAAAAAATGCTTATGGATGTTGTAGCCGTAATTGTAGAATATTTCTGTGAAACTGAAAGATTTGTGCTCAACTTCTTGTATATTCAAAGATGACGTCATCAGCAATCATAAGATACGCGTCACAAAATGAAACTGCGCTTTTATTACATCATGGTACAAATTTAATAATTAGAATGTTGAATGCTAACCAGCGAAGCATAAGTAAGTATATTCAGTTAAAGTATAATTGAATAATCCTGACGTCATCCAACGCCATTTTAGCGTATCAATGACGTCACATGATTTCAAAAGTAAATCTACGGCTCCCTTCATGCTTAATAAAGATGGAAACAACTTTCAATCAAGAGAATAAAACTTTGTGACAATCTAACTAAGTAAGTATTTAAGAAAGATTTTAATCATTTCCTTAAATAAACCAATTTTTTGACTAGTTGCCAATTATAAAGCAAGAAACCAAAATCCTTTTATTTTTTTAGCAATACAAGAAAACATCTATAAGGTGAAAGATGCAATGACAAGTTTCATCATTTTTCTGAAAGAGCTTTGATTTCATCAGCCAACTAAAGCGCAGCAAACCAAGATTAATTTTGAAAAATTTAAATTCGAACAAAAAATAATTTCTGATGAGTGTTTTGCTTTCAAAATGAAATTTTGTTGTTTCTTTTACTCCAGTTATCTTTACAGCGTCTTATGTGCTTAATGATGTCATTTAATATTAGAAAATTCACCTTTTCTGCTACAATCAGTTTTATACTTATACTTCTACATCTTTTTACATTGAACACTTAAAAGTTTAAATCATTTTTTTTGTAGTCGTTTCGATACTATTTCACATTTTAAGTTTTTTTTTCTCTTTAAATTATTTATTCTGGCTAAAAACATTGATGACGAGTTTTGGCTGCTTCGGTTTTGTTGGAAATTTGCAGTGAAACTACGAAATTAACTGAATAACAAAACTCAATACAAGACTCTGTTTAATAGCATCAAGGCTGCTGATGAAATTATTTTCTTGTGGACAACTTTCTTTTCATGTTTCTAATCTGATTGTTTACTTGTTAAAAAGATTTTTGAAATAAACTAATTTATTATTTTTCTTGATTTGTTCGACTACACCTCTGCAATTTCTTTATATCTAGTACTGTAATTGTATTGGAGTTGACACATGTTTTATAACTTCTTTTAGAATAATTAAAGTTGCTCGTTTAATTACTATTTTTAACAAACAAACTAAAAAAAACTTTGATGTCAATCAATTCATTTGATCAAAATCTGAACTCTCTAAATTTTGAAATTAAAACTCAGTGATAATAAACATAAAGAAATTTCTCCATCATTTGTATATATTGATTTGGAAACAACAAGCTCAACAAAACAAAAGTCTGAAGATATCATCAAGAAATGTGGAAGAAATATCCTCAGAACCAGTTCCATATGTTGAATGATGTTTCTATTAAATAAAATTTCTTTTATTTGTAGAAATTAATTTAGTTAATGGATATGATTTTGTCAATTTAAAGCAAAATTCCTTTAGCTTATCTTTAAAATGATAATTTATAATAAGTTATAAACCAAAATGAAACTTTAATTTACTTGCCTTTTTTTGTATAATAATATAAGTTTGTTATATTTCAAAGATTTTTATGATCATGAGATTCTTTCAACTTTTAATAGAAAAATTATATTTATAGAATAAATTTATAACAAACAAAAAATACTTTTATTGGTAGGAAAAATTGAATAAATAAGCTAATAAAAATTATAATAAGTTAACCTTATGAGATGAAGTCTTCTTATTCAGGAAGATTAGAATCCTAAAATATTTATAAAGTTTTTCAAGTTTAAATAAATATCTGTTTTGTTTAACGGCATTAACTAAACATTAAATTTAAAAAATGATATTTAAGTTCGTCTTCTATGTCATTTAAATTAAAAAAAGATTTAGACAAAGCTGGTAAATAAAAGTATCACGACTAAAAAATATATATCAAACAATGTCAGATGTTTATTCTTTTTAAAAAGAAGTAATTACCAGTTGCTTCATTAATATTTCAAATGCTTTTTTTGTTCCAATTTCCTCGAATCTGAACAGAAGATTCATCATTTCCTCAGTTACGTCGCGCAATTCCTGCAAACATGGGCAAAATTTACAAGTCCGGAGAAAAAAACTTGTTTTACATTCTAATTATTAATTAAACATATTTTTTCATAATAAACTTTTAAATAGCTTTATGGTTTGTAAGTTTTACCATAAAATCCATGTTACTGTAGTCCTTTGCAGCAAATTCAAGAATTTTAACAACTAAATTGAGTTCCTCATCAGTAAGTTGGTCACTGTTCTATAAAGAATAATATAAATTTAAAATCGGTATTAACACGTGCTAGTCTTAGAAATCAAATTTAGGCATACAATGAAATTTAAATGAAAAATAAGTTTATAGAAAATTAAAAATAATAATTTTAATAATATTAAATTACCAAACGACTAAAAACCTTTAAATCTCGACTAAAAAACAATAATTTTAAGCATTTTAATCAATTATTTAATGTTGAATGAGTAACAGTAAAAAATCACCAATACCTCAAAGTTTACGTTAGGTCTCATCTTAATAGACGTTTTCAAGGCTCAAAATTTCAAAAAAAATTAACAAAAAGTCACTGAAATGTAAAGTAATTATTTAATTTTACTTTCAAAACATTAATGCCAATTTTTTTATTCTTGAAGTGAAAAGTCTTGATAAATATAGAGCATATTTTATTTTAAATATTAGTGTTAACCAATTTAAATTAAGCACCATAAATTCTTTTTGAAAAAAGTGGTAAAGAAATTTTACTCAACTTGTAGAAGATTTTACACAAAAAATTATACCTAGTTATTTAATTAATTACAAGAAAAACCAACTTGATTAAAACATTAGCTTACAGTTACTTTAAACATACAACTGAAGTACAAGATACTGTAACTTCTTAGCTTTAAAATTACATAAAAAATTATTAAAAAAGAAATCTTCTGTTTGTTTAGTTTTTCCCTCTAATCTTATCACAACAATTTTTCATTTTGTATTAATTCTTTGACTAAGATAAATATTAAACTTATACATATAAATTATCTATAATTAAATTTTTTTACTATTTCTGATTGTTTACTTACGTTCCTACATAAAAGGTACAATTTACTAATTTTAAGATATATTAAACATCAAAAAAGATATATAATTATCATTAAGCACAACACATACTACTTTACAAAATTTAATTATTTCTTTGAGTTTCAGACTACAAAGAAATATCTAAAATATTACAATTTATAAATTGTAGAAAATACTTTAGTAAAAATTCCTTTCTTTATTCATTTAATCATGATTTTAAGAATGGAGATTTTTGTAAAATTAGATTTTTACTTTAGTATCATAATACTAAAAAGAGTGTTCAATCAAAATAATTTTCCACCTTATAATGTTTAAATATTAATTGATAACTATTCTTTCCACTAGATAAAAATGTAAATATTAGAACAAATTTAATTTTATTTACTGCAACTGAAATGCACTATTGTTACTAGCTTCTTAGATTTACATTTAAAAATGTATTTTTGATTTCAATTTTATATAAAAGATCAAAACAAAACATTTGGGAAAGATTTTTTAAAGGTAAGTGAAAATAAGATAATTCTTGAGTTTTGTCAGAAAGCAAAAACTTATTAAGATTCCTGAATTGTTCTCCTAGAATTCTAAGAATATTTTCAATATCAAGCAACATTTTTAACATGTTTATATAATCAACTGCATCTTAGTTACATCTTCCCGGTAATATTAGTTATGTTTTGCTAAGTTAACTAATTAATCAATAAAGGGAGATATACCGCTGTAGCTAAATAGTTGAAAACTAGAAAGCTTTACAAGCCAAATTCATTTTTGCGTAAATTTTAACTTTAATAAATTTATTTATAGATAAGAAATGTTTCAGAAGCAAATTTGTAGTCTAATGTTGTCACAATTTAATAAACCTTCTTAAAATCAGCAATTTTCTAAAAAACTTCTACAAAAGAGTTTTAGAGTTATCCTAGTAGAATTTAAAATTACCTTTTGCTAGAAAATTACTTCTTTAAGAAAATTTTAAATTAAAATTTTACACTTGAATATGGCTTTGCAACTTTTATAAAAACATTTAAATTTTTTTGGCGAATCACACCATAGCATATGACTTTTAAAAGTATTTTAGTTTTATTTTTTTGATAAATATTTTTTTTGATTCGAATAATTTTTGTTCTTCTAACTAACTTTGAAATCATAATTTTATATTAAATTCCAGTTTTAGAATAATATTTATTTTAGAAGTCTCAATTTATTGACCTAAATTGACCACAATTTTTGTACAACTGTGTATATGACAATTGATAAAGCTTTCGTTATTTTCTCATTTTCTATTTCTTTTCAAGTTTAATTAAATAATTTTGTTGAAAAATATTTAGTTTTTTGTTTGCTGTAAAAAAATTGAAAGCCTAAAATTTCTTCTACATAATTACTAACTTGGCATAATTTTGATTGTTTGTTTGATTTTAGGAGATAGTGCATCAAAACGGTTTACTGAAGTTTAGGTCTCTTAATTTCTTTAATGGATTTAAATATGTTTTCAGAAACTAAATTTAGTAAAGTAGCTTTTAAAATAATACTATGTACACTTTTTGGTCTCATGTTTACTTTAAATAAAACTATGAAAACCATTTCGCTGTAGTAATTTGCATAACGTTTACAACTAGATATTGCTATTTACATTTAAAAATATTAAAATTCGATAATTATATTCATATAAATTAAAAATTATGACTTGCCTAATTTATAACCTGATGAATCCATAAGAGAGAAGAATTTGTTCAAACTAAAGTTTCACAGAAAATTCTATTTAAATATTTTTAATTTTATTTTAACAACAAAATCTTCAAAACAGATTTTATCTTCTAAGAGTTTTTGAAAGAAAGGTGTCCTGTCTGACTCATTGACACACCAGCAGCAGTAAGTACCGAGAAACTGGGTAAAAACAGCAAGAAAGACTTGTATCACCTTCAAACTGTCTTCTGCATAAAGACACCGAACGTGAACACGTCTTGAAGACGCTCCAGAACTTAACAGACTGGAAGTTTGACGCAAACAAGATAACAAGTTTCCATCAACTAAAATTATTTTCTTCTTTTATAAAGGATGACACCAAGTTGACTGTGCTTTCCAGCGTGAAGATCATTGATGCCAGGGGACTGGTTACAAACCCAGACACTTTAATTTCAATCATAAAAAAATGTATTAAGCCTGCGCCTTTGGTGTAAATGTTTCAAACATGGAAATCCAGCAGGGTTCTATCGAGAACTACGTTGCTGCAGGGAAGAGCCAATATAAAAGCAGAAAGTGTACCATTTCTGTCTGTGGACATCTTCTACTCGTAGGTTTGTTGTCCTGCTTCCACTATATTTTTCCACCGTGGTTGCAACAGCTTAAATTGAATTCACAATTTATTATTTAGTAAACCATAATCATTTGATTGCTAGACAAAAAATTTTTATTTAAATTATTGTTATGTTTTCATATAGACTTTTGCAATAACTTCAAACTTTTCAAGATTTTCAATATTATAGTGGAAGCTTTTGATTTATAAAAATTTTTCAGCCCTAATGTATCTCAAATTTTAGATAAAATTATTTAGAAATACTATTTAGGTGGTTAAAAGTTATTGAAATCAGATAAAAAGCACTTTTTAAGTGCTTAAGTTTTAAAATATAATTTGAAAATAGCCATTTTCGTTCATATTCTTAGGTAAACAAATACTCATGTGCTACATGGACAAACTTTAAAAGTTAAAGAGATTTTTTTAATAATAAACAAAAGTTTAGTAAGTACTTTTACAATAAATGTTTTTAAAAGCTTTGTTTTATATTTTAACTTATTTTGCCTATCTTCTTTTGTGTAAGAAATTCGATGTCCTGATGGTCTTATTACAATAAACTTATTTATAACTTTGTTAAATTGCTGAAAAGCTCTGTTTACAATACTATGTGTCTTTTGAGTTTTATAAAAGTTTGAAAAAAAGTTCTTATTTTTTTTTCTATTATTTTTCCATATTATACGTTTACTGCCTTTTTTATATTACATCTAAATAATAATTATATATTAAATAAAATTTGAAAATAGCCAAATTACTGTTTAGTGTCCTTTAAAATTTATTTAAACTTGTAAGGATTGAATAATTATTAAAAACTTATTTATTTACTTAGCAAATATAAATATTATTAACAGCTTACTAAGTATTGAATTCTAAAGTATTGTCTATAAAAACATTTGAAAAGTTAAAATTCTATTTGATAACTTGAACTATGATGAATTTTGTTTAATTTTCAAATAAAACTAAACCAGCAAACTGGCCCGGTTTGATGTATAAATAATCTGTTCAACCTAATATAATAGTTGCTAATATTTCAAAATTTATTTCTATATTTGTAAATGTAAGAGGTAAGACTATAATTTATACCAATGTATGAAACTACACGCTTGTATTCATGTAAAATTTAGAATGTTATTAGATTAGAGGTCATTCACCATATATGTCTTTATTTTCATTATTTTTTTAAATTTGCATATGTTACTTTTCTAAATTTTTGACCACTAAGAAAATTATAATATTAAGGAGTTGTTAGGTATACTACAAAGATTTCTATCATGAAATATTTAGAAATAAATAAAGTAATGTTTTTGATTTGTTAAATAATTATAAGCTTGTTTACATCTTTTGTATATTTTTATTTTATATTTATACATGCAAAAGAGCGTGCCTAAAGAGAGCGCTTCTCACTAATAAGCATTCTCCTGAGTTTTTTGGTTTTTGTCAGGAGTTTTATAAATATGTCTCAACCTTGGTCGAACCCAGTATTTCCTTGTAAAAAGTACCTTGGAGCTAGGTGTTGCAACCAGTTTGTTTTTTATTAATTTTTAACCACTAATAAAATTATAATATTAAGGAGGTGTTAGGTTTACTACAAAGATTTCTAACATAAAATTTTTTCTGATAAATGAAGTAAACCTTTTGTTCTTTATACCTTATATATATTTATATATATTAATATTATTAATATATATATTAATTAATGTTAATATAATATTAATATATTAATGTTACTTTATATTATTATATAAATTTTATTTATATATATTTATATATATACTTATACCTTATAAATTTATTTATTTCCAACTTTTTTACTAAAATTTCATGACTTTATTTATTTCAAGATAATTCTTATAATTATCATAATAAGATGATTATTATTATTTTCTCTGAACAGAGTGTTTACACAAGTACGAGTTTCGTTGCTGTGTGACGTCAACATCGATTGAACTAAAGTCAAAACTGAAAAAAAATGCTTATGGATGTTGTAGCCGTAATTGTAGAATATTTCTGTGAAACTGAAAGATTTGTGCTCAACTTCTTGTATATTCAAAGATGACGTCATCAGCAATCATGAGATAAGCATGACAAAATGAAACTGCGCTTTTATTACATCATGGTAAAAGATTCATAATTAAAATGCTGAATGCTATCCAGCGAAGCATAAGTAAGTATATTCAGTTAAAGTATAATTGAATAATACTGACGTCATCCAACGCCATTTTAGCGTATCAATGACGTCACATGATTTCAAAAGTAAATCTACGGTTCCCTTCATGCTTAATAAAGATGGAAACAACTTTCAATCAAGAGAATAAAACTTTGTGACAATCTAACTAAGTAAGTATTTAAGAAAGATTTTAATCATTTCCTTAAATAAACCAATTTTTTGACTAGTTTGCAATTATAAAGCAAGAAACCAAAATCCTTTTATTTTTTTAGCAATACATGAAAACATCTATAAAGTGAAAGATGCAATGACAAGTTTCCTCATTTTTCTGAAAGAGCTTTGATTTCATAGAAGATTTCATCAGCCAACTAAAGCGCAGCAAACCAAGATTAATTTTGAAAAATTTAAATTCGAACAAAAAATAATTTCTGATGAGTGTTTTGCTTTCAAAATGAAATTTTGTTGTTTTCTTTTTCTCCAGTTATCTTTACAGCGTCTTTTGTGCTTAATGATGTCATTTAATATTAGAAAATTCACCTCTTCTGCTACAATCAGTTTTATACTTATACTTAATAATTAATTATTATTATATATTACTTATACTTATTATTTGCTTATACTTCTACATCTTTTTACATTAAACACTTAAAAGTTTAAATCATTTTTTTTTTGTAGTCGTTTCGATACTATTTCACATTTTAAGTTTTTTTTCTCTTTAAATTATTTAATCTGGCTAAAGACATTGATGACGAGTTTTGGCTGCTTCGGTTTTGTTGGAAATTTGCAGTGAAACTACGAAATTAGCTGAGTAACAAAACTCAATACAAGACTCTGTTTAATAGCATCAAGGCTGCTGATGAAATTATTTTCTTGTGGACAACTTTCTTTTCATGTTTCTAATCTGATTGTTTACTTGTTAAAAAGATTTTTGAAATAAACTAATTTATTATTTTTCTTGATTTGTTCGACTACACCTCTGCAATTTCTTTATATCTAGTACTGTAATTGTATTGGAGTTGACACATGTTTTATAACTTCTTTTAGAATAATTAAAGTTGCTCGTTTAATTACTATTTTTAACAAACAAACTAAAAAAACTTTGATGTCAATCAATTCATTTGATCAAAATCTGAACTCTCTAAATTTTGAAATTAAAACTCAGTGATAATAAACACAATGAAATTTCTCCATCATTTGTATATATTGATTTGGAAACAACAAGCTCAACAAAACAAAAGTCTGAAGATATCATCAAGAAATGTGGAAGAAATATCCTCAGAACCAGTTCCATATGTTGAATGATGCTTCTAATAAATAAAATTTCATTTAGTTGTAGAAATTAATTTAGTTAATGGATATGATTTTGTCAATTTAAAGAAAAATTCCTTTAGCTTATCTTTAAAATGATAATTTATAATAAGTTATAAACCAAAATGAAACTTTAATTTACTTGCCTTTTTTTGTATAATAATATAAGTTTGTTATATTTCAAAGATTTTTATGACCATGAGATTCTTTCAACTTTTAATAGAAAAATTATATTTATAGAATAAATTTATAACAAATAAAAAATACTTTTATTGGTAGGAAAAATTGAATAAATAAGCTAATAAAAATTAGAATAAGTTAACCTTATGAGATGAAGTCTTCTTATTCAGGAAGATTAGACTCCTAAAATATTTAAAAAGTTTTTCAAGTTTAAATAAATATCTGTTTTGTTTAACGGCATTAACTAAACATTAAATTTAGAAAATGATATTTAAGTTCGTCTTCTATGTCATTTAATTAAAAAAAAGATTTAGACAAAGCCGGTAAATAAAAAGTATCACGACTAAAAAATATATATCAAACAATGTCAGATGATTATTCTGTTAAAAAAGAAGTAATTACCAGTTGCTTCATCAATATTTCAAATGCATTTCTTGTTCCAATTTCCTCGAATCTAAACAGAAGATTCATCATTTCCTCAGTTACGTCGCGCAATTCCTGCAAACATGGGCAAACTTTACAAGTCCGGAGAAAAAAACTTGTTTTACATTCTAATTATTAATTAAACATATTTTTTCATAATAAGCTTTTAAATAGCTTTATGGTTTGTAAGTTTTACCATAAAATCCATGTTACGGTAGTCCCTTGCTGCAAATTCAAGAATTTTAACAACTAAATTGAGTTCCTCATCAGTAAGTTGGTCACTGTTCTATAAAGAATAATGTAACTTTGAAATCGGTATTAACACGTGCCAGTCTTAGAAACCAAATTTAGGCATACAATGAAATTTAAATGAAAAATAAGTTTATAGAAAATTAAAAATGATAATTTGATAATTATTAAATTATAAAACGACAAAGAACCTTTAAATCTCGACTAAAAAACAATAATTTTAAGCATTTTAATCTATTTTTTAATGTTGAATGAGTAACAGTGAAAAATCACTTATACCTCAAAGTTTACGTTAGGTCTCATCTTAATAGACGTTTTCAAGGCTCAAAAATTCAAAAATTGTTAACAAAAAGTCACTGAAATGTAAAGTAATGATTTAATTTTACTTTCAAAACATTAATGCCAATTTTTTTATTCATGAAGTGAAAAGTCTTGATAAATATAGAGCATATTTTATTTTAAATATTAGTGTTAACCAATTTAAATTAAGCACCATAAATTCTTTTTGAAAAAAGTGGTGAAGAAATTTTGCTCAACATGTAGAAGATTTTACACAAAAATTTTACCTAGTTATTTAATTAATTACAAGAAAAACCAACTTGATTAAAACATTAGCTTACAGTTACTTTAAACATACAACTGAAGTACAAGATACTGTAACTTCTTAGCTTTAAAATTACATAAAAAATTATTAAAAAAGAAATCTTCTGTTTATTTAGTTTTTCCCTCTAATCTTATCACAACAATCTTTCATTTTCTATTAATTTTTTGACTAAGATAATTATTAAACTTATACATATAAATTATCTATAATTAAATTTTTTTACTATTTCTGATTGTTTACTTACGTTCCTACATAAAAGTTACAGTTTACTAATTTTAAGATATATTAAACATCAAAAAAGATATATAATTATCATTAAGCACAACACATACTACTTTACAAAATTTAATTATATCTTTGAGTTTCAGACTACAAAGAATTATTTAAAATATTACAATTTATAAACTGTAGAAAATACTTTAGTAAAAATTCCTTTCTTTATTCATTTAATCATGATTTTAAGAATGGAGATTTTTGTAAAATTAGATTTTTACTTTAGTATCATAATACTAAAAAGAGTGTTCAATCAAAATATTTGTCCACGTTATAATGTTTAGATATTAACTGATAATTATTCTTTCCACTAGATAAAAATGTAAATATTTGAACAAATTTAATTTCATTTAGTGCAACTGAAATGCACTATTGTTACTAGCTTCTTAGATTTAATTTTAAAAATGTATTTTTGATTTCAAATTTAGAAAAAAGATTAAAACAAAACATTTGGGAAACATTTTTTAAAGGTAAGTGAAAGTAAGATAATTCTTGAGTTTTAACAAAAAGCAAAAACTTATTAAGATTTCTGAATTGTTCTCCAAGAATTCTAAGAATATTTTCATTATCAAATAACATTTTTAACATGTTTATATAATCAACTGCATCTTAGTTACATCTTCCTGGTAATATTAGTTATGTTTTGCTTAGTTAACTAATTAATCAATAAAGGGAGAAAAACCGCTGTAACTAAATAGTTGAAAACCAGAAAGCTTTACAAGCCAAATTCATTTTTGCGTAAATTTTAACTTTAATAAATTTATTTATAGATAAGAAATGTTTCAGAAGCAAATTTGCAGTCTAAAGTTGTTACAATTTAATAAACCTTCTTAAAATCAGCAATTTTCTAAAAAACTTCTACAAAAGAGTTTTAGAGTTAACTTAGTAGAATTTAAAATTACCTTTTGCTTGAAAATTACTTCTTGAAGAAAATGTTAAATTAAAATTTTACAATTGAATATGGCTTTGCAACTTTTATAAAAACATTTAAATTTTTGTGGCGAATCACACCATAAGATTTGACTTTTAAAAGTATTTTAGTTTTATTTTTGTGATAAATATTTTTTTTTGATTCAAATAATTTTTGTTCTTCTAACTAACTTTGAAATCATAATTTTATATTAAATTCCAGTTTTAGAATAATATTTAATTTAGAAGTCTCAATTTATTGACCTAAATTGACCACAATTTTTGTACAACTGTGTATATGACAATTGATAAAGCTTTCGTTATTTTCTCATTTTCCATTTCTTTTCAAGTTTAATTAAATAATTTTGTTGAAAAATATTTAATTTTTTGTTTGCTGTAAAAAAATTGAAAGCCTAAAATTTCTTCTACATAATTACTAACTTGGCATAGTAATGCCTCACCTAAGCGAAGCCTGGGTCCTGATGTATTTTATCTACCCAGAATTGAACCCAGAGTGCGCAGTGCGCGTGTCAAAGCCATACTTCAGACATAGACGTCATTCACCGACTTTGAGGCAAGAGTATTTGTGTCAGTTCTTTGCCCAGTTTTAACAGAAGGAATTGTTGGACATGTTGACAAGATTATTGTCTATGTAAGCATCGTGGCAATGTTGGACATGATCTTCAAGAAGCTCCATAAAGTAACAGACTGGAAGTTTGACGCAAACAAGATAACAAGTTTCCATCAACTGAAATTGTTTTCTTCGTTTATAAAGGATGACACCAAGCTGATTGTGCTATCCAGCGTGAAGATCATTGATGCCAGGGGACTGGTTACAAACCCAGATACTTTAATTTCAATCAGAGTAATGATAATTAATTTTTTTTTGAATTCTTGTTTGGTTTTTATACAGACTTTTGCATTATCTTCAAACTGATTTTCAGCATTATAGTGGAATCTTTTGGTTTATAAATAGTGTTTAGCCGTGAATTATCACAAGTATTTTATAATATTTTTCACAAATACTATTTAGGTTGTTAAAAGTTATTAAAATAAGCTAAAAAGCACTTTTAGAGTTTTGAGTTTTAAAATTTAATTTGAAAGTAGCCATTTTCGTTCAATTTTTTAGGTAAACAAATACTCATGTGCTACATGGACAAACTTTAAAAGTTAAGGGGATTTTTTTAGTAATAAAGAAAAGTTTAGTAAGTACTTTTACAATGAATATATTTAAAAGCTTTGTTTTATATTTTAACTTCTTTTGTCTATCTTCTTGTGTGTAAGTAATTTCATGTCCTGATGGTCTTATTACAATAAACTTATTTATAATTTTGTTTAAGTGCTGAAAAAATCTGTTTAAAATAATATATTTTGTTTTAGTAGTTTATTAAAGTTTGAAAAAAATTCGTATTATTTTTTCAATATTATTTCTTTACTGTGTTTCTTGTGTTCTAGCATCTAAATAATTATATATTAAATGAAAATTAAAAATAACCAAATTAAAATTTTTTTTTAATTGTTTATATTATTGTTTAGTGTCAATTAAGATTTATTCAAATTCATAAAGATTGAGTAACTTTATTTAGATTTATGATGTACTTAGCAAATAAATATATTATTAACAGCTTACCAAGTATGGGTTCCTAGTATATTGTCTATAAAAAATATATTTAAAAAATTTAAATTCTATTTGATGGCTTGAACTATATTGAATGTTGTTAAGTTTTTATATAAAATTAAAAGAGTTGACTGAACTTGTTAGAAATAATTATAATCTGTTGAATCCAGAATAAAACTGTTAGTACTTCAAAAATTAATCCATTTTTCTAAATTTAAAAATTTAAAAATTTAATTTATACCAATGTATGAAACTACATGCTTGTATTCATGTTAAATTTATAAGGTTGTTACATTGGAGGTTTTTCACCAAATATATCTTGATTTTTACTGTTTATATTATTTTTTATAAGTTATTTTTATCAAATTTTCACCACTAAGAAAAATATAATATTAAGGAGGGGTCAAGTTTGCTACAAAGATTTCTATCATAAAATATTTTCTGATAAAAAAAGTAAATTTCTTGATTTAAGCAAATTTATAAACATTTGTGTTGCTTATGCTTATTTTGATATATATTTATAACTTATATATTTACTTATATCAAACTTTTTTTACTAAAACTTCTTGACTTTAAAGGATTATTCATATGTAATATATTTTTATTATTATTTATATAAATGAAATTCTACTAACTTTTTAAGTTTTAATTAAAATTATAAATTTTATGAACAAGTTGCAAATAATTTAACTAAATTTGTACATTTTCAAAATAGTTTAGACTCAAAAATGTGTAAAATGTTTAGATATATTTTTTTATTGAAAAATTAATTTGTTAATAGCTTTTCTGTTTTTAATTTTCTAATTTTTAATATTTTCTCTAAGTTTCCAATATATCTAAAAGTCTTAGAGTCATTTCTCAGAATATCCTTTTAAATTAGTTATTTCAATTTACAGATAGCAATTAAAAATTATAAAATTGAAAATTTTCTTCCTACTAGCTTTGATTTTGGGTAAAATCGAGTCTTCTTTAACTTCTACTTTTGTGAATTTTTCGGCCAAAAATAATTTGTTTTTGACATCTTAGAGTTTCTGACAAAAGAGTTTGAATGAAGAAATTTTGTTAAAAGGATTTATCAGCCTTATTTGTTACAGGAATGCAAGTAGCAAGCCAAACTAGCTGTCCAAGTTCCTGTGATGCAAACAATGGCAAGAAACAAACTGCTAACCAAAAGGGAAAAAAACAGAGGGAAGATCTAAATCGTTTTCAAAATGTTTTTGGACAAATAAACTAAGGTATGTCATTTTTCAAACATAGTATAGATCAAAAGAATCGGAATTATCGATAAAAGAAGATAATTAAGTGTAAAAAAAAGAAAAGGAAAAATTATAGCATATTACACATTATTGATTTTCAATTTTATAAACAAACAGTTTTCAATAGAATTAAAATCTTAGGAAACAAAGTAATACTAGTAATTGTAAAAGATAGTAGACAAGTAGTAAATATAAAAGTTAAAATATAAGTGAAAGAGTTGCAAAACAAAAATAAGCAAATGTTATCATCAAGTAAAATTTCTATTTATACGCCCAAAAGTATCTCTTTCTAACTTCCTTATCTAGTTGAGTCTAATATCATTTATAAAATTGAAAAACTATTCTTACTAGTCTTAAATTATTAAAACTTTCAAATTTATTAATTAATTAGATATGTTTTTTAAATGAAAAATTAATTTGCTAATAACTTTTCTGTTTTTAATTTTCTAATTTTTAATATTTTTTCTCTAAGTTTCCAATATATCTAAAAGTCTTAGAGTCATTTCTCAGAATATCCTTTTAAATTAGTTATTTCAATTTACAGATAGCAAACAGAAATTTCAAAACAAAAAATTATCTTCATAATAGCTTTGATTTTGGGTGAAAATGAGTTTTCTTTAGCTTCTACAACTTTTGTGAATTTTTCAGCCAAAAATAATTTGTTTTTGACATCTCAGAGATTCTGACAAAAGAGTTTGAATGAAGAAATTTTGTAAGGAGATTTATGAGCCTTATTTGTTACAGGAGTACAAGTAGCAAGCAAAAAAGGCTGTCCAGGTTCCTGTGATACAAAAAACGGCAAAAAACAAACTGCTTCATAAGAGAGAAAACAACAGAGGGAAGATTCAAATCGTTTTCAAAATGTTTTTGGACAAATAAACTAAGGTATGTCACTTTTCAAACCTTGTATAGGTCAATATAATAGAAGGAAAATCAAACTGAATACTATCCTATATATTATCAACAATTTGGAGAAGTATGAAAATAGTTCCATGTGATCATAGACATCATAATTATACTCTTCTACACAAATTTAGGAGAAGAAGTCCTGGGCTAGCTACATAAGAGATTTTACTTTTCTCCACTGCAAACCATTAGATTAATTTATTATAAATCTGCACTCTCATCATCCCAATGAAAGACATCAAACTTTCAAACAAAATTTAAAAAGATTATTAAAGTAGAACTAAAAAAATTTTTCTGAACAAAAAGTTCTGAATTTTTAATTCTTTGAAACAGAAGTGTATATATTCTACTGGAGATAAGTAGAATGAGATAAGTATGACATCTTCGTCTAATTAGTAGAAAATAATATTTTAATCCAAATTTTAATGTTTAAAGAGATTCAGCATTATTAAATTTAACATGATTAAAGAAATAGAAAAGGAAAAATTACAGCAAATCATAAGTTCGTTTTTATCAATTTTATAAACAGTTTTCAAAAGAATTAAAATGTTAGCAAAAGATGTAGTACTAGTAAATGTAAAAGATATTAGACGAGTAGTAAATGTAAAAGTTAAAATATAAGTAACAGAGTTGCAAGACATAAATAAGCATATGAAATCAATAAATAAGAATTCTATTTGTCTATGCACAAAAGTATCTCTTTCTAACTTGTTTATCTAGTTGAGTCTAATATTATTTATAAAATTAAAAAACCATTCTTACCAGTCTTAAATTATTAAAACTTTCAAATTTATTAATTGATTATAAATACCTTTTGTCTTAACAGAGTGCTTACACAAGTACGAGTGTCGTTGCTGTGTGACGTCACCATCGATTGAACTGAAGTTAAAACTGAAAAAAAAATTCTTATGGATGTTGTAGCCGTAATTGTAGCCGTAATATTTCTGTGAAACTGAAAGATTTGAGCTCAACTTCTTGTATATTCTTAGATGACGTCATCAGCAATCATAAGATACAAGTCACAAAATGAAATTGCGCTTTTATTACATTATGGTACAAATTTCATAATTAGAATGTAGAATGCTAACCAGCGAAGCATAAGTAAGTATATTATGTTAAAGTATAAATGAATAATACTGACGTCATCCTTCGCCCTTTAATCGTATCAATGACGTCACATGATTTCAAAAGTAAATCTACGGTTCCCTTCATGCTTAATAAAGTTAGTAACAACTTTCAATCAAGAGAATAAAACTTTGTGACAATCTAACTAAGTAAGTATTTAAGAAAGATTTTAATTATTTTTTAAATTAAACCAATTTTTTGACTAGTTGGCAATTATCAAGCAGGAAACTAAAAATTCTTTATTATTACAGCAGTATAAGAAAACATCTATAAAGTGAAAGATGAAATGACAAGTTTCATCATTTTTTGAAAGAGCTTTGATTTCATAGAAGATTTCATCAGCCAACTAAAGCGCAGCAAACCAAGAATGTATTTGAAAAATTTATATTCAAATAAATAATAATTTCTGATAAGTGTTTTGCTTTCAAAATGAAATTTTGTTATAATCGTTTTCTCCAGATATCTTTATATCGTCTTTTATGCTTAATTATGTCATCTAATATTAGAAATTTCACCTTTTCTGCTACAATCAGTTTTATTCTTATACTTCTACATCTTTTTACATTGAAAACTTAAAAGTTTAAATCATTTCTTTTAGTAGTCTTTCCTATACTATTTCAAATTTTAAGTTTTTTTTTCGTTAGTTTTATTTAATCTGGCTAAAGACATTGATGACGAGTTTTGGCTGCTTCGGTTTTGTTGGAAATTTTCAGTGAAACTACTAAATTAGCTGAATAACAAAACTCAATACAAGACTCTGTTTAATAGCATCAAGGCTGCTGAGGAAATTATTTTTCTTGTTGACAACTTTCTTTTCATGATTCTAATCTGATTGTATTACTTGTTATAAAAAATTTTAGAAATAAACTAATTTATTATTTTTCTTGATTTGTTCGACTACACCTCTGCAATTTCTTTATATCTAGTACTGTAATTGTATTGGAGTTGACACATGTTTTATACCTGCTTTTAGAATAATTAAAGATGCTTGTTTAATTACTATTTTTAACAAACAAACTAAAAAAAACTTTGATGTCAATCAATTTATTTGATCAAAATCTGAACTCTCTAAATTTTGAACTTAAAACTCAGTGATAATAAACACAATGAAATTTCTCCATCATTTGTATATATTGATTTCGAGACAACAAGCTCAACAAAACAAATGTCTGAAGATATCATCAAGAAATGTGGAAGAAATATCCTCAAAACCAGTTCCATATGTTGAATGATGTTTCTGTTAAATCGAATTTCTTTTATTTCTAGAAATTAATTTAGTTAAAGGATATGATTTTGTCATTATAAAGGGAAATTCCTTTAGCTTATTCTTAAAATGATAATTTATAATAAGTTATAAACCAAAATGAAACTTTAATTTACTGCCTTTTTTTGTATATTAATATAAGTTTGTTATATTTTAAAGATTTTTATCATAAGGAGTTTCTTTCAACTTTTAATAGAAAAATTATATTTATAGAATAAATTTATAACAATTAGAAAATACTTTCATTGGTTAAAAAATTTAATAAATAAGCTAATAAAAATTATAATAAGTTGACCTTATGAGATGAAGTCTTCTTATTCAGGAAGATTAGACTCCTAAAATATTTAAAAAGTTTTTCAAGTTTAAATAAATATCTGTTTTGTTTAACAGCATTAGCTAAGCATTAAATTTAGAAAATGATATTTAAGTTCGTCTTCTATGTCATTTAAATTAAAAAAAGATTTAGACAAAGCCGGTAAATAAAAAGTATCACGACTAAAAAATATATATCAAACAATGTCAGATGTTTATTCTTTTTAAAAAGAAGTAATTACCAGTTGCTTGATTAATATTTCAAATGCATTTCTTGTTCCAATTTCCTCGAATCTAAACAGAAGATTCATCCTTTCCTCAGTTACGTCGCGCAATTCCTGCAAACATGGGCAAAATTTACAAGTCCGGAGAAAAAAACTTGTTTTACATTCTAATTATTAATTAAACATATTTTTTCATAATAAGCTTTTAAATAGCTTTATGGTTTGTAAGTTTTACCATAAAATCCATGTTACTGTAGTCCTTTGCTGCAAATTCAAGAATTTTAACAACTAAATTGAGTTCCTCATCAGTAAGTTGGTCACTGTTCTATAAAGAATAATATAAATTTAAAATCGGTATTAACACGTGCTAGTCTTAGAAACCAAATGTAGGCATACAATGAAAGTTAAATGAAAAATAAGTTTATAGAAAATTAAAAATGATAATTTGATAATTATTAAATTATAAAACGACAAAGAACCTTTAAATCTCGACTAAAAAACAATAATTTTAAGCATTTTAATCAATTATTTAATGTTGAATGAGTAACAGTTAAAAATCACCAATACCTCAAAGTTTACGTTAGGTCTCATCTTAATAGACGTTTTCGAGGCTCAAAATTTCACAAAATTTCAACAAAAAGTCACTGAAATGTAAAGTAATGATTTAATTTTACTTTCAAAACATTGAATCCAATTTTGTTGTCCATGAAGTGAAAAGTCTTGATAAATATAGAGCATATTTTATTTTAAATATTAGTGTTAACCAATTTAAAATAAGCACCATAAATTCTTTTTGAAAAAAGTGGTAAAAAAATTTTACTCAACTTGTAGAAGATTTTACACAAAAAATTATACCTAGTTATTTAATTAATTACAAGAAAAACCAACTTGATTCAAACATTAGCTTACAGTTACTTTAAACATACAACTGAAGTACAAGATACTGTAACTTCTTAGCTTTAAAATTACATAAAAAAATATTAAAAAAGAAATCTTCTGTTTATTTAGTTTTTCCCTCTAATCTTATCACAACAATTTTTCATTTTGTTTTAATTCTTTGACTAAGATAATTATTAAACTTATACATATAAATTATCTATAATTAAATTTTTTTACTATTTCTGATTGTTTACTTACGTTCCTACATAAAAGTTACAATTTACTAATTTTAAGATATATTAAACATCAAAAAAGATATATAATTATCAGTAAGCACAACACATACTACTTTACAAAATTTAATTATATCTTTGAGTTTCAGACTACAAAGAAATATTTAAAATATTACAATTTATAAACTTTAGAAAATACTTTAGTAAAAATTCCTTTCTCTATTCATTTAATCATGATTTTAAGAATGGATAATTTTGTAAAATTAGGTTTTTACTTTAGTATCATTATACTAAAAAGAGTGTTCAATCAAAATATTTGTCCACGTTATAATGTTTAGATATTAATTGATAATTATTCTTTCCACTAGATAAAACTGTAAATATTTGAACAAATTTAATTTCATATAGTGCAACTGAAATGCTCTATTGCTCCTAGCTTGTTAGATTTACATTTAAAAATGTATTTTTGATTTCAATTTTAGAAAAAAGATCAAAACAAAATATTTGGGAAACATTTCTTAAAGGTAAGTGAAAATAAGATAATTCTTGAGTTTTAACAAAAAGCAAAAACTTATTAAGATTCCTGAATTGTTCTCCTAGAATTCTAAGAATATTTTCAATATCAAGCAACATTTTTAACATGTTTATATAATCAACTGCATCTTAGTTACATCTTCCCGGTAATATTAGTTATGTTTTGCTAAGTTAACTAATTAATCAATAAAGGGAGAAAAACCGCTGTAGCTAAATAGTTGAAAACTAGAAAACCTTACAAGCCAAATTCATTTTTGGGTAAATTTTAACTTTAATAAATTTATTTATAGATAAGAAATGTTTCAGAAGCAAATTCGCAGTCTAATATTGTTACAATTTAATAAACCTTCTTAAAATCAGCAATTTTCTAAAAAAATTTCTACAAAAGAGTTTTAGAGTTAACTTAGTAGAATTTAAAATTACCTTTTGCTAGAAAATTACTTCTTTAAGAAAATTTTAGATTAAAATTTTCACTTGAAAATGGCTTTGCAACTTTTATGAAAACATTTAAATTTTTGAGGCGAATCACACCAGAACACATGACTTTTAAAAGTATTTTAGTTTTGTTTTTTTGATAAATATTTTTTTTGATTCGAATAATTTTTGTTCTTCTAACTAACTTTGAAATCATAATTTTATATTAAATTCCAGTTTTAGAATAATATTTAATTTAGAAGTCTCAATTTATTGACCTAAATTGACCACAATTTTTGTACAACTGTGTATATGACAATTGATAAAGCTTTCGTTATTTTCTCATTTTCTATTTCTTTTCAAGTTTAATTAAATAATTTTGTTGAAAAATATTTATTTTTTTTTGCTGTAAAAAAATTAAAAACCTAAAATTTCTTCTACATAAATACTAACTTGGCATAATTTTGATTGTTTGTTTGATTTTAGGAGATAGTGCATCAAAACGGTTTACTGAAGTTTAGGTCTTTTAATTTCTTTAGACGATTTAAATATGTTTTCAGAAACTAAATTTAGAAAAGTAGCCTTTAAAATAATACTAAGCAAACTTTTTAGTCTCAAGTTTACTTTAAATAAAACTATGCAAACCATTTCGCTGTAGTAATTTGCATAACGTTTACAACTAGATATTGCTATTTACATTTAAAAATATTAAAATTCGATAATTATATTCATATAAATAAAAACTATGATTTGCCTAATTTATAACCTGATGAATCCATAAGAGAGAAGAATTTGTTCAAACTAAAGTTTCACAGAAAATTTTATTTAAATATTTTTAATTTTATTTTAACAACAAAATCTTCAAAAGAGTTTTTATCTTCTAAGAGTTTCTGAAAGAGGGGTGTCCTATATGACTCATTGACACACCAGCAGCAGTAAGTACCAAGAAACTGGGTAAAAACAGCAAGAAAGACTTGTTTAATCTTCTAACTGTCTTCTCCATAAAGACACGGAACGTGAACACGTCTTGAAGACGCTCCAGAACTTAACAGACTGGAAGTTTGACGCAAACAAGATAACAAGTTTCCATCAACTGAGATTATTTTCTTCTTTTATAAAGGATGACACCAAGCTGATTGTGCTATCCAGCGTGAAGATCATTGATGCCAGGGGACTGGTTACAAACCCAGACACTTTAATTTCAATCATAAAAAAATGTATTCCGCCTGCGCCTTTGGTGTAAAAGTTTCAAACATGGAAATCCAGCAGGGTTCTATCGAAAACTACGTTGCTGCAGGGAAGAGCCAATATAAAAGCAGAAAGTGTACCATTTCTGTTTGTGGACATCTTCTACTCTTAGTTTTGTTGTCCTGCTTCTACTATATTTTTCCATCGTGGTTGCAACAGCTTAAATTATTTAAGCAATAGCTTAAATGGAATTCACAATTTATTAATTAGTAAACCATAATCATTTGATTGCTGGACAAAAATTTTTTATTTAAATTATTGTTATGTTTTCATATAGACTTTTGCAATAACTTCAAACTGATTTTCAATATTATAGTGAAAGCTTTTGATTCATAAAAATTTTTCAGTCCTAATGTATCTCAAAATTTAGATAAAATTATTTAGAAATACTATTTAGGTGGTTAAAAGTTATTGAAATCAGCTAAAAAGCACTTCAAAAGTGCTTAAGTTTTAAAATATAATTTGAAAATAGCCATTTTCGTTCAATTTCTTAGGTAAACAAATACTCATGTGCTACATGGACAAACTTTAAAAGTTAAAGAGATTTTTTTAATAATAAACAAAAGTTTAGTAAGTACTTTTACAATAAATGTTTTTAAAAGCTTTGTTTTATATTTTAACTTCTTTTGCCTATCTTCTTTTGTGTAAGAAATTCGATGTCCTGATGGTCTTATTACAATAAACTTATTTATAACTTTGTTAAATTGCTGAAAAGCTCTGTTTACAATATTATGTGTCTTTTGAGTTTTATAAAAGTTTGAAAAAAAGTTCTAATATTTTTTTCTATTATTTTTCCATATTATACGTTTACTGCCTTTTTTATATTACATCTAAATAATAATTATATATTAAATAAAATTTGAAAATAGCCAAATTACTGTTTAGTGTCCTTTAAAAGTTATTTAAACTTATAAGGATTGAATAATTATTTATAACTTATTTTAATTACTTAGCAAATATAAATATTATTAACAGCTTACTAAGTATGGAATTCTAAAGTATTGTCTATAAAAATATTTGAAAAGTTAAAATTCTATTTGATAACTTGAACTATGATGAATGTTGTTTAAGTTTTAAATAAAACTAAACCAGCAAACTGGCCCTGTTTGATTTATAAATAATCTGTTCAACCTAATATAATAGTTGCTAATATTTCAAAAATTATTTCTATTTTTGTAAATGTAAGAGGTAAGACTATAATTTTTACCAATGAATGAAACTACACGCTTGTATTCATGTAAAATTTAGAATGTTATTAAATTAGAGGTCATTCACCATATATGTCTTTATTTTCATTATTTTTTTAAGTTTGCATATGTTATTTTTCTAAATTTTTGACCACTAAGAAAATTATAATATTAAGGAGTTGTTAGGTATACTACATAGATTTCTATCATGAAATGTTTAGAAATAAATAAAGTAATGTTTTTGATACGTTAAATAATTATAAGCTTGTTTACCTCTTTTGTATATTTATATTTTATATTTATACATGCGCAAGAGCGTACCTAAAGAGAGCGCATCTCACTAACAAGCATTCTCCTGTGTTTTTTGGTTTTTGTCAGGAGCTTTATAAATATGTCTCAACCTGGGTCGAACCCAGTACTTCCTTGTAAAAAGTACCTTGGAGCTAGGTGTTGCAACCAGTTTGCCTTTTATAAAATTTTGACCACTAATAAAATTATAATATTAAGGAGGTGTTAGGTTTACTACAAAGATTTCTAACATGAATTTTTTTCTGATAAATGAGGTAAACCTTTTGTTTTTTATACCTTATATATATTTATATATATACTTATACCTTATAAATTTATTTATTTCCAACTTTTCTACTAAAATTTCATGACTTTATAAGATAATTCTTATAAATATCATAATAAAATGATTATTATTATTTTCTCTGAACAGAGTGTTTACACAAGTACGAGTTTCGTTGCGGTGTGACGTCAACATCGATTGAACTAAAGTCAAAACTGAAAAAAATGCTTATGGATGTTGTAGCCATAATTGTAGAATATTTCTGTGAAACTGAAAGATTTGTGCTCAACTTCTTGTATATTCAAAGATGACGTCATCAGCAATCATGAGATAAGCGTCACAAAATGAAACTGCGCTTTTATTACATCATGGTACAAATTTCATAATTAAAATACTGAATGCTATCCAGCGAAGCATAAGTAAGTATATTCAGTTAAAGTATAATTGAATAATACTGACGTCATCCAAAGCCATTTTAGCCTATCAATGACGTCATATAACTTTAAAAGTAAACCTGCGATTCCCTTCATGCTTAATAAAGCTTGAAACAACTTTCAATCAAGAGAATAAAACTTTGTGACAATCTAACTAAGTAAGTATTTAAGAAAGATTTAAATTATTTTTCTAATTAAACCAATTTTTTGACTAGTAGCCAATTAGCAAGCAGGCAAACAAAAATTTAACAATTTTTTTAGCAATACAAGAAAACATCTATAAAGTGAAAGATGAAATGACAAGTTTCCTTATTTTTTGAAAGAGCTTTGATTTCATAGAAGATTTCATCAGCCAACTAAAGCGCAGCAAACCAAGATTAATTTTGAAAATTTTAAATTCGAACAAAAAAAATTTCTGATGAGTGTTTTGTTTTCAAAATGAAATTTTGTTGTTTTCTTTTACTCCAGTTATCTTTACAGCGTCTTTTATGCTTAATTATGTCATGTATTATTAGAAAATTCACCTTTTCTGCTACAATCAGTTTTATTCTTATACTTGTACATCTTTTTACATTGATCACTTAAAAGTTTAAATCAATTCTTTTAGTAGTCTTTCCTATACTATTTCACATTTTAAGTTTTTTTTTCTCTTTAAATTTTTTTAATCTGGCTAAAGACATTGATGACGGGTTTTGGCTGTTTTGGTTTTGTTGGAAATTTGCAGTGAAACTACTAAATTAGCTGAATAACAAAACTCAATACAAGACTCTGTTTAATAGCATCAAGGCTGCTGATGAAATTATTTTTCTTGTTGACAACTTTCTTTTCATGTTTCTAATCTGATTGTATTACTTGTTATAAAATATTTTAGAAATAAACTAATTTATTATTTTTCTTGATTTGTTCGACTACACCTCTTCAATTTCTTTATATCTAGTACTGTAATTGTAATGGAGTTGACACATGTTTAATACCTGCTTTTAGATTAATTAAAGTTGCTTGTTTAATTACTATTCTTAACAAACAAACTAAAAAATCTTTGATGTCAATCAATTCATTTGATCAAAATCTGAACTCTCTAAATTTTGAACTTAAAACTCAGTGATAATAAACACAATAAAATTTCTCCATCATTTGTATATATTGATTTGGAAACAACAAGCTCAACAAAACAAAATTCTGAAGATATCATCAAGGAAATGTGGAAGAAATATCCTCAGAACCAGTTCCATATGTTGAATGTTGTTTCTATTAAATAAAATTTCATTTAGTTGTAGAAATTAATTTAGTTAAAGGATATGATTTGTCATTTTAAAGGGAAATTCCTTTAGCTTATTCTTAAAATGATAATTTATAATAAGTTATAAACCAAAATGAAACTTTAATTTACTGCCTTTTTTTTTATATTAATATAAGTTTGTTATATTTTAAAGATTTTTATGATAATGAGTTTCTTTCAACTTTTAATAGAAAAATTATATTTATAGAATACATTTATAACAATTAGAAAATACTTTCATTGGTTAATTAATTCAATAAATAAGTTAATAAAAATTATAATAAGTTAACCTTATGAGATGAAGTCTTCTTATTCAGGAAGATTAGACTCCTAAAATATTTAAAAAGTTTTTCAGGTTTAAATAAATATCTGTTTTGTTTAACGGCATTAGCTAAACATTAAATTTAAAAAATGATATTTAAGTTCGTCTTCTATGTCATTTAATTAAAAAAAAGATTTAGACAAAGCCGATAAATAAAAAGTATCACGACTAAAAAATATATATCAAACAATGTCAGATGTTTTTTCTGTTAAAAAAGAAGTAATTACCAGTTGCTTCATCAATATATCAAATGCATTTTTTGTTCCAATTTCCTCGAATCTAAACAGAAGATTCATCATTTCCTCAGTTACGTCGCGCAATTCCTGCAAACATGGACAAAATTTACAAGTCCGGAGAAAAAAACTTGTTTTACATTCTAATTATTAATTAAACATATTTTTTCATAATAAGCTTTTAAATAGCTTTATGGTTTGTAAGTTTTACCATAAAATCCATGTTACTGTAGTCCTTTGCTGCAAATTCAAGAATTTTAACAACTAAATTGAGTTCCTCATCAGTAAGTTGGTCACTGTTCTATAAAGAATAATATAACTTTATAATCGGTATTAACACGTGCTAGTCTTAGAATTCAAATGTAGGCATACAATGAAATTTAAATGAAAAATAAGTTTATAGAAAATTAAAAATGATAATTTGATAATTATTAAATTATAAAACGACAAAGAACCTTTAAATCTTGACTAAAAAACAATAATTTTAAGCATTTTAATCAATTTTTTAATGTTGAATGAGTAACAGTTAAAAATCACAAATACCTGAAAGTTTACGTTAGGTCTCATCTTAATAGACGTTTTCAAGGCTCAAAAATTCAAAAATTGTTAACAAAAAGTCACTGAAATATAAAGTAATTATTTAATTTTACTTTCAAAACATTAATGCCACTTTTTTTATTCATGTAGTGAAAAGTCTTGATAAATATAGAGCTTATTTTATTTTAAATATTAGTGTTAACCAATTTAAATTAAGCACCATAAATTCTTTTTAAAAAAAGTGGTAAAGAAATTTTACTCAACTTGTAGAAGATTTTACAAAATAGATTGTTTACACAAAAAATTATACCTAGTTATTTAATTAATTACAAGAAAAACCAACATGATTAAAACATTAGCTTACAGTTACTTTAAACATACAACTGAAGTACAAGATACTGTAACTTCTTAGCTTTAAAATTACATAAAAAATTATTAAAATAGAAATCTTCTGTTTGTTTAGTTTTTCCCTCTAATCTTATCACAATAATCTTTCATTTTGTATTAATTCTTTGACTAAGATAATTATTAAACTTATACATATAAATTATCTATAATTAAATTTTTTTACTATTTCTGATTGTTTACTTACGTTCCTACATAAAAGTTACAATTTACTAATTTTAAGATATATTAAACATCAAAAAAGATATATAATTATCAGTAAGCACAACACATACTACTTTACAAAATTTAATTATATCTTTGAGTTTCAGACTACAAAGAAATATTTAAAATATTACAATTTATAAACTTTAGAAAATACTTTAGTAAAAATTCCTTTCTCTATTCATTTAATCATGATTTTAAGAATGGATATTTTTGTAAAATTAGATTTTTACTTTAGTATCATAATACTAAAAAGAGTGTTCAATCAAAAAAATTGCCCACGTTATAATGTTTACATAATAATTGATAATTATTCTTTCCACTAGATAAAACTGTAAATATTAGAACAAATTTAATTTTATTTAGTGCAACTGTAATGCTCTATTGTTCCTAGCTTGTTAGATTTACATTTAAAAATGTATTTTTGATTTCAATTTTAGAAAAAAGATCAAAACAAATCATTTGGGTAACATTTCTTAAAGGTAAGTGAAAATAAGATAATTCTTGAGTTTTAACAGAAAGCAAAAATTTCTAAGATTCCTGAATTGTTCTCCTAGAATTCTAAGAATATTTTCATTATCAAATAACATTTTTAACATGTTTATATAATCAACTGCATCTTAACTACATCTTCCTGGCAATATTAGTTAAGTTTTGCTGAGTTAACTAATTAAACAATAAAGGGAGATATACCGCTGTAGCTAAATAGTTGAAAACCAGAAAGCTTTACAAGCCAAATTCATTTTTGCGTAAACTTTAACTTTAATAAATTCATTTATAGATAAAGAACGTTTCAGAAGCAAATTTGCAGTCTAATATTGTTACAATTTAATAAACCTTCTTAAAATCAGTAATTTTCTAAAAAACTTCTACAAAAGAGTTTTAAAGATAAATTAGTGAAATTTAAAATTAAGTTTTGCTTGAATGTTATTTCCTTACAAAAATGCTAAATTAAAATTTTCACTTGAAAATGGCTTTGCAACTTTTATGAAAACATTTAAATTTTTGTGGCGAATCACACCAGAACATTTGACTTTTAAAAGTATTTTAGTTTTATTTTTTGATAAATATCTTTATTGATTCAAATAAATTTTACTTATTCTAACTAACCTTGAAATCATAATTTTATATTAAATTCCAGTTTTAGAATAATATTTAATTTAGAAGTCTCAATTTATTGACCTAAATTGACCACAATTTTTGTACAACTGTGTATATGACAATTTATAAAGCTTTCGTTATTTTCTCATTTTCTATTTCTTTTCAAGTTTAATTAAATAATTTTGTTGAAAAATATTTATTTTTTTTTACTGTAAAAAAATTGAAAGCCTAAAATTTCTTCTACATAAATACTAACATGGCATAATTTTGATTATTTGTTTGATTTTAGGAGATAGTGCATCAAAACGGTTTACTGAAGTTTAGGTCTTTTAATTTCTTTAATAGATTTAAATATGTTTTCAGAAACTAAATTTAGAAAAGTAGCTTTTAAAATAATACTATGTACAATTTTTAGTCTCATGTTTACTTTAAATAAAACTATGCAAACCATTTCGCTCTAGTAATTTGCAAAACGTTTACAACTAGGTATTGCTATTTACATTTAAAAATATTAAAATTCGATAATTATATTCATATAAATTAAAAATTATGACTTGCCTAATTTATAACTTGATGAATCCCTAATAGAGAAGAATTTGTTCAAACTAAAGTTTCACAGAAAATTCTATTTAAATATTTTTGATTTTATTTTAACAACAAAATCTTCAAAAGAGTTTTTATCTTCTAAGAGTTTTTGAAAGAGGGGTGTCCTATCTGACTCATTGCCAAACTAGCAGCAGTGAGTACCAAGAAACTTGGTGAAAAAGGCTAGAAAGACTTGTCTAATCTTCTAACTGTCTTCTGCATAAAGACACCAAACGTGAACACAACTAAAGTAGGATGAAGGCAGTTAAGAGGATCAGAAAACTTATCCAGCTGTCTAGTAATGCCTCACCTACAAGAAGCCTGGGTCCTGATGTATTTTATCTACCCAGAATCGAACCCAGAGTGCGCAGTGCGCGTGTCAAAACCATACTTCAGACATAGACGTCATTCACTGACTTTGAGGCAAGAGTATTTGTGTCAGTTCTTTGCCCAGTTTTAACAGAAGGAATTGTTGGACATGTTGACAAGATTATTGTCGATGTAAGCATCGTGGCCATGTTGGATATGATCTTCAAGAAGCTCCATAAAGTAACAGACTGGAAGTTTGACGCAAACAAGATAACAAGTTTCCATCACCTGAAATTATTTTCTTCTTTTATAAAGGATGACACCTAGCTGATTGTACTATCCAGCGTGGAAATCATTGATGCCAGGGGACTGATTACAAACCCAGATACTTTATTTTTAATCAAAGTAATAAAAATAGTTTTTTTTTTAATTCTTGTTTGATTTTTATACAGACTTTTGCAATATCTTCAAACTGATTTTCTACATTAAAGTTGAAGCTTTTGGTTTATAAAAATTGTTCTGCCCTAAATGATCTCAAATATTAAATAATATTATTCAGAAATACTATTTAAGTGATAAAAAGTTATTAAAATAAGCTAAAAAGCACTTTCGAATGTTTAAGTTTTAAAATATAATTTGAAAATAGCCATTCTCGTTCAATTTTTTAAGTAAACAAAAACTCATGTGCTACATAGACAAACTTTAAAAGTTTAAGGGATTTTTTTAATAATAAACAAAAATTTAGTAAGTAGTTTTTCAATGAATGTAATTAAAAGCTTTGTTTTATGTTTTAACTTCTTTTGCCTATCTTCTTTTGCTAAGAAATTTGATGACCTAACCGTCTTATTACAATAAACTAATTTATAATTTTGTTTAAGTGCTGAAAAACTCTATTTAAAATATTATATTTTGTTTTATTGTTTATTAAAGTTTGAAAAAAATTCGTATTATTTTTTCCATATTATACCTTTACTGTGTTTCTTGTGTTATAGCATCTAAATAATTATATATTAAATTAAAATTAAAAATAATCAAATTAAAATTTTTCTTTTAATTGTTTATATTATTGTTTAGTGTCAATTAAAATTTATTCAAATTCAAAAAGATTGAATAATTTTATTTAGACTTATGATGTACTTAGCAAACATATATATTATTAACAGCTTACCAAGTATGGGTTCGTAGTATATTGTCTATAAAATATATTTAAAAAATTTAAATTTTATTTGATGGCTTGAACTATAATGAATGTTGTTAAGTTTTTATATAAAGTTAAAAGAGCTGACTGAACTTGTTAGAAATAATTATAATCTGTTGAACCAAAAAAAATGTTGTTAATACTTCGAAAATTAATCTATTTATTTAAATTTAAGAAGGTAAAAATTTAATTTATACTATAGAATGAAACTATGCGCTTGTATTTATGTCAAATTTATAAGGTTGTTACATTGGAGGTTTTTCACCAAATATATCTTGATTTTTACTTTTTATATTATTTTTTTTTGTTATTTTTATCAAATTTTCACCACTAAGAAAAATATAATATTAAGGAGGGGTCAGGTTTGCTACAAAGATTTCTATTATAAAATATTTTCTGATAAAAAAAGTAAATTTCTTGATTTAAGTAAATTTATAAACAATTGTGTTCCTTATGCTTATTTTTATATATATTTATACCTTATACATTTACTTATATCAAACTTTTTTTACTTAAACTTAATGACTTTAAAAGATTATTCATATGTAATATATTTTTATTATTATTTATATAAATGAAATTCTACTAACCTTTTAAGTTTTAATTAAAATTATAAATTTTATGAACAAGTTGCAAATAATTTAACTAAAATTGTACATTTTAAAAATTGTTTAGACTCAAAAATGTGTAAAATGTTTAGATATGTTTTTAAAAAAAAAGATTAATTTGCTAATAACTTTTCTGTTTCTAACTTTCTAATTTTTAATATTTTCTCTAAGTTTCCAATATATCTAAAAGTCTTAGAGTCATTTCTCAGAATATCCTTTAAAATTAGTTATTTCAATTTACAGATAGCAAACAGAAATTTCAAAACTGAACATTTTCTTCTCATTAGCTTTGATTTTGGGTGAAATCGAGTCCTCTTTAACTTCTACTACTTTTGTGAATATTACAGCCAAAAATAATTTGTTTTTGGCATCTCAGAAATTCTGACAAAAGAGTTTGAATGAAGAAATTTTGTAAGGGGATTTATGAGCCTTATTTGTTACAGGAATACAAGTAGCAAGCAAACACGGCTGTCCAGGTTCCTGTGATACAAAAAACGGCAAAAAACAAACTGCTTCATAAGCGAGAAAACAACAGAGGGAAGATTCAAATTGTTTCCAAAATGTTTTTGGACAAATAAACTAAGGTATGTCATTTTTCAGACCTTGTATAGATCAATATAATAGAAGGAAAATCAAACTGAATACTATCTTATATATTATCAACAATTTGGAGAAGTATGAAAATAGTTCCATGTGATCATAGACATCATAATTATACTCTTCTACACAAATTTAGGAGAAGAAGTCCTGGGCTAGCTACATAAGAGATTTTACTTTTCTCCACTGCAAACCATTAGATTAATTTTTTACAAATCTGCACTCTCATCATCCCAATGAAAGACATCGAACTTTCAAACAAAATTTAAAAAGATTATTAAAGTAGAACTAAAATAATTTTTCTGAACACAAAGTTCTGAATTTTTAATTCTTTGAAACAGAAGTGTATATATTCTACTGTAGATAAGTAGAATGAGATAAGTATGACATCTTCGTCTAATTAGTAGAAAATAATATTTTAATCCAACTTTTAATGTTTAAAGAGATTCAGCATTATTAAATTTAACATGATTAAAGAAATAGAAAAGGAAAAATTACAGCAAATCATAAGTTCGTTTTTATCAATTTTATAAACAAACAGTTTTCAAAAGAATTAAAATGTTAGGAAAAGATGTAGTACTAGTAATTCTAAAAGACAGTATACGAGTAGTAAATAGAAAAGTTAATATATAAGTGAAAGATTTGCAAAAATAAAATAAAGAAATGTTATCATCAAGTTATCTAATTTGTGAGAATGTGTGTTAGCGAGAGGTGCTCTCTTTAGGCACCCTCCTTCACATTTATTCTAATAAATAAATCAAAGTAAAATTTCTATTTGTATACGCCCAAAAGTACCTTTTTCTAACTTCTTTATCTAGTTGAGTCTAATATCATTTATAAAATTAAAAAAACCATTCTTACTAGTCTTAAATTATTAAAACTTTCAAATTTTGCATTTAATTAAAAATACATTTTCTCTTAACAGAGTGTTTACACAAGTACGAGTGTCGTTACTGTGTGACGTCACCATTGATTGAACTGAAGTCAAAATTATAATATTAAGGAGGTGTTAGGTTTACTACGAAGATTTCTATCATAAAATATTATTATATTATATATATATTATTATTATTATTTATATAAATTTTACTTATATATATTTATATACATAGTTATATCTTAAAATTTATTTATTTCCAACTTTTTTACTAAAACTTCATGACTTTAAAAGTTAATTATTATTATCATAATAAGATGATTATTATTATTTTCTCTTCACAGAGTTCTTACACAAGTACGAGTTTCGTTGCTGGTGACGTCACCATTGATTGAACTGAAGTCAAAACTGAAAAAAAATGCTTATGGATGTTGTAGCTGTAATTGTAAAAAATTTCTGTGAAACTGAAAGATTTGTGCTGAACTTCTTGTATATTCTTAGATGACGTCATCAGCAATCATAAGATTCGCGTCACAAAATAAAACTGCGCTTTTATTACATCATGGTACAAATTTCATAATTAAAATACTGAATGCTATCCAGCGAAGCATAAGTAAGTATATTCAGTTAAAGTATAATTGAATAATACTGACGTCATCCTTCGCCCTTTAATCGTATCAATGACGTCACATGATTTCAAAAGTAAATCTACGGTTCCCTTCATGCTTAATAAAGTTGGTAACAACTTTCAATCAAGAGAATGAAACTTTGTGACAATCTAAATAAGTAATTATTTAAGAAAGATTTTAATTATATCCTTAAATAAACATAATTTTTTGACTAGTTGCCAATTATCAAGCAGGAAACCAAAAATTTCCCTAGTTTTTTTAGTAATTTCATGAAAACATCTATAAAGTGAAAGATGCAATGACAAGTTTCATCATTTTTTGAAAGAGCTTTGATTTCATAGAGGATTTCATCAGCCAACTAAAGCGCAGCAGAGCAAGATTAATTTTGAAAAATTTAAATTCGAACAAAAAATAATTTCTGATGAGTGTTTTGCTTTCAAAATGAAATTTTGTTGTTTTCTTTTTCTCCAGTTATCTTTACAGCGTCTTTTATGCTTAATGATGTCATTTAATATTAGAAAATTCACCTTTTCTGCTACAATCAATTTTATACTTCTACTTCTACATCTTTTTACATTGATCACTTAAAAGTTTAAATCATTTCGTTTAGTAGTCTTTCCTATACTATTTCACATTTTAGGTTTTTTTTTCGTTAGTTTTTATTAATCTGGCTAAAGACATTGATGACGAGTTTTGGCTGCTTCGGTTTTGTTGGAAATTTTCAGTGAAGCTACTAAATTAGCTGAATAACAAAACTCAATACAAGACTCTGTTTAATAGCATCAAGGCTGCTGATGAAATTATTTTTCTTGTTGACAACTTTCTTTTCATGATTCTAATCTGATTGTATTACTTGTTAAAAAGATTTTATAAATAAACTAGTTTATTATTTTTCTTGATTTGTTCGACTACACCTCTGCAATTTCTTTACATCTAGTACTGTAATTGTATTGGAGTTGACACATGTTTTATACCTGCTTTTAGAATAATTAAAGTTGCTCGTTTAATTACTATTTTTAACAAACAAACTAAAAAAACTTTGATGTCAATCAATTCATTTGATCAAAATCTGAACTCTCTAAATTTTGAACTTAAAACTCAATGATAATAAACACAATATAATTTCTCCATCATTTGTATATATTGATTTGGAAACAACAAGCTCAACAAAACAAAAGTCTGAAGATATCATCAAGAAATGTGGAAGAAATATCCTCGGAACCAGTTCCATATGTTGAATGTTGTTTCTGTTAAATCAAATTTCTTTTATTTGTAGAAATTTATTTAGTTAATAGATATTATTTTTGCCATTTTAAAGCAAAATTCCTTTAGCTTATCTTTAAAATGATAATTTGTAATTAGTTATTAACCAGAATGAAACTTTCATTTACTTACCTTTTTTTGTATAATTATATAAGTTTGTTATATTTTAAAGAGTTTTATGATCATGAGATTCTTTCAACTTTTAATAGAAAAATAATATTTATAAAATAAATTTACAACAATTAGAAAATACTTTCATCGGTTAAAAAGTATAATAAATAAGCTAATAAAACATAATATAAATCAACCTTAAAGACTGAAGTCTTCCTAGTCAGCAAGAATGAAATTCTGAAAAATTAAAAATGGTTTTTCAAGCTTAAGTAAATATCTGTTTTGTTAAATTAAGTTAACTAAACAATAATTTTAGAAAATGAAATTTAAGTTCGTTTTATATGTCATTTCATTTAAAAAAAGATTTAGATAAAACTGTTTATTAGAAAATTTCACAACTAAAAAATATAAATAAAAGAATGTCTGCTGTTTTTTCTGTTAAAATAAGAAGTAATTACTAGTCGCTGCATCAATATTTCAAATAGATCTCTTCTTCCAATTTCCAACAACTTAAGCAACAATATCATGATTTGTACAGCTATGTTGTTCAATTCCTGCAAACATAGGAAAAACTTATAAGTGTAAGAAAACTTGTTTTACATTCCAACTATTAATGAAAAAACATTTTTTTAAAAATGGTTTTAAAGTAGCCTTGTTTTGTAAGTGTTACCATGATATCCATGTTGCTATAGTCCTCTGCTGTATATTCGAGAATTCTGACCAGTTCATCAAGTTCTTCCTCAGTAAGTCGGTCATTGTTCTATACAGAATAATAAAACTTGAAAATCAGTATTAACACATGCTAATCTTAGAAACCAAATTTGGGCATACAATGAAAGTAAAATGAAAAATAAGTTTATAGAAAATTAAAAACAATAATTTTATTAATATTAAATTACCAAACGACTAAAAACCTTTAAATCTCGACTGAAAACAATAATTGTAAGCATTTTAATCAATTATTTATTGTTCAATGAGTAATAGTTAAAAATCACTTATACCTCAAAGTTTACGTTAGGTCTCATCTTAATAGACGTTTTCAAGGCTCAAAAATTCAAAAATTGTTAACAAAAAGTCACTGAAATGTAAAGTAATGATTTAATTTTACTTTCAAAACATTAACGCCAATTTTTTTATTCATGAAGTGAAAAGTCTTGATAAATATAGAGCATATTTTATTTTAAATATTAGTGTTAACCAATTTAAATTAAGCACCATAAATTCTTTTTGAAAAAAATGGTAAAGAAATTTTGCTCAACTTGTAGAATAGTTTACAAAATAAATTATACCTAGTTATTTAATTAATTACAAGAAAAACCAACTTTATTAAAACATTAGATTACAGTTACTTTAAACATACAACTGAAGTACAAGAAACTGTAACTTTTTAGCTTTAAAATTTCATAAAAATATTAAAAAAGAAATCTTCTGTTTATTTAGTTTTTCCCTCTAATCTTATCACAACAATCTTTCATTTTGTATTAATTCTTTTGACTAAGATAAGTATTAAACTTATACATATAAATTATCTATAATTAAATTTTTCTACTATTTCTGATTGTTTACTTACGTTCCTACATAAAAGTTACAATTTACTAATTTTAAGATATATTAAACATCAAAAAAGATACATAATTATCATTAAGCACAACACATACTACTTTACAAAATTTAATTATTTCTTTGATTTTCAGACTACACAGAAATATTTAAAATTCTACAATTTATAAACTGTAGAAAATACTTTAGTAAAAATTCCTTTCTCTATTCATTTAATCATGATTTTAAGAATGGATAATTTTGTAAAATTAGGTTTTTACTTTAGTATCATTATACTAAAAAGAGTGTTCAATCAAAATATTTGTCCACGTTATAATGTTTAGATATTAATTGATAATTATTCTTTCCACTAGATAAAACTGTAAATATTTGAACAAATTTAATTTCATATAGTGCAACTGAAATGCTCTATTGCTCCTAGCTTGTTAGATTTACATTTAAAAATGTATTTTTGATTTCAATTTTAGAAAGAAGATCAAAACAAAACATTTGGGAAACCTTTTTTAAAGGTAAGTGAAAATAAGATAATTCTTGAGTTTTAACAAAAAGCAAAAACTTATTAAGATTCCTGAATTGTTCTCCTAGAATTCTAAGAATATTTTCAATATCAAGCAACATTTTTAACATGTTTATATAATCAACTGCATCTTAGTTACATCTTCCCGGTAATATTAGTTATGTTTTGCTAAGTTAACTAATTAATCAATAAAGGGAGAAAAACCGCTGTAGCTAAATAGTTGAAAACTAGAAAACCTTACAAGCCAAATTCATTTTTGGGTAAATTTTAACTTTAATAAATTTATTTATAGATAAGAAATGTTTCAGAAGCAAATTCGCAGTCTAATATTGTTACAATTTAATAAACCTTCTTAAAATCAGCAATTTTCTAAAAAAATTTCTACAAAAGAGTTTTAGAGTTAACTTAGTAGAATTTAAAATTACCTTTTGCTAGAAAATTACTTCTTTAAGAAAATGTTAGATTAAAATTTTCACTTGAAAATGGCTTTGCAACTTTTATGAAAACATTTAAATTTTTGAGGCGAATCACACCAGAACACATGACTTTTAAAAGTATTTTAGTTTTGTTTTTTTGATAAATATGTTTTTTGATTCAAATAATTTTTGTTCTTCTAACTAACTTTGAAATCATAATTTTATATTAAATTCCAGTTTTAGAATAATATTTAATTTAGAAGTCTCAATTTATTGACCTAAATTGACCACAATTTTTGTACAACTGTGTAAATGACAATTGATAAAGCTTTCCTTATTTTCTCAGTTTTTATTACTTTTCAAGTTTAATTAAATGATTTTGTTGAAAAAGATTTAATTTTTTGTTTGCTGTAAAAAAATTAAAAACCTAAAATTTCTTCTACATAATTACTAACTTGGCATAATTTTGATTGTTTGTTTGATTTTAGTAGATAGTGCATCAAAACGGTTTACTGAAGTTTAGGTCTTTTAATTTCTTTAATGGATTTAAATATGTTTACAGAAACTAAATATAGAAAAGTAGCTTTTAAAATAATACTATGTACTCTTTTTAGTCTCAAGTTTACTTTAAATAAAACCACGCAAACCATTTCGCTGTAGTAATTTGCATAACGTTTACAACTAGATATTGCTATTTACATTTAAAAATATTAAAATTCGATAATTATATTCATATAAATTAAAAATTATGACTTGCCTAATTTATAACCTGATGAATCCATAAGAGAGAAGAATTTGTTCAAACTAAAGTTTCACAGAAAATTCTATTTAAATATTTTTAATTTTATTTTAACAACAAAATCTTCAAAACAGATTTTATCTTCTAAGAGTTTTTGAAAGAAAGGTGTCCTGTCTGACTCATTGACACACCAGCAGCAGTAAGTACCGAGAAACTGGGTAAAAACAGCAAGAAAGACTTGTATCACCTTCAAACTGTCTTCTGCATAAAGACACCGAACGTGAACACGTCTTGAAGACGCTCCAGAACTTAACAGACTGGAAGTTTGACGCAAACAAGATAACAAGTTTCTATCAACTGAAATTATTTTTATCTTTTATAAAGGATGACACCAAGTTGACTGTGCTTTCCAGCATGAAGATCATTGATGCCAGGGGACTGATTACAAACCCAGACACTCTAATTTCAATCATAAAAAAATGTATTCCGCCTGCGCCTTTGGTGTAAATGTTTCAAACATGGAAATCCAGCAGGGTTCTATCGAGAACTACGTTGCTGCAGGGAAGAGCCATTATTAAAGCAGAAAGTGTACCATTTCTGTCTGTGGACATCTTCTACTCTTAGTTTTGTTGTCCTGCTTCTACTATATTTTTCCACCGTGGTTGCAACAGCTTAAATTGAATTCACAATTTATTATCTAGTAAACCATAATCATTTGATTGCTGGACAAAAAATTTTTATTTAAATTATTGTTATGTTTTCATATAGACTTTTGCAATAACTTCAAACTGATTTTCAATATTATAGTGAAAGCTTTTGATTCATAAACATTTTCAGCCCTAATGTATCTCAAATTTTAAATAAAATTATTTAGAAATACTATTTAGGTGGTTAAAAGTTATTGAAATCAGCTAAAAAGCACTTTTTAAGTGCTTAAGTTGTAAAATATAATTTGAAAATAGCCATTTTCGTTCAATTTCTTAAGTAAACAAATACTCATGTGCTACATTGACAAACTTTAAAAGTTAAAGAGATTTTTTTAATAATAAACAAAAGTTTAGTAAGTACTTTTACAATAAATGTTTTTAAAAGCTTTGTTTTATATTTTAACTTATTTTGCCTATCTTCTTTTGTGTAAGAACTTCGATGTCCTGATGGTCTTATTACAATAAAATTATTTATAACTTTGTTAAATTGCTGAAAAGCTCTGTTTACAATAATATGTGTCTTTTGAGTTTTATAAAAGTTTGAAAAAATATTCTTATTTTTTTTTCAATTATTTTTCCATATTATATGTTTACTGGCTTTTTTATATTGCATCTAAATAATAATTATATATTAAATAAAATTTGAAAATAGCCAAATTACTGTTTAGTGTCCTTTAAAAGTTATTTAAACTTATTAGGATTGAATAATTATTTAAAACTTATTTATTTACTTAGCAAATATAAATATTATTAACAGCTTACTAAGTATGGAATTCTAAAGTATTGTCTATAAAAATATTTGAAAAGTTAAAATTCTATTTGATAACTTGAACTATGATGAATGTTGTTTAATTTTTAAATAAAACTAAACCAGCAAACTGGCCCTGTTTGATGTATAAATAATCTGTTCAACCTAATATAATAGTTGCTAATATTTTAAAATTTTTTTCTATTTTTTTAAATGTAAAAGGTAAGACTATAATTTATACCAATGTATGAAACTTCACTCTTGTATTCATGTAAAATTTAGTATGTTATTAAATTAGAGGTTATTCACCAAATATGTCATTATTTTTCATTATTTTTTTAAATTTGCATATGTTATTTTTCTAAATTTTTGACCACTAAGAAAATTATAATATTAAGGAGTTGTTAGGTATACTACAAAGATTTCTATCATGTAATATTTAGAAATAAATAAAGTAATGTTTTGATTTGTTAAATAATTATAAGCTTGTTTACATCTTTTGTATATTTATATTTTATATTTATACATGCGAAAGAGCGTGCCTATAGAGAACGCATCTCACTAACAAGCATTCTCCTGTGTTTTTTGGTTTTTGTCAGGAGCTTTATAAATATGTCTCAACCTTGTTCGAACCCAGTACTTCCTTGTAAAAAGTACCTTGGAGCTAGGTGTTGCAACCAGTTTGTTTTTCATTAATTTTTGACCACTAATAAAATTATAATATTAAGGAGGTGTTAGGTTTACTACAAAGATTTCTAACATAAAATTTTTTCTGATAAATGAAGTAAACCTTTTGTTCTTTATACCTTATATATATTTATATATATACTTATACCTTATAAATTTTGTTTATTTCCAACTTTTTTACTAAAATTTCATGACTTTATAAGATAATTCTTATAATTATCATAATAAGATGATTATTATTATTTTCTCTGAACAGAGTGTTTACACAAGTACGAGTGTTGTTGCTGTGTGACGTCAACATCGATTGAACTAAAGTCAAAACTGAAAAAAAATCGTATGGATGTTGTAGCCGTAATTGTAGAATATTTCTGTGAAACTGAAAGATTTGTGCTCAACTTCTTGTATATTCAAAGATGACGTCATCAGCAATCATAAGATATGCGTCACAAAATAAAACTGCGCTTTTTTTACATTATGGTGCAAATTTAATAATTAGAATGTAGAATGCTAACCAGCGAAGCATAAGTAAGTGTATTATGTTAAAGTATAATTGAATAATGCTGACGTCATCCTTCGCCCTTTAATCGTATCAATGACGTCACATGATTTCAAAAGTAAATCTACGGTTCCCTTCATGCTTAATAAAGTTGGTAACAACTTTCAATCAAGAGAATGAAACTTTGTGACAATCTAAATAAGTAAGTATTTAAGCAAGATTTTAATTATATCCTTAAATAATCATAATGTTTTGACTAGTTGCCAATTATCAAGCAGGAAACCAAAAATTTCCCTAATTTTTTTAGTAATTTCATGAAAACATCTATAAAGTGAAAGCTGCAATGACAAGTTTCATCATTTTTTGAAAGAGCTTTGATTTCATAGAGGATTTCATCAGCCAACTAAAGCGCAGCAAACCAAGATTAATTTTGAAAAATTTATATTCAAATAAATAATAATTTCTGATAAGTGTTTTGCTTTCAAAATGAAATTTTGTTGTTTTCTTTTACTCCAGATATCTTTATATCGTCTTTTGTGCTTAATTATGTCATCTAATATTAGAAAATTCACCTTTTCTGCTACAATCAGTTTTATACTTATACTTCTACATCTTTTTACATTGAACACTTAAAAGTTTAAATCATTTCTTTTAGTAGTCTTTCCTATACTATTTCAAATTTTAAGTTTTTTTTTCGTTAGTTTTATTAATCTGGCTAAAGACATTGATGACGAGTTTCGGCTGCTTCGGTTTTGTTGGAAATTTGCAGTGAAACTACTAAATTAGCTGAATAACAAAACTCAATACAAGACTCTGTTTAATAGCATCAAGGCTGCTGATGAAATTATTTTTCTTGTTGACAACTTTCTTTTCATGTTTCTAATCTGATTGTATTACTTGTTATAAAATATTTTAGAAATAAACTAAATTATTATTTTTCTTGATTTGTTCGACTACACCTCTGCACTTTCTTTATTGTTAGAACTGTAATTGTATTGGAGTTGACACATGCTTTATAAACTGCTTTTAGTATAATTAAAGTTGCTCGTTTAATTACTATTTTTAACAAACAAACTAAAAAAACTTTGATGTCAATCAATTCATTTGATCAAAATCTGAACTCTCTAAAGTTTGTACTTAAAACTCAGTGATAATAAACACAATGAAATTTCTCCATCATTTGTATATATTGATTTGGAACCAACAAGCTCAACAAACCAAAAGTCTGAAGATATCATCAAGAAATGTGGAAAAAATATCTTCAGAACCAGTTCCATATGTTGAATGATGTTTCTATTAAATAAAATTTCATTTAGTTATAGAAATTAATTTAGTTACAGGATATGATTTTGTCATTTTAAAGGGAAATTCCTTTAGCTTATTCTTAAAATGATAATTTATAATAAGTTATAAACCAAAATGAAACTTTAATTTACTGCCTTTTTTGTATATTAAAATAAGTTTGCTAGATTTTAAAGATTTTTATGATAATGAGTTTCTTTCAACTTTTAATAGAAAAATTATATTTATAGAATAAATTTATAACAATTAGAAAATACTTTCATTGGTTAAATAATTTAATAAATAAGTTAATAAAAATTATAATAAGTTAACCTTATGAGATGAAGTCTTCTTATTCAGGAAGATTAGAATCCTAAAAAATTTATATGGTTTTTCAAGTTTAAATAAATATCTGTTTTGTTTAACGGCATTAGCTAAACATTAAATTTAGAAAATGATATTTAAGTTTGTCTTCTATGTCATTTAATTAAAAAAGATTTAGACAAAGCCGGTAAATAAAAAGTATCACGACTAAAAAATATATATCAAACAATGTCAGATGTTTTTTCTGTTAAAAAAGAAGTAATTACCAGTTGCTTCATTAATATTTCAAATGAATTTTTTGTTCCAATTTCCTCGAATCTAAACAGAAGATTCATCATTTCCTCAGTTACGTCGCGCAATTCCTGCAAACATGGGCAAACTTTACAAGTCCGGAGAAAAAAACTTGTTTTACATTCTAATTATTAATTAAACATATTTTTTCATAATAAGCTTTTAAATAGCTTTATGGTTTGTAAGTTTTACCATAAAATCCATGTTACTGTAGTCCTTTGCTGCAAATTCAAGAATTTTAACAACTAAATTGAGTTCCTCATCAGTAAGTTGGTCACTGTTCTATAAAGAATAATGTAACTTTAAAATCGGTATTAACACGTGCTAGTCTTAGAAATCAAATGTAGGCATACAATGAAATTTAAATGAAAAATAAGTTTATAGAAAATTAAAAATGATAATTTGATAATTATTAAATTATAAAACGACAAAGAACCTTTAAATCTCGACTAAAAAACAATAATTTTAAGCATTTTAATCTATTTTTTAATGTTGAATGAGTAACAGTGAAAAATAACCAATACCTCAAAGTTTACGTTAGGTCTCATCTTAATAGACGTTTTCAAGGCTCAAAAATTCAAAAATTGTTAACAAAAAGTCACTGAAATGTAAGGTAATGATTTAATTTTACTTTCAAAACATTAATGCCAATTTTTTTATTCATGAAGTGAAAAGTCTTGATAAATATAGAGCTTTTTTTATTTTAAATATTAGTGTTAACCAATTTAAATTAAGCACCATAAATTCTTTTTGAAAAAAGTGGTAAAGAAATTTTGCTCAACTTGGAGAAGATTTTACACAAAAATTATACCTAGTTATTTAATTAATTACAAGAAAAACCAACTTGATTAAAACATTAGCTTACAGTTACTTTAAACATACAACTGAAGTACAAGATACTGTAACTTCTTAGCTTTAAAATTACATAAAAAATTATTAAAAAAGAAATCTTCTGTTTATTTAGTTTTTCCCTCTAATCCTATCACAACAATCTTTCATTTTGTATTATTTCTTCGACTAAGATAAGTATTAAACTTATACATATAAATTATCTATAATTAAATTATTTTACTATTTCTGATTGTTTACTTACGTTCCTACGTAAAAGTTACAATTTACTAATTTTCAGATATATTAAACATCAAAAAAGATATATAATTATCATTAAGCACAACACATACTACTTTACAAAATTTAATTATATCTTTGAGTTTCAGACTACAAAGAAATATTTAAAATATTACAATTTATAAACTGTAGAAAATACTTTAGTAAAAATTCCTTTCTCCATTCATTTAATCATGATTTTAAGAATGGAGATTTTTGTAAAATTAGATTTTTACTTTAGTATCATAATACTAAAAAGAGTGTTCAATCAAAATATTTGTCCACGTTATAATGTTTAGATATTAATTGATAATTATTCTTTCCACTAGATAAAAATGTAAATATTTGAACAAATTTAATTTCATTTAGTGCAACTGAAATGCACTATTGTTACTAGCTTCTTAGATTTAAATTTAAAAATGTATTTTTGATTTCAAATTTAGAAAAAAGATTAAAACAAAACATTTGGGAAACATTTTTTAAAGGTAAGTGAAAATAAGATAATTCTTGAGTTTTAACAAAAAGCAAAAACTTATTAAGATTCCTGAATTGTTCTCCAGGAATTCTAAGAATATTTTCATTATCAAATAACATTTTTTAACATGTTTATATAATCAACTGCATCTTAGTTACATCTTCCTGGTAATATTAGTTATGTTTTGCTTAGTTAACTAATTAATCAATAAAGGGAGAAAAACCGCTGTAGCTAAATAGTTGAAAACTAGAAAGCCTTACAAGCCAAATTCATTTTTCCGTAAATTTTAACTTTAATAAATTTATTTATAGATAAGAAATGTTTCAGAAGCAAATTTGCAGTCTAAAGTTGTTACAATTTAATAAACCTTCTTAAAATCAGCAATTTTCTAAAAAACTTCTACAAAAGAGTTTTAGAGTTAACTTAGTAGAATTTAAAATTACCTTTTGCTTGAAAATTACTTCTTGAAGAAAATGTTAAGTTAAAATTTTACAATTGAATATGGCTTTGCAACTTTTATAAAAACATTTAAATTTTTGTGGCGAATCACACCATAAGATTTGACTTTTAAAAGTATTTTAGTTTTATTTTTGTGATAAATATTTTTTTTTGATTCAAATAATTTTTGTTCTTCTAACTAACTTTGAAATCATAATTTTATATTAAATTCCAGTTTTAGAATAATTTTTAATTTAGAAGTCTCAATTTATTGACCTAAATTAACCACAATTTTTGTACAACTGTGTATATGACAATTGATAAAGCTTTCGTTATTTTCTCATTTTCTATTTCTTTTCAAGTTTAATTAAATGATTTTGTTGAAAAATATTTAATTTTTTGTTTGCTGTAAAAAAATTAAAAACCTAAAATTTCTTCTACATAATTACTAACTTGGCATAATTTTGATTGTTTGTTTGATTTTAGGAGATAGTGCATCAAAACGGTTTACTGAAGCTTAGGACTTTTACTTTCTTTAGACGATTTAAATATGTTTTCAGAAACTAATTTTAGAAAAGTAGCTTTTAAAATAATACTAAGCTCACTTTTTAGTCTCAAGTTTACTTTAAATAAAACTATGCAAACCATTTTGCTGTAGTAATTTGCATAACTTTTACAACTAGATATTGCTATTTACATTTAAAAATATTAAAATTCCATAATTATATTCATATAAATTAAAAACTATGATTTGCCTAATTTATAACCTGATGAATCCCTAATAGAGAAGAATTTGTTTAAACTAAAGTATCACAGAAAATTTTATTTAAAAATTTTTAATTTTATTTTAACAACAAAATCTTCAAACGAGATTTTATCTTCTAAGAGTTTTTGAAAGAAAGGTGTCCTGTCTGACTCATTGACACACCAGCAGCAGTAAGTACCGAGAAACTGGGTAAAAAGAGCAAGAAAGACTTGTATGATCTTATAACTGTCTTCTGCATAAAAACACTGAACGTGAACACGTCTTGAAGACGCTCCAGAACTTAACAGACTGGAAGTTTGACGCAAACAAGATAACAAGTTTCCATCAACTGAAATTATTTTCTTCTTTTATAAAGGATGACACCAAGCTGACTGTGGTATCCAGCGTGAAGATCATTGATGCCAGGGGACTGGTTACAAACCCAGACACTTTAATTTCAATCATAAAAAATTGTATTCCGCCTGCGCCTTTGGTGTAAATGTTTCAAATATGGAAATCCAGCAGGGTTCTATCGAGAACTACGTTGCTGCAGGGAAGAGCCAATATAAAAGCAGAAAGTGTACCATTTCTTTTTGTGGACATCTTCTACTCTTAGTTTTGTTGTCCTGCCTCTACTATATTTTTCCACCGTGGTTGCAACAGCTTAAATTGAATTCACAATTTATTATCTAGTAAACCATAATCATTTGATTGCTGGACAAAAAATTTTTATTTAAATTATTGTTATGTTTTCATATAGACTTTTGCAATAGCTTCAAACTGATTTTCAATATTATAGTGGAAGCTTTTGATTTAAAAAATTTTTCAGCCCTAATGTATCTCAAATTTTAAATAAAAGTATTTAGAAATACTATTTAGGTGGTTAAAAGTTATTGAAATCAGCTAAAAAGCACTTTTTAAGTGCTTAAGTTTTAAAATATAATTTGAATATAGCCATTTTCGTTCAATTTCTTAGGTAAACAAATACTCATGTGCTACATGGACAAACTTTAAAAGTTGAAGAGATTTTTTTAATAATCAATAAAAGTTTAGTAAGTACTTTTACAATGAATGTTTTTAAAAGCTTTGTTTTATATTTTAACTTCTTTTGCGTATCTTCTTTTGTGTAAGAAATTCGATGTCCTGATGGTCTTATAACAATAAACTTATTTATAACTTTGTTAAATTGCTGAAAAGCTCTGTTTACAATAATATGTGTCTTTTGAGTTTTATAAAAGTTTGAAAAAAAGTTCTAATTTTTTTTTCTAATATTTTCCATATTATACGTTTACTACCTGTTTTATATTACATCTAAATAATAATTATTTATTAAATAAAATTTGAAAATAGCCAAATTACTGTTTAGTGTCCTCTAAAAGTTATTTAAACTTATTAGGATTGAATAATTATTTAAAACTTATTTATTTACTTAGCAAATATAAATATTATTAACAGCTTACTAAGTATGGAATTCTAAAGTATTGTCTATAAAAATATTTGAAAAGTTAAAATTCTATTTGATAGCTTGAACTATGATGAATGTTGTTTAATTTTTAAATAAAACTAGACCAGCAAACTGGCCCTGTTTGATGTATAAATAATCTGTTCAACCTAATATAATAGTTGCTAATATTTCAAAATTTATTTCTATTTTTGTAAATGTAAGAGGTAAGACTATAATTTATACCAATGTATGAAACTACACGCTTGTATTCATGTAAAATTTAGAATGTTATTAAATTAGAGGTCATTCACCATATATGTCTTTATTTTTATTATTTTTTTAAATTTGCATATGTTATTTTTCTAAATTTTTGACCACTTTGAAAATTATAATATTAAGGAGTTGTTATGTATACTACAAAGATTTCTATCATGAAATATTTAGAAATAAATAAAGTAATGTTTTTGATTTGTTAAATAATTATAAGCTTGTTTACATCTTTTGTATATTTATATTTTATATTTATACATGCGAAAGAGCGTGCCTAAAGAGAACGCATCTCACTAACAAGCATTCTCCTGAGTTTTTTGGTTTTTGTCAGGAGTTTTATAAATATGTCTCAAACTGGGTCGAACCCAGTACTTCCTTGTAAAAAGTACCGTGGAGCTAGGTGTTGCAACCAGTTTGCCTTTTATTAAATTTTGACCACTAATAAAATTATAATATTAAGGAGGTGTTAGGTTTACTACAAAGATTTCTAACATGAAATTTTTTCTGATAAATGAAGTAAACCTTTTGTTCTTTATACCTTAAATATATTTATAATACCTATTTATATATACTTATACCTTATAAATTTTTTTATTTCCAACTTTTTTAATAAAATTTCATGACTTTTAAAGATAGTTATTATTATCATAATAAGATGATTATTATTATTTTCTCTGAACAGAGTTTTTACACAAGTACGAGTGTCGTTCCTGTGTGGCGTCACCATCGATTGAACTGAAGTTAAAACTGAAAAAAAATTCTTATGAATGTTGCAGGCGTGATTGTAGAATATTTCTGTGAAACTGAAAGATTTGTGCTCAACTTCTTGTATATTCAAAGATGACGTCATCAGCAATCATAAGATACGCGTCACAAAATGAAACTGCGCTTTTATTACATCACAGTACAAATTTCATAATTAAAATGTTGAATGCTAACCAGCGAAGCATAAGTAAGTATATTCAGTTAAAGTATAATTGAATAATGCTGACGTCATCCAACGCCATTTTAGCGTATCAATGACGTCATATAACTTTAAAAATAAATCTGCGATCTCCTTCATGCTTAATAAAGATGGAAACAACTTTCAATCAAGAAAATGAAACTTTGTGACAATCTAACTAAGTAAGTATTTAAGAAAGATTTTAATTATATTTTTAATTAAACCAATTTTTTGACTAGTTGCCAATTATCAAGTAGGAAACCAAAAATTTAATAATTTTTTTTGGCAATACAAGAAAACATCTATAAGGTGAAAGCTGCAATGACAAGTTTCATCATTTTTTGAAACAGCTTTGATTTCATAGAGGATTTCATCATTTTGAATTTTCTAAATTTTAATATTTTCTCTAAGTTTCCAATATATTTAAAAGTCTTATAGTCATTTCTCAGAATATCGTTTTAAATTAGTTATTTTAATTTACAGATAGCAATTAGAAATTATAAAATTGAAAATTTTCTTCCTACTAGCTTTGATTTTGGGTAAAATCGAGTCTTCTTTAACTTCTACTTTTGTGAATTTTTCAGCCAAAAATAATTTGTTTTTGACATCTTAGAGTTTCTGACAAATGATTTTGAATGAAGAAATTTTGTAAAAAGGATTTATGAGCCTTATTTGTTACAGGAATGAAAGTAGCAAGCCAAACTAGCTGTCCAAGTTCCTGTGATGCAAAAAATGGCAAGTGACAAACTGCTTAATAAAAGGGAAAACAACAGAGGGAAGATCTAAATCGTTTTCAAAATGTTTTTGGACAAATAAACTAAGGTATGTCATTTTTCAAACTTAGTATAGATCAAAAGAATAGGAATTATTGACAAATGAAGATAATTAAATTTAAAAAAAAGAAAAGGAAAAATTATAGCATAATACACATTATTGATTTTCAATTTTATAAACAAACAGTTTTCAATAGAATTAAAATCTTAGGAAACAAAGTAATACTAGTAATTGTAAAAGATAGTAGACAAGTAGTAAATGTAAAAGTTAAAATATAAGTGAAAGAGTTGCAAAACAAAAATAAGCAAATGTTATCATCAAGTAAAATTTCTATTTATACGCCCAAAAGTATCTCTTTCTAACTTCCTTATCTAGTTGAGTCTAATATCATTTATAAAATTGAAAAACTATTCTTACTAGTCTTAAATTATTAAAACTTTCAAATTTATTAATTAATTAGATATGTTTTTTAAATGAAAAATTAATTTGCTAATAACTTTTCTGTTTTTAATTTTCTAATTTTTAATATTTTTTCTCTAAGTTTCCAATATATCTAAAAGTCTTAGAGTCATTTCTCAGAATATCCTTTTAAATTAGTTATTTCAATTTACAGATAGCAAACAGAAATTTCAAAACAAAAAATTATCTTCATAATAGCTTTGATTTTGGGTGAAAATGAGTTTTCTTTAGCTTCTACAACTTTTGTGAATTTTTCAGCCAAAAATAATTTGTTTTTGACATCTCAGAGATTCTGACAAAAGAGTTTGAATGAAGAAATTTTGTAAGGAGATTTATGAGCCTTATTTGTTACAGGAGTACAAGTAGCAAGCAAAAAAGGCTGTCCAGGTTCCTGTGATACAAAAAACGGCAAAAAACAAACTGCTTCATAAGAGAGAAAACAACAGAGGGAAGATTCAAATCGTTTTCAAAATGTTTTTGGACAAATAAACTAAGGTATGTCACTTTTCAAACCTTGTATAGGTCAATATAATAGAAGGAAAATCAAACTGAATACTATCCTATATATTATCAACAATTTGGAGAAGTATGAAAATAGTTCCATGTGATCATAGACATCATAATTATACTCTTCTACACAAATTTAGGAGAAGAAGTCCTGGGCTAGCTACATAAGAGATTTTACTTTTCTCCACTGCAAACCATTAGATTAATTTATTATAAATCTGCACTCTCATCATCCCAATGAAAGACATCAAACTTTCAAACAAAATTTAAAAAGATTATTAAAGTAGAACTAAAATAATTTTTCTGAACAAAAAGTTCTGAATTTTTAATTCTTTGAAACAGAAGTGTACATATTCTACTGTAGATAAGTAGAATGAGATAACTATGACATCTTCGTCTAATTAGTAGAAAATAATATTTTAATCCAACTATTAATGTTTAAAGAGATTCAGCATTATTAAATTTAACATGATTAAAAAAATAGAAAAGGAAAAATTACAGCAAATCACAAGTTCGTTCTTATCAATTTTATAAACAAACAATTTTCAAAAGAATTAAAATGTTAGGAAAAGATGTAGTACTAGTAATTGTAAAAGATTGTGTACGAGTAGTAAATGGAAAAGTTAATATATAGGTGAAAGATTTGCAAAAATAAAATAAGGAAATGTTATCATCAAGTTATCTAATTTGTGAGAATGTGTGTTAACGAGAGGTGCTCTCTTTAGGCACCCTCCTTCACATTTATTCTAATTAATAAATAAAAGTAAAATTTATATTTGTATACGCCCAAAAGTACCTCCTTCTAACTTCTTTATCTAGTTGAGTCTAATATCATTTATAAAATTAAAAAAACCATTCTTACCAGTCTTCAATTATTAAAACTTTCAAATTTTGCATTTAATTAAAAATACCTTTTCTCTTAACAGAGTATTTACACAAGTACGAGTGTCGTTGCTGTGTTACGTCACCATTGATTGAACTGAAGTCAAAATTATAATATTAAGGAGGTGTTAGGTTTACTACGAAGATTTCTATCATAAAATATTATTATAATATATATATATTATTATTATTATTTATATAAATTTTATTTATATACATTTATATACATACTTATATCTCAAAATTTTTTTATTTCCAACTTTTTTACTAAAATTTCATGAATTTATAAGATAATTCTTATTATTATCATAATAAGATGATTATTATTATTTTCTCTGAACAGAGTGTTTACACAAGTACGAGTGTCGTTGCTGTGTGACGTCACCATTGATTGAACTGAAGTCAAAACTGAAAAAATTCTTATGGATGTTGTAGCCGTAATTGTAGAAAATTTCTGTGAAACTGAAAGATTTGTGCTCAACTTCTTGTATATTCTTAGATGACGTCATCAGCAATCATAAAATACAAGTCACAAAATAAAACTGCGCTTTTATTACATCATGGTGCAAATGTAATAATTAGAATGTTGAATGCTAACCAGCGAAGCATAAGTAAGTATATTCAGTTAAAGTATAATTGAATAATGCTGACGTCATCCTTTGCCCTTTAATCGTATCAATGACGTCACATGATTTCAAAAGTAAATCTACGGTTCCCTTCATGCTTAATAAAGTTGGTAACAACTTTTAATCAAGAGAATAAAACTTTGTGACAATCTAACTAAGTAAGTATTTAAGAAAGATTTTAATTATATCCTTAAATAACATAATTTTTTGACTAGTTGCCAATTATCAAGCAGGAAACCAGAAATTTCCCTAGTTTTTTTAGTAATTTCATGAAAACATCTATAAAGTGAAAGCTGCAATGACAAGTTTCATCATTTTTTGAAAGAGCTTTGATTTCATAGAGTATTTCATCAGCCAACTAAAGCGCAGCAAACCAAGATTGTATTTGAAAATCATAAATTCAAATAAATAATAATTTCTGATGAGTGTTTTGTTTTCAAAATAAAATTTTGTTGTATTCTTTTTCTCCAGTTATCTTTATATCGTATTTTATGCTTAATAATGTCATTTAATATTAGAAAATTAACCTTTTCTGCTACAATCAATTTTAGACTTATACTTCTACATCTTTTTACATTGATCACTTAAAAGTTTAAATCATTTCTTTTAGTAGTCTTTCCTATGCTATTTCAAATTTTAAGTTTTTTTATTCGTTAGTTTTATTTAATCTGGCTAAAGACATTGATGACGAGTTTTGGCTGCTTCGGTTTTGTTGGAAATTTGCAGTGAAACTACTAAATTAGCTGAATAACAAAACTTAATACAAGACTCTGTTTAATAGCATAAAGGCTGCTGATGAAATTATTTTTCTTGTTGACAACTTTCTTTTCATGTTTCTAATCTGATTGTATTACTTGTTATAAAATATTTTAGAAATAAACTAATTTATTATTTTTCTTGATTTGTTCGACTACACCTCTGCAATTTCTTTATATCTAGTACTGTATTGGAGTTGACACATGTTTTATACCTGCTTTTAGATTAATTAAAGTTGCTTGTTTAATTACTATTCTTAACAAACAAACTAAAAAAACTTTGATGACAATAAACTCATTTGACCAAAATCTGAACTCTCTAAAGTTTGTACTTAAAACTCAGTGATAATAAACACAATGAAATTTCTCCATCATTTGTATATATTGATTTGGAAACAACAAGCTCAACAAAACAAAAGTCTGAAGATATCATCAAGGAAATGTGGAAGAAATATCCTCAGAACCAGTTCCATATGTTGAATGATGTTTCTATTAAATAAAATTTCATTTAGTTGTAGAAATTAATTTAGTTAAAGGATATGATTTTGTCATTTTAAACGGAAATTCATTTAGCTTATTCTTAAAATGATAATTTATAATAAGTTATAAACCAAAATGAAACTTTAATTTACTGCCATTTTTTGTATATTAATATAAGTTTGTTATATTTTAAAGATTTTTATGATAATGAGTTTCTTTCAACTTTTAATAGAAAAATTATATTTATAGAATAAATTTATAACAATTAGAAAATACTTTCATTGGTTAAATAATTTAATAAATAAGCTATTAAAAATTATAATAAGTTAACCTTATGAGATGAAGTCTTCTTATTCAGGAAGATTAGACTCCTAAAAAATTTATATGGTTTTTCAAGTTTAAATAAATATCTGTTTTGTTTAACGGCATTAGCTAAACATTAAATTTAGAAAATGATATTTAAGTTCGTTTTATATGTCATTTAAATTAAATAAAGATTTAGACAAAACTGGTAAATAAAAAGTATCACGACTAAAAAATATATATCAAACAATGTCAGATGTTTATTCTTTTTAAAAAGAAGTAATTACCAGTTGCTTCATTAATATTTCAAATGCATTTCTTGTTCCAATTTCCTCGAATCTAAACAGAAGATTCATCATTTCCTCAGTTACGTCGCGCAATTCCTGCAAACATGGGCAAAATTTACAAGTCCGGAGAAAAAAACTTGTTTTACATTCTAATTATTAATTAAACATATTTTTTCATAATAAGCTTTTAAATAGCTTTATGGTTTGTAAGTTTTACCATAAAATCCATGTTACTGTAGTCCTTTGCTGCAAATTCAAGAATTTTAACAACTAAATTGAGTTCCTCATCAGTAAGTTGGTCACTGTTCTATAAAGAATAATATAACTTTAAAATCGGTATTAACACGTGCTAGTCTTAGAAATCAAATTTAGGCATACAATGAAATTTAAATGAAAAATAAGTTTATAGAAAATTAAAAATGATAATTTGATAATTATTAAATTATAAAACGACAAAGAACCTTTAAATCTCGACTAAAAAACAATAATTCTAAGCATTTTAATCAATTATTTAATGTTGAATGAGTAACAGTAAAAAATCACCAATACCTCAAAGTTTACGTTAGGTCTCATCTTAATAGACGTTTTCGAGGCTCAAAATTTCACAAAATTTTAACAAAAAGTCACTGAAATGTAAAGTAATGATTTAATTTTACTTTCAAAACATTAATGCCAATTTTTTTATTCTTGAAGTGAAAAGTCTTGATAAATATAGAGCATATTTTATTTTAAATATTAGTGTTAACCAATTTAAATTAAGCACCATAAATTCTTTTTGAAAAAAGTGGTAAAGAAATTTTACTCAACTTGTAGAAGATTTTACACAAAAAATTATACCTAGTTATTTAATTAATTACAAGAAAAACCAACTTGATTCAAACATTAGCTTACAGTTACTTTAAACATACAACTGAAGTACAAGATACTGTAACTTCTTAGCTTTAAAATTACATAAAAAATTATTAAAAAAGAAATCTTCTGTTTATTTAGTTTTTCCCTCTAATCTTATCAAAACAATTTTTTATTTTGATTTAATTCTTCGACTAAGATAAGTATTAAACTTATACATATAAATTATCTATAATTAATTTTTTTTTTACTATTTCTGATTGTTTACTTACGTTCCTACATAAAAGTTACAGTTTACTAATTTTAAGATATATTAAACATCAAAAAAGATATATAATTATCATTAAGCACAACACATACTACTTTACAAAATTTAATTATATCTTTGAGTTTCAGACTACAAAGAAATATTTAAAATATTACAATTTATAAACTGTAGAAAATACTTTAGTAAAAATTCCTTTCTCTATTCATTTAATCATGATTTTAAGAATGGAGATTTTTGTAAAATTAAATTTTTACTTTAGTATCATAATACTAAAAAGAGTGTTCAATCAAAATATTTTTCCACGTTATAATGTTTACGTATTAATTGATAATTATTCTTTCCACTAGATAAAAATGTAAATATTAGAACAAATTTAATTTCATTTAGTGCAACTGAAATGCTCTATTGTTCCTAGCTTGTTAGATTTACATTTAAAAATGTATTTTTGATTTCAATTTTAGAAAAAAGATCATAACAAAACATTTGGGAAACATTTCTTTAAGGTAAGTAAAAATAAGATAATTCTTGAGTTTTGTCAGAAAGCAAAAACTTATTAGGATTCCTGAATTGTTCTCCAATAATTCTAAGATTATTTTCAATATTAAGTAGCATTTTTTAACATGTTTATATAATGAACTGCATCTTAGTTACATCTTCCTGGTAATATTAGTTATGTTTTGCTTAGTTAACTAATTAATCAATAAAGGGAGATAAACCGCTGTAGCTAAATAGTTGAAAACTAGAAAGCTTTACAAGCCAAACTCATTTTTGCGTAGATTTTAACTGTAAAAAATTTATTAATAGATAAGAAATGTTTCAGAAGCAAATTTGCAGTCTAACGTTGTTACAATTTAATAAACCTTCTTAAAATCAGCAATTTTCTAAAAAACTTCTACAAAAGAGATTTAGAGTTAACTTAGTAGAATTTAAAATTATGTTTTGCTTGAAAATTACTTCTATAAGTAAATGTTAGATTAAAATTTTACACTTGAATATGGCTTTGCAACTTTTATAAAAACATTTAAATTTTTGAGGTGAATCACACCAGAACATATGACTTTTAAAAGTATTTTAGTTTTATTTTTTGATAAATATTTTTTTGATTCAAATAACTTTTGTTCTTCTAGCTAACCTTGAAATCATAATTTTATATTAAATTCCAGTTTTAGAATAATATTTAATTTAGAAGTCTCAATTTATTGACCTAAATTGACCACAATTTTTGTACAACTGTGTATATGACAATTGATAAAGCTTTCGTTATATTCTCATTTTCTATTTCTTTTCAAGTTTAATTAAATAATTTTGTTGAAAAATATTTAATTTTTTTTTTGCTGTAAAAAAATTAAAAACCTAAAATTTCTTCTACATAATTACTAACTTGGCATAATTTTGATTGTTTGTTTGATTTTAGGAGATAGTGCATCAAAACGGTTTACTGAAGTATTGGTCTTTTAATTTCTTTAGACGATTTAAATATGTTTTCAGAAACTAAATTTAGTAAAGTAGCCTTTAAAATAATACTAAGCTCAGTTTGTAGTCTCAAGTTTACTTTAAAAAAAACTATGCAAACCATTTCGCTGTAGTAATTTGCATAACGTTTACAACTAGATATTGCTATTTACATTTAAAAAAATTAAAATTCGGTAATTATATTCATATAAATTAAAAACTATGATTTGCCTAATTTATAACCTGATGAATCCATAAGAGAGAAGAATTTGTTCAAACTAAAGTTTCACAGAAAATTTTATTTAAAAATTTTTAATTTTATTTTAACAACAATATCTTCAAACGAGATTTTATCTTCTAAGAGTTTTTGAAAGAAAGGTGTCCTGTCTGACTCATTGACACACCAGCAGCAGTAAGTACCGAGAAACTGGGTAAAAAGAGCAAGAAAGACTTGTATGAACTTATAACTGTCTTCTGCATAAAGACACGGAACGTGAACACGTCTTGAAGACGCTCCAGAACTTAACAGACTGGAAGTTTGACGCAAACAAGATAACAAGTTTCCATCAACTGAAATTATTTTCTTCTTTTATAAAGGATGACACCAAGCTGACTGTACTATCCAGCGTGGAAATCATTGATGCCAGGGGACTGATTACAAACCCAGATACTTTATTTTTAATAAAAGTAATAAAAATAGTTTTTTTTTTGAGTTCTTGTTTGATTTTTATACAGACTTTTGCAATATCTTCAAACTGATTTTCAACATTAAAGTTGAAGCTTTTGGTTTATAAAAATTGTTCTGCACTAATTGATCTCAAATATTAGATAATATTATTCAGAAATACTATTTAGGTGATTAAAAGTTATTAAAATAAGCTAAAAAGCACTTTCGAGTGTTTAAGTTTTAAAATATAATTTGAAAATAGCCATTCTCGTTCAATTTTTTAAGTAAACAAAAACTCATGTGCTACATAGACAAACTTTAAAAGTTTAAGGGAGTTTTTTAATAATAAACAAAAATTTAGTAAGTAGTTTTTCAATGAATATAATTAAAAGCTTTGTTTTATGTTTTAACTTCATTTGTCTATCTTCTTTTGCTAAGAAATTTGATGACCTAACCGTCTTATTACAATAAACTAATTTATAATTTTGTTTAAGTGCTGAAAAACTCTATTTAAAATATTATATTTTGTTTTATTGTTTATTAAAGTTTGAAAAAAATTCGTATTATTTTTTCCATATTATACCTTTACTGTGTTTCTTGTGTTATAGCATCTAAATAATTATATATTAAATTAAAATTAAAAATAACCAAATTAAAATTTTTCTTTTAATTGTTTATATTATTGTTTAGTGTCAATTAAGATTTATTCAAATTCAAAAAGATTGAATAATTTTATTTAGACTTATGATGTACTTAGCAAACATATATATTATTAACAGCTTACCAAGTATGGGTTCGTAGTATATTGTCTATAAAATATATTTAAAAAATTTAAATTCTATTTGATGGCTTGAACTATAATGAATGTTGTTAAGTTTTTATATAAAGTTAAAAGAGTTGACTGAACTTGTTAGAAATAATTATAATCTGTTGAACCTAAAAAAATGTTGTTAATACTTCGAAAATTAATCTATTTATTTAAATTTAAGAAGGTAAAAATTTAATTTATACTATAGAATGAAACTACGCGCTTGTATTTATGTCAAATTTATAAGGTTGTTACATTGGAGGTTTTTCACCAAATATATCTTGATTTTTACTGTTTATAATATTTTTTATATGTTATTTTTATCAAATTTTCACCACTAAGAAAAATATAATATTAAGGAGGGGTCAGGTTTGCTACAAAGATTTCTATTATAAAATATTTTCTGATAAAAAAAGTAAATTTCTTGATTTAAGTAAATTTTTAAACAATTGTGTTCCTTATGCTTATTTTTATATATATTTATACCTTATACATTTACTTATATCAAACTTTTTTTACTTAAACTTAATGACTTTAAAAGATTATTCATATGTAATATATTTTTATTATTATTTATATAAATGAAATTCTACTAACCTTTTAAGTTTTAATTAAAATAATAAATTTTATGAACAAGTTGCAAATAATTTAACTAAAATTGTACATTTTAAAAATTGTTTAGACTCAAAAATGTGTAAAATGTTTAGATATGTTTTTTAAAAAAAAGATTAATTTGCTAATAACTTTTCTGTTTCTAACTTTCTAATTTTTAATATTTTCTCTAAGTTTCCAATATATCTAAAAGTCTTAGAGTCATTTCTCGGAATATCCTTTAAAATTAGTTATTTCAATTTACAGATAGCAAACAGAAATTTCAAAACTGAACATTTTCTTCTTACTAGCTTTGATTCTGTGTAAAATCGAGTCTTCTTTAACTTCTACTTTTGTGAATTTTTCAGCCAAAATAATTTGTTTTTGATATCTTAGAGTTTCTGACAAAAGAGTTTGAATGAAGAAATTTTGTTAAAAGGATTTATCAGCCTTATTGGTTACAGTAATGCAAGTAGCAAGCAAAAACGGCTGTCCAAGTTCCTGTGATACAAAACAATTGGCAAAAAAACAATCTACTTCATAAGAGGGAAAACAACAGAGGGAAGATTCAAATAGTTTTCAAATGTTTTTGGACAAATAAACTAAGGTATGTCATTTTTCAAACCTTGTATAGGTCAAGATAATAGAAGGAAAATCAAACTGAATACTATCTTATATATTATCAACAATTTGGAGGATTTGAAAATAGTTCCATGTGATCAAAGACATCATAATTATACTCTTCTACAAAAATTTAGGAGAAGAAGTCCTGGGCTAGCTACATAAGAGATTTTACTTTTCTCCACTGCAAACCATTAGATTAATTTATTATAAATCCGCACTCTCATCATCCCAATGAAAGACATCAAACTTTCAAACAAAATTTAAAAAGATTATTAAAGCAGAACTAAAATAATTTTTCTGAACAAAAAGTTCTGAATTTTTAATTCTTTGAAACAGAAGTGTATATATTCTACTGTAGATAAGTAGAATGAGATAAGTATGACATCTTCGTCTAATTAGTAGAAAATAATATTCTAATCCAAATTTTAATGTTTAAACAGATTCAGCATTATTAAATTTAACATGATTAAAGAAATAGAAAAGGAAAAATTACAGCAAATCACAAGTTCGTTTTTATCAATTTTATAAACAGTTTTCAAAAGAATTAAAATGTTAGGAAAAGATGTAGCACTAGTAATTGTAAAAGATAGTATACGAGTAGTAAATGGAAAAGTTAATATATAAGTGAAAGATTTGCAAAAATAAGGAAATGTTCTCATCAAGTTATCTAATTTGTGAGAATGTGTGTTAACGAGAGGTGCTCTCTTTAGGCACCCTCCTTCACATTTATTCTAATAAATAAATAAAAGTAAAATTTCTATTTGTATACGCCTAAAAGTACCTTCTTCTAACTTCTTTATCTAGTTGAGTCTAATATCATTTATAAAATTAAAAAAACCATTCTTACTAGTCTTCAATTATTAAAACTTTCAAATTTTGCATTTAATTAAAAATACCTTTTCTCTTAACAGAGTGTTTACACAAGTACGAGTGTCGTTGCTGTGTGACGTCACCATTGATTGAACTGAAGTCAAAACTGAAAAAAATTCTTATGGATGTTGTAGCCGTAATTGTAGAATATTTCTGTGAAACTGAAAGATTTGTGCTCAACTTCTTGTATATTCTTAGATGACGTCATCAGCAATCATAAAATACAAGTCACAAAATGAAACTGCGCTTTTATTACATTATGGTACAAATTTAATAATTAGAATGTAGAATGCTAACCAGCGAAGCATAAGTAAGTATATTATATTAAAGTATAATTAAATAATACTGACGTCATCCTTCGCCCTTTAATCGTATCAATGACGTCACATGATCTCAAAAGTAAATCTACGGTTCCCTTCATGCTTAATAAAGATGGAAACAACTTTCAATCAAGAGAATGAAACTTTGTGACAATCTAAATAAGTAATTATTTAAGAAAGATTTTAATTATATCCTTAAAAAAATATAATTTTTTGACTAGTTGCCAATTATCAAGCAGGAAACCAAAAATTTCCCTAATTTTTTTAGTAATTTCATGAAAACATCTATAAAGTGAAAGATGCAATGACAAGTTTCATCATTTTTTGAAAGAGCTTTGATTTCATAGAAGATTTCATCAGCCAACTAAAGCGCAGCAAACCAAGATTAATTTTGAAAAATTTAAATTCGAACAAAAAATAATTTCTGATGAGTGTTTTGCTTTCAAAATGAAATTTTGTTGTATGCTTTTTCTCCAGTTATCTTTATATCGTCTTTTATGATTAATGATGTCATTTAATATTAGAAAATTCACCTTTTCTGCTACAATCAATTTTATTCTTATACTTCTACATCTTTTTACATTGATTACTTAAAAGTTTAAATCATTTCTTTTAGTAGTCTTTCCTATGCTATTTCAAATTTTAAGTTTTTTTTTCTCTTTAAATTATTTAATCTGGCTAAAGACATTGATGACGAGTTTTGGCTGCTTCGGTTTTGTTGGAAATTTTCAGTGAAACTACTAAATTAGCTGAATAACAAAACTCAATACAAGACTCTGTTTAATAGCATCAAGGCTGCTGATGAAATTATTTTTCTTGTTGACAACTTTCTTTTCATGTTTCTAATCTGATTGTATTACTTGTTAAAAAGATTTTAGAAATAAACTAATTTATTATTTTTCTTGATTTGTTCGACTACACCTCTGCAATTTCTTTATATCTAGTACTGTAATTGTATTGGAGTTGACACATGTTTTATACCTGCTTTTAGAATAATTAAAGTTGCTCGTTTAATTACTATTTTTAACAAACAAACTAAAAAAACTTTGATGTCAATCAATTCATTTGATCAAAATCTGAACTCTCTAATTTTTGAACTTAAAACTCAATGATAATAAACACAATGAAATTTCTCCATCATTTGTATATATTGATTTGGAAACAACAATCTCAACAAAACAAAAGTCTGAAGATATCATCAAGGAAATGTGGAAGAAATATCCTCGGAACCAGTTCCATATGTTGAATGTTGTTTCTGTTAAATCAAATTTCTTTTATTTGTAGAAATTTATTTAGTTAATAGATATTATTTTTGCCATTTTAAAGCAAAATTCCTTTAGCTTATCTTTAAAATGATAATTTGTAATTAGTTATTAACCAGAATGAAACTTTCATTTACTTACCTTTTTTTGTATAATTATATAAGTTTGTTATATTTTAAAGAGTTTTATGATCATGAGATTCTTTCAACTTTTAATAGAAAAATAATATTTATTAAATAAATTTACAACAATTAGAAAATACTTTCATCGGTTAAAAAATATAATAAATAAGCTAATAAAACATAATATAAATCAACCTTAAAGACTGAAGTCTTTCTAGTCAGCAAGAATGAAATTCTGAAAAATTAAAAATGGTTTTTCAAGCTTAAGTAAATATCTGTTTTGTTAAATTAAGTTAACTAAACAATAAATTTAGAAAATGAAATTTAAGTTCGTTTTATATGTCATTTCAATTAAAAAAAGATTTAGATAAAACTGTTAAATAGAAAATATCACAACTAAAAAATATAAATAAAAGAATGTCTGCTGTTTTTTCTGTTAAAATAAGAAGTAATTACTAGTCGCTGCATCAATATTTCAAATAGATCTCTTCTTCCAATTTCCAACAACTTAAGCAACACTATCATGATTTGTACAGCTATGTTGTTCAATTCCTGCAAACATAGGAAAAACTTATAAGTGTAAGAAAACTTGTTTTACATTCCAACTATTAATGAAAAAACATTTTTTTAAAAATGGTTTTAAAGTAGCCTTGTTTTGTAAGTGTTACCATGATATCCATGTTGCTATAGTCCTCTGCTGTATATTCGAGAACTCTGACCAGTTCATCAAGTTCTTCCTCAGTAAGTTGGTCATTGTTCTATACAGAATAATATAACTTGAAAATCAGTATTAACACATGCTAATCTTAGAAACCAAATTTGGGCATACAATGAAAGTAAAAAGAAAAATATGTTTATAGAAAATTAAAAAACAATAATTTGATAATTATTAAATTATAAAACGACAAAGAACCTTTAAATCTCGACTAAAAACAATAATTGTAAGCATTTTAATCAATTATTTAATGTTGAATGAGTAATAGTTAAAAATCACAAATACCTCAAAGTTTACGTTAGGTCTCATCTTAATAGACGTTTTCAAGGCTCAAAAATTCAAAAATTGTTAACAAAAAGTCACTGAAATGTAAAGTGATGATTTAATTTTACTTTCAAAACATTAATGCCAATTTTTTTATTCATGAAGTGAAAAGTCTTGATAAATATAGAGCATATTTTATTTTAAATATTAGTGTTAACCAATTTAAATTATTAACCATAAATTCTTTTTGAAAAAAGTGGTAAAGAAATTTTGCTCAACTTGGAGAAGATTTTACACAAAAATTATACCTAGTTATTTAATTAATTACAAGAAAAACCAACTTGATTAAAACATTAGCTTACAGTTACTTTAAACATACAACTGAAGTACAAGATACTGTAACTTCTTAGCTTTAAAATTACATAAAAAATTATTAAAAAAGAAATCTTCTGTTTATTTAGTTTTTCCCTCTAATCCTATCACAACAATCTTTCATTTTGTATTATTTCTTCGACTAAGATAAGTATTAAACTTATACATATAAATTATCTATAATTAAATTATTTTACTATTTCTGATTGTTTACTTACGTTCCTACGTAAAAGTTACAATTTACTAATTTTCAGATATATTAAACATCAAAAAAGATATATAATTATCATTAAGCACAACACATACTACTTTACAAAATTTAATTATATCTTTGAGTTTCAGACTACAAAGAAATATTTAAAATATTACAATTTATAAACTGTAGAAAATACTTTAGTAAAAATTCCTTTCTCCATTCATTTAATCATGATTTTAAGAATGGAGATTTTTGTAAAATTAGATTTTTACTTTAGTATCATAATACTAAAAAGAGTGTTCAATCAAAATATTTGTCCACGTTATAATGTTTAGATATTAATTGATAATTATTCTTTCCACTAGATAAAAATGTAAATATTAGAACAAATTTAATTTTATTTACTGCAACTGAAATGCACTATTGTTACTAGCTTCTTAGATTTACATTTAAAAATGTATTTTTGATTTCAATTTTAGAAAAAAGATCAAAACAAAACATTTGGGAAACATTTTTTAAAGGTAAGTGAAAATAAGATAATTCTTGAGTTTTAACAAAAAGCAAAAACTTATTAAGATTCCTGAATTGTTCTCCAAGAATTCTAAGAATATTTTCATTATCAAGTAACATTTTTAACATGTTTATATAATCAACTGCATCTTAGTTACATCTTCCTGGTAATATTAGTTATGTTTTGCTTAGTTAACTAATTAATCAACAAAGGGAGAAAAACCGCTGTAGCTAAATAGTTGAAAACTAGAAAGCTTTACAAGCCAAATTCATTTTTGCGTAAATTTTAACTTTAATAAATTTATTTATAGATTAGAAATGTTTCAGAAGCAAATTTGCAGTCTAATGTTGTTACAATTTAATAAACCTTCTTAAAATCAGCAATTTTCTAAAAAACTTCTACAAAAGAGTTTTAGAGTTAACTTAGTATAATTTAAAATTACCTTTTGCTAGAAAATTACTTTTATAAGAAAATGTTAAATTAAAATTTTACACTTGAATATGGCTTTGCAACTTTTATAAAAACATTAAAATTTTTGTGGCAAATCACACCATAACATATGACTTTTAAAAGTATTTTAGTTTTATTTTTTTGATAAATATATTTTTGATTCAGATAATTTTTGTTCTTCTAACTAACTTTGAAATCATAATTTTATATTAAATTCCAGTTTTAGAATAATATTTAATTTAGAAGTCTCAATTTATTGACCTAAATTGACCACAATTTTTGTACAACTGTGTAAATGACAATTGATAAAGCTTTCCTTATTTTCTCAGTTTTTATTACTTTTCAAGTTTAATTAAATGATTTTGTTGAAAAATATTTAATTTTTTGTTTGCTGTAAAAAAATTAAAAACCTAAAATTTCTTCTACATAATTACTAACTTGGCATAATTTTGATTGTTTGTTTGATTTTAGTAGATAGTGCATCAAAACGGTTTACTGAAGTTTAGGTCTTTTAATTTCTTTAATGGATTTAAATATGTTTACAGAAACTAAATATAGAAAAGTAGCTTTTAAAATAATACTATGTACTCTTTTTAGTCTCAAGTTTACTTTAAATAAAACCACGCAAACCATTTCGCTGTAGTAATTTGCATAACGTTTACAACTAGATATTGCTATTTACATTTAAAAATATTAAAATTCGATAATTATATTCATATAAATTAAAAACTATGACTTGCCTAATTTATAACCTGATGAATCCATAAGAGAGAAGAATTTGTTCAAACTAAAGTTTCACAGAAAATTCTATTTAAATATTTTTAATTTTATTTTAACAACAAAATCTTCAAAACAGATTTTATCTTCTAAGAGCTTTTGAAAGAAAGGTGTCCTGTCTGACTCATTGACACACCAGCAGCAGTAAGTACCGAGAAACTGGGTAAAAACAGCAAGAAAGACTTGTATCACCTTCAAACTGTCTTCTGCATAAAGACACCGAACGTGAACACGTCTTGAAGACGCTCCAGAACTTAACAGACTGGAAGTTTGACGCAAACAAGATAACAAGTTTCCATCAACTGAAATTATTTTCTTCTTTTATAAAGGATGACACCAAGTTGACTGTGCTTTCCAGCGTGAAGATCGTTGATGCCAGGGGACTGGTTACAAACCCAGACACTTTAATTTCAATCATAAAAAAATGTATTCCGCCTGTGCCTTTGGTGTAAATGTTTCAAACATGGAAATCCAGCAGGGTTCTATCGAGAACTACGTTGCTGCAGGGAAGAGCCAATATAAAAGCAGAAAGTGTACCATTTCTGTTTGTGGACATCTTCTACTCTTAGTTTTGTTGTCCTGCTTCTACTACATTTTTCCATCGTGGTTGCAACAGCTTAAATGGAATTCACAATTTATTATCTAGTAAACCATAATCATTTGATTGCTGGACAAAAATTTTTTATTTAAATTATTGTTATGTTTTCATATAGACTTTTGCAATAACTTCAAACTGATTTTCAATATTATAGTGGAAGCTTTTGATTTATAAAAATTTTTCAGCCCTAATGTATCTCAAATTTAAAATAAAATTATTTAGAAATACTATTTAGGTGGTTAAAAGGTATTGAAATCAGCTAAAAAGCACTTTTTAAGTGCTTAAGTTTTAAAATATAATTTGAAAATAGCCATTTTCGTTCAATTTCTTAGGTAAACAAATACTCATGTGCTACATGGACAAACTTTAAAAGTTGAAGATATTTTTTTTATAATCAATAAAAGTTTAGTAAGTACTTTTACAATGAGTGTTTTTAAAAGCTTTGTTTTATATTTTAACTTATTTTGCCTATCTTCTTTTGTGTAAGAAATTCGATGTCCTGATGGTCTTATTACAATAAACTTATTTATAACTTTGTTAAATTGCTGAAAAGCTCTGTTTACAATAATATGTGTCTTTTGAGTTTTATAAAAGTTTGAAAAAAAGTTCTAATTTTTTTTTCTAATATTTTTCCATATTATACGTTTACTACCTGTTTTATATTACATCTAAATAATAATTATATATTAAATAAAATTCGAAAATAGCCAAATTACTGTTTAGTGTCCTTGAAAAGTTATTTAAACTTATAAGGATTGAATAATTATTAAAAACTTATTTATTTACTTAGCAAATATAAATATTATTAACAGCTTACTAAGTATGGAATTCTAAAGTATTGTCTATAAAAATATTTGAAAAGTTAAAATTCTATTTGATAGCTTGAACTATGATGAATGTTGTTTAATTTTTAAATAAAACTATACCAGCAAACTGGCCCGGTTTGATGTATAAATAATCTGTTCAACCTAATATAATAGTTGCTAATATTTCAAAATTTATTTCTATTTTTGTAAATGTAAGAGGTAAGACTATAATATATACCAATGTATGAAACTACACTCTTGTATTCATGTAAAATTTAGAATGTTATTAAATTAAAGGTCATTCACCACATATGTCTTTATTTTTATTATTTTTTTAAATTTGCATATGTTATTTTTCTAAATTTTTGACCACTAAGAAAATTATAATATTATGGAGTTGTTATGTATACTACAAAGATTTCTATCATGAAATACTTAGAAATAAATAAAGTAATGTTTTTGATTTGTTAAATAATTATAAGCTTGTTTACATCTTTTGTATATTTATATTTTATATTTATACATGCGAAAGAGCGTGCCTAAAGAGAACGCATCTCACTAACAAGCATTCTCCTGAGTTTCTTTGAGGTTTTTGTCAGGAGTTTTATAAATATGTCTCAACCTGGGTTGAACCCAGTACTTCCTTGTAAAAAGTACCTTGGAGCTAGGTGTTGCAACCAGTTTGCCTTTTATTAAATTTTGACCACTAATAAAATTATAATATTAAGGAGGTGTTAGGTTTACTACAAAGATTTCTAACATGAAATTTTTTCTGATAAATGAAGTAAACCTTTTGTTCTTTATACCTTATATATATTTATATATATACTTATACCTTATAAATTTATTTATTTCCAACTTTTCTACTAAAATTTCATGACTTTATAAGATAATTCTTATTAGTATCATAATAAGATGATTATTATTATTTTCTCTGAACAGAGTTCTTACACAAGTACGAGTGTCGTTGCTGTGTGACGTCACCATTGATTGAACTAAAGTCAAAACTGAAAAAAAATGCTTATGGATGTTGTAGCCGTAATTGTAAATTATTTCTGTGAAACTGAAAGATTTGTGCTCAACTTCTTGTATATTCAAAGATGACGTCATCAGCAATCATGAGATAAGCATGACAAAATGAAACTGCACTTTTATTACATCATGGTAAAAGATTCATAATTAAAATGCTGAATGCTAACCAGCGAAGCATAAGTAAGTATATTCAGTTAAAGTATATTTGAATAATACTGACGTCATCCAACGCCATTTTAGCGTATCAATGACGTCACATGATTTCAAAAGTAAATCTACGGCTCCCTTCATGCTTAATAAAGATGGAAACAACTTTCAATCAAGAGAATAAAACTTTGTGACAATCTAACTAAGTAAGTAGTTAAGAAATATTTTAATCATTTCCTTAAATAAACCAATTTTTTGACTAGTTGCCAATTATAAAGCAAAAAACCAAAATCCTTTTATTTTTTTAGCAATACAAGAAAACATCTATAAGGTGAAAGATGCAATGACAAGTTTCATCATTTTTTGAAAGAACTTTGATTTCATAGAGGATTTCATCAGCCAACTAAAGCGCAGCAAACCAAGATCAATTTTGAAAAATTTAAATTCGAACAAAAAATAATTTCTGATGAGTGTTTTGCTTTCAAAATGAAATTTTGTTGTTTTCTTTTACTCCAGTTATCTTTACAGCGTCTTTTGTGCTTAATGATGTCATTTAATATTAGAAAATTCACCTCTTCTGCTACAATCACTTTTATACTTATACTTCTACATCTTTTTACATTAAACACTTAAAAGTTTAAATCATTTTTTTTTTGTAGTCGTTTCGATACTATTTCACATTTTAAGTTTTTTTTTCTCTTTAAATTATTTAATCTGGCTAAAGACATTGATGACGAGTTTTGGCTGCTTCGGTTTTGTTGGAAACTTGCAGTGAAACTACGAAATTAGCTGAATAACAAAACTCAATACAAGACTCTGTTTAATAGCATCAAGGCTGCTGATGAAATTATTTTCTTGTTGACAACTTTCTTTTCATGTTTCTAATCTGATTGTATTACTTGTTAAAAAGATTTTTGAAATAAACTAATTTATTATTTTTCTTGATTTGTTCGACTACACCTCTGCAATTTCTTTATATCTAGTACTGTAATTGTATTGGAGTTGACACATGTTTTATAACTTCTTTTAGAATAATTAAAGTTGCTCGTTTAATTACTATTTTTAACAAACAAACTAAAAAAACTTTGATGTCAATCAATTCATTTGATCAAAATCTGAACTCTCTAAATTTTTAAATTATAACTCAGTGATAATAAACATAAAGAAATTTCTCCATCATTTGTATATATTGATTTGGAAACAACAAGCTCAACAAAACAAAAGTCTGAAGATATCATCAAGAAATGTGGAAGAAATATCCTCAGAACCAGTTCCATATGTTGAATGATGTTTCTAATAAATAAAATTTCATTTAGTTGTAGAAATTAATTTAGTTAATGGATATGATTTTGTCAATTTAAAGCAAAATTCCTTTAGCTTATCTTTAAAATGATAATTTATAATAAGTTATAAACCAAAATGAAACTTTAATTTACTTGCCTTTTTTTGTATAATAATATAAGTTTGTTATATTTCAAAGATTTTTATGATCATGAGATTCTTTCAACTTTTAATAGAAAAATTATATTTATAGAATAAATTTATAACAAATAAAAAATACTTTTATTGGTAGGAAAAATTGAATAAATAAGCTAATAAAAATTATAATAAGTTAACCTTATGAGATGAAGTCTTCTTATTCAGGAAGATTAGACTCCTAAAATATTTAAAAAGTTTTTCAAGTTTAAATAAATATCTGTTTTGTTTAACGGCATTAACTAAACATTAAATTTAAAAAATGATATTTAAGTTCGTTTTATAGGTCATTTAAATTAAATAAAGATTTAGACAAACCTGGTAAATAAAAAGCATCACGACTAAAAAATATATATCAAACAATGTCAGATGTTTTTTCTGTTAAAAAAGAAGTAATTACCAGTTGCTTCATCAATATTTCAAATGCATTTTTTGTTCCAATTTCCTCGAATCTAAACAGAAGATTCATCATTTCCTCAGTTACGTCGCGCAATTCCTGCAAACATGGCAAAATTTAAAAGTCCGGAGAAAAAAACTTGTTTTACATTCTAATTATTAATTAAACATATTTTTTCATAATAAGCTTATAAATAGCTTTATGGTTTGTAAGTTTTACCATAAAATCCATGTTACTGTAGTCCTTTGCTGCAAATTCAAGAATTTTAACAACTAAATTGAGTTCCTCATCAGTAAGTTGGTCACTGTTCTATAAAGAAAAATATAAATTTAAAATCGGTATTAAAACGTGCTAGTCTTAGAAATCAAATGTAGGCATACAATGAAAGTAAAATGAAAAATAAGTTTATAGAAAATTAAAAAACAATAATTTGATAATTATTAAATTATAAAACGACAAAGAACCTTTAAATCTCGACTAAAAAAAATAATTTTAAGCATTTTAATCAATTATTTAATGTTGAATGAGTAACAGTTAAAACTCACTTATACCTCAAAGTTTACGTTAGGTCTCATCTTAATAGACGTTTTCAAGGCTCAAAATTTCACAAAACTTAACAAAAAGTAACTGAAATGTAAAGTAATGATTTAATTTTACTTTCAAAACATTAATGCCAATTTTTTTATTCATGAAGTGAAAAGTCTTGATAAATATAGAGCATATTTTATTTTAAATATTAGTGTTAACCAATTTAAATTAAGCACCATAAATTCTTTTTGAAAAAAGTGGTAAAGAAATTTTGCTCAACTTGGAGAAGAGTTTACAAAAAAATTATACCTAGTTAATAATTAATTACAGGAAAAACCAACTTGATTAAAACATTAGCTTACAGTTACTTTAAACATACAACTGAAGTACAAGATACTGTAACTTCTTAGCTTTAAAATTACATAAAAAATTATTAAAAAAGAAATCTTCTGTTTATTTAGTTTTTCCCTCTAATCTTATCACAACAATCTTTCATTTTGTATTAATTCTTCGACTAAGATAAGTATTAAACTTATACATATAAATTATCTATAATTAAATTTTTTTACTATTTCTGATTGTTAACTTACGTTCCTACATAAAAGTTACAATTTACTAATTTTAAGATATATTAAACATCAAAAAAGATATATAATTATCATTAAGCACAACACATACTACTTTACAAAATTTAATTGCTTCTTTGAGTTTCAGACTACAAAGAAATATTTAAAATATTACAATTTATAAACTGTAGAAAATACTTTAGTAAAAATTCCTTTCTCTATTCATTTAATCATGATTTTAAGAATGGAGATTTTTGTAAAATTAGGTTTTTACTTTAGTATCACAATACTAAAAAGAGTGTTCAATCAAAATATTTGTCCACGTTATAATGTTTAAATATTAATTGATAATTATTCTTTCCACTAGATAAAAATGTAAATATTAGAACAAATATTATTTTATTTAGTGCAACTGAAATGCTCTATTGTTACTAGCTTGTTAGATTTACATTTAAAAATGTATTTTTGATTTCAAATTTAGAAAAAAGATCAAAACATTTGGGAAACATTTTTTAAAGGTAAGTGAAAATAAGATAATTCTTGAGTTTTAACAAAAAGCATAAACTTATTAAGATTCCTGAATTGTTCTCCAATAGTTCTAAGAATATTTTCAATATTAAGTAGCATTTTTTAACATGTTTATATAATCAACTGCATCTTAGTTACATCTTCCTGGTAATATTAGTTATGTTTTGCTTAGTTAACTAATTAATCAATAAAGGGAGATAAACCGCTGTAGCTAAATAGTTGTAAACTTGAAAGCTTTACAAGCCAAACTCATTTTTGCGTAAACTTTAACTTTAATAAATTTATTTATAGATAAGAAATGTTTCAGAAGCAAATTTGCAGTCTAATGTTGTTACAATTTAATAAACCTTCTTAAAATCAGCAATTTTCTAAAAAACTTCTACAAAAGAGTTTTAGAGTTAACTTAGTAGAATTTAAAATTACGTTTTGCTAGAAAACACTTGAAAATGGCTTTGCAACTTTTATGAAAACATTTAAATTTTTGAGGCGAATCACACCATAACATATGACTTTTAAAAGTATTTTAGTTTTATTTTTTTGATAAATATATTTTTGATTCAAATAATTTTGGTTCTTCTAACTAGCTTTGAAATCATAATTTTATATTAAATTCCAGTTTTAGAATAATATTTAATTTAGAAGTCTCAATTTATTGACCTAAATTGACCACAATTTTTGTACATATGTGTATATGACAATTGATAAAGCTTTCGTTATTTTCTCATTTTCTATTTCTTTTCAAGTTTAATTAAATAATTTTGTTGAAAAATATTTAATTCTTTGTTTGCTGTAAAAAAATTTAAAACCTAAAATTTCTTCTACATAATTACTAACTTGGCATAATTTTGATTGTTTGTTTGGTTTTAGTAGATAGTGCATCAAAACGGTTTACTGAAGTTTAGGTCTTTTAATTTCTTTAATGGATTTAAATATGTTTACAGAAACTAAATATAGAAAAGTAGCTTTTAAAATAATACTATGTACTCTTTTTAGTCTCAAGTTTACTTTAAATAAAACTATGCAAACCATTTCGCTGTAGTAATTTGCATGACGTTTACAACTAGATATTGCTATTTACATTTTAAAATATTCGATAATTATATTCATATAAATTAAAAACTATGACTTGCCTAATTTATAACCTGATGAATCCATAAGAGAGAAGATTTTGTTCAAACTAAAGTTTCACAGAAAATTCTATTTAAATATTTTTAATTTTATTTTAACAACAAAATCTTCAAACGAGATTTTATCTTCTAAGAGCTTTTGAAAGAAAGGTGTCCTGTCTGACTCATTGACACACCAGCAGCAGTAAGTACCGAGAAACTGGGTAAAAACAGCAAGAAAGACTTGTATCACCTTCAAACTGTCTTCTGCATAAAGACACCGAACGTGAACACGTCTTGAAGACGCTCCAGAACTTAACAGACTGGAAGTTTGACGCAAACAAGATAACAAGTTTCCATCAACTAAAATTATTTTCTTCTTTTATAAAGGATGACACCAAGTTGACTGTGCTTTCCAGCGTGAAGATCATTGATGCCAGGGGACTGGTTACAAACCCAGACACTTTAATTTCAATCATAAAAAAATGTATTCCGCCTGCGCCTTTGGTGTAAATGTTTCAAACATGGAAATCCAGCAGGGTTCTATCGAGAACTACGTTGCTGCAGGGAAGAGCCAATATAAAAGCAGAAAGTGTACCATTTCTGTTTGTGGACATCTTCTACTCTTAGTTTTGTTGTCCTGCTTCTACTACATTTTTCCATCGTGGTTGCAACAGCTTAAATTGAATTCACAATTTATTATTTAGTAAACCATAATCATTTGATTGCTGGACAAAAAATTTTTATTTAAATTATTGTTATGTTTTCATATAGACTTTTGCAATAACTTCAAACTGATTTTCAATATTATAGTGGAAGCTTTTGATTTATAAAAATTTTTCAGCCCTAATGTATCTCAAATTTAAAATAAAATTATTTAGAAATACTATTTAGGTGGTTAAAAGGTATTGAAATCAGCTAAAAAGCACTTTTTAAGTGCTTAAGTTTTAAAATATAATTTGAAAATAGCCATTTTCGTTCAATTTCTTAGGTAAACAAATACTCATGTGCTACATGGACAAACTTTAAAAGTTGAAGATATTTTTTTTATAATCAATAAAAGTTTAGTAAGTACTTTTACAATGAGTGTTTTTAAAAGCTTTGTTTTATATTTTAACTTATTTTGCCTATCTTCTTTTGTGTAAGAAATTCGATGTCCTGATGGTCTTATTACAATAAACTTATTTATAACTTTGTTAAATTGCTGAAAAGCTCTGTTTACAATAATATGTGTCTTTTGAGTTTTATAAAAGTTTGAAAAAAAGTTCTAATTTTTTTTTCTAATATTTTTCCATATTATACGTTTACTACCTGTTTTATATTACATCTAAATAATAATTATATATTAAATAAAATTCGAAAATAGCCAAATTACTGTTTAGTGTCCTTTAAAAGTTATTTAAACTTATTAGCATTGAATAATTATTTAAAACTTATTTATTTACTTAGCAAATATAAATATTATTAACAGCTTACTAAGTATGGAATTCTAAAGTATTGTCTATAAAAATATTTGAAAAGTTAAAATTCTATTTGATAGCTTGAACTATGATGAATGTTGTTTAATTTTTAAATAAAACTATACCAGCAAACTGGCCCGGTTTGATGTATAAATAATCTGTTCAACCTAATATATTAGTTGCTAATATTTCAAAATTTATTTCTATTTTTGTAAATGTAAGAGGTAAGACTATAATATATACCAATGTATGAAACTACACGCTTGTATTCATGTAAAATTTAGAATGTTATTAAATTAGAGGTCATTCACCATATATGTTTTTAGTTTCAATATTTTTTTAAATTTGCATATGTTATTTTTCTAAATTTTTGACCACTAAGAAAATTATAATATTATGGAGTTGTTAGGTATACTACAAAGATTTCTATCATGAAATATTTAGAAATAAATAAAGTAATGTTTTTGATTTGTTAAATAATTATAAGCTTGTTTACCTCTTTTGTATATTTATATTTTATATTTATACATGCGAAAGAGCGTGCCTAAAGAGAACGCATCTCACTAACAAGCATTCTCCTGAGTTTTTTGGTTTTTGTCAGGAGCTTTATAAATATGTCTCAACCTGGGTCGAACCCAGTACTTCCTTGTAAAAAGTACCTTGGAGCTAGGTGTTGCAACCAGTTTGCTTTTTATTAATTTTTGACCACTAATAAAATTATAATATTAAGGAGGTGTTAGGTTTACTACAAAGATTTCTAACATAAAATTTTTTCTGATAAATGAAGTAAATCTTTTGTTCTTTATACCTTATATATATTTATATATATACTTATACCTTATAAATTTATTTATTTCCAACTTTTTTACTAAAATTTCATGACTTTATAAGATAATTCTTATAATTATCATAATAAGATGATTATTATTATTTTCTCTGAACAGAGTGTTTACACAAGTTTTCGTTGCTGTGTGACGTCAACATCGATTGAACTAAAGTCAAAACTGAAAAAAAAATCGTATGGATGTTGTAGCCGTAATTGTAGAATATTTCTGTGAAACTGAAAGATTTGTGCTCAACTTCTTGTATATTCAAAGATGACGTCATCAGCAATCATGAGATACGCGTCACAAAATGAAACTGCGCTTTTATTACATCATGGTAAAAATTTCATAATTAAAATGTTGAATGCTAACCAGCGAAGCATAAGTAAGTATATTCAGTTAAAGTATAATTGAATAATACTGACGTCATCCAACGCCATGTTAGCCTATCAATGACGTCATATAACTTTAAAAGTAAACCTGCGATTCCCTTCATGCTTAATAAAGATGGAAACAACTTTCAATCAAGAGAATAAAACTTTGTGACAATCTAGCTAAGTAAGTATTTAGGAAGATTTTAATTATTTCCTTAAATAAACTAATTTTTTGACTAGTTGCCAAATATCCAGCAGAAAATCAAAAATTTTTCTAACTTTTTTAGCAATACAAGAAAACATCTATAAGGTGAAAGATGCAATGACAAGTTTCATCATTTTTCTGAAAGAGCTTTGATTTCATAGAAGATTTCATCAGCCAACTAAAGCGCAGCAAACCAAGATTAATTTTAAAAAATTTAAATTCGAACAAAAAACAAATTTCTGATGAGTGTTTTGCTTTCAAAATGAAATTTTGTTGTTTTCTTTTACTCCAGTTATCTTTACAGCGTCTTTTGTGCTTAATGATTCCATCTAATACTAAAAATTCATATTTTTCTGCTACAATCAGTTTTATTCTTATACTTCTACATCTTTTTACATTGATCACTTGAAAATCTAAGTCATTTCTTTTAGTAGTCGTTTCTATGCTATTTCAAAAGTCAAAGTTTTTTTCGGTTTAATTTGTTTGTATTTTTGTAAATTTGAAGTATTCTGTAATAGACACTTTACAAAACATCACCATGTTGCCTTAACTTTGTTGTTTCCTTCTTTCATTCAAGATCATTTACAAAAGAATAAAATCTTTTTGAAATTTATTTTTAATTTTGAATTAAATTGAATTCTGAATTTCATAATAATTATCAGGAACATTATAATCCTGCAAGCTAGAAACAATCTTTTGTAATTTTTATAGATTTTATAAAGTTTTAAAACTGCAAATAAGAAGTAGAATTGATTAGAATTTTGAAACTACTTTCAGCTAAGAACTATTTTCAAACTTAATTAAAAAAAATTTTGATGTTTTAGTTTTAATCTAAATGAAACTTTACAAAAAAGTATAAAATGCTCAAAATTTAATGTACTCACATAAAAATAGTTCATTTGTTGTTAAATTTGAATCAAAATAAGATTTTCAAAATGTGAAAAACAACTTTAAAACATTAAAGGTTTGGTTAAATTGATTAAACATATTTAATTTGGTTTTGTAGTCAAAACAAATAGCTTTAACAATATTCATTTGATTATCCTAACTCTTATATCCTAATATTAGGTGGTTAAACACTTAAACAGTTTATTTTAAGTTATTTTTCAGATGTTTGTTTATTCTAATGAAACTTTGTAGGTCACAAATATTGAAGACCTATTAGAAAAATATTAATGATTTTGATCTATTCTTAATTTCAGAATAATTTTAAAAATTTATAATGAAATTGTCAAAAAACGATTTTGTAATATATATTAAAAGTTTTATAAAGTATTTTTCTTTCAAATTAGATGATTCTTTAAATCAAAATCAAAATATTTTGGATGTTTGAGAATTATTTAGTCTTTTATATAGTCGTAAACATAATTATTTGAATTACATTTTAGATCTTAAAGCTATGAATATTAAAAACGATTTGTGACTGCTTTGGTTTTGTTGAAACTACAGAATTAGCTGAATAATAATACTGAAACTCAATACAAGACTCTGTTTAATAGTATCAAGGCTGCTGATGAAATTATTTTCTTGTTGACAACTTTCTTTTCATTATTATACTTTGATTGTATTACTTGTTATACAAAATTTTTTAAATAAAACTTTGATGTCAATCAATTCATTTGATCAAAATCTGAACTCTCTGATGTTTGAACTTAAAACTCAGTGATAATAAACACAATGAAATTTCTATATCGTTTGTATATATTGATTTCGAGACAACAAGCACAACACTACAAAAGTCTGAAGATATCATCAAGAAAATGTGGAAGAAATATCCTCAGAATCAGTTCCATATGTTGAATGATGTTTCTATTAGATAAAATTTCATTTAGTTGTAGAAATTAATTAAATTAACGCTTAAAATAACAGGTTTAATAAAAATAACAATATATTAAATAACAAAACGTTTTGAGTTGTCAGAATCGAATGATATAATTTGATTTAAGTTAACCTTAAAGACGGAAGACTTCATAGTCGGCAAAAATTTCTTCCTGAAAAATTCAAATGTTTTACAAACTCAACTAAATGTCTGTTTTGTTTAACAGGCTACATTGAACAAAAAATTTTCTAGTTGAGATTTAAATTTGTCTGGTATTTCATTGCAATTAAAAAATTAATTAAAAAAAACTAATCTCTTAAATAAAAAATATTAGCTGTTTTTCTGTTAGAATATGAAGTAATTACTAATCGCTGCATCAATATTTCAACTAGTTCTATATCTCCAATCTTGAAGAGTCTCCGAAAAAGTATGATGATTTCCAGAGCTATAGTATTTAAATCCTGCAAAGACAGGCCAAATTTAAAACTCTGGTGGAAAAATTTTGTTTCAACTTTTAATGAAAACATAAGACTTTACCTTATATGTAATTATACAATCATTGCATAATTTCTGTTTTTTCAGAAATAATAATTCCAATAAACTATTGTTCCTTTTTTTACAGTACTTAAACAATCAAATATTACTCAAAAATCTCTATGTAAATTCATTAATTTCTCAAGTATTTCTCAAGCTATGATTTCGTTATTAAAGATTATATTTCTAAAAACTGTATTTTAACTTATAGTTTTATAAAAGTTTAAGTCACTATATTAAACTTTATTACTACTGGATATTAAAGTTTTACCGCGATTTCCAGGTTGTAATAATCCTCATCTGTAAATTGGAGAATTCCAACAACTAAATTGAGCTCCTCATCAGTAAGTTGGTCATTGTTCTATGAAGAATAATATAACTTGAACAATAGGTATTAACACTTGCTAGTCCAAATTTAGAAACCAAATTTGGGCATACAATGAAATTTAAATGAAAAATGAGTTTATAGAAAATAAAAAAGCTTTGCTTAGTTTACATCAAATGACTTTAAGTCTTTACTAAACAAAGATAAAAGTTAATCAAAATGTTTTATTAGATTTATTCAATGTTGAAAGGGTTATAGATAAAAATGAGCTATACCTCAAAAATTGGGTTTGGTATAGAACATTTCATCTTAGTTTTCAAGGCTGAACTTTACAATTAAACAAGAAATCTGTAAAAAATGTAAAGTAATTGTTTAAGTAAAGTTTCAAATCATTATACCAAAATTTAGATTTACTAAGTGAAAACTAACAATCTAAAATAAGCACCAACATCTTTTTTAACAAATTATTACTTAAGAAGCTACTTAAAGGATACATTAAAAAATCAGTTTGTTTTTAAAGTTTTTGTTTCCCTTTAATCCTATCACAAATAAATTAAACAAAGTAAATATTATAAAAACTGTTCTACTAACTAACTATTAAACTTTAAAAACAATTTCAGCTTTAAGTAAACTCAGCATTACTAAACTTATGAGGCTAATGAAAAACTAAACTGACAGTGATGTTAATGATGCAATTTGCTTTATCAACAAATTTAATGTCTAAATTACAATTTTGTAATTCTTTTTCAGCTAATAATTTTTCTGATATAAGTTTTATTTGATGAAAAAATTAATGAAATTTACATATTTATTCTTTTTAAAAGATAAGGATGTTGGAACTTCAGGTTTTATTAATATTTCTTTTTTAAAAAGGTATACCAAAAGTATAAGTTCTAAATTTATAGAATATTTTAAGCTTTGCCTCATGAAGGTAGATTGTTGTAAAGCTTTTTTAAAAACCCTTCATATAGAAAATTTGATAAAGAAAACCATTAAATAAAGAAATTTTTAATTATTCATTAAGAAAAAAGTTGTAAACTTTTCTCATAATATTTTTTAAAGAAAAAAACATGTTGATAAACACTTGGAAATATTAAAACCAAAACATCAGCAAAAATCATAATTTTTAATTCAGACAAGTAAATAAGGAAAGGATATAGAAACTTTTCACAGATAACTGTTTCAGTATGTTACACTACACCAAAAAATTTTATAGATTAAAATGGATGTCAACTCTATTTTTGTTCAGTGATCATAAAACTATCACTGGGAAGTTCAATATTAATTTGTGTTTGACAGTAAAAATTTAATAAACTTATTAAACCAATTGCTTAAATCTCATTTCAACTAAACGTTAAAATAAAATATTTTATATAAAGTGATCATAAAAAGCTGGGCTTTTCAGCCTAAGCTTTCAAAAGATTTTCATAAAACAAAAGAAGATTCATAAGGCAAATCTCTCTGATAATTTTATTTCTTTGATGTTAACATTTCCACTTCTTTCACAATATTAAACTTAAATAAAACATAATAAATATTTCTTCCTTTTTTGTTCTACAAAAACTCTTTCCTTAAAAAATTGTTAAAAATTTTATGAGGTTAACTGTATTACAGTTAATCTTTTAATCTTGATTTTTTCATTCATTTCTAATGAAAGAGTTCCATCATTATTCTGCTCCATAAAAAGGAACACGAGCCATCAAACTATTCTTCTTCAATTGCAGCGTTGGTTGAATCTCTAAATATATAATTTTGCAAAGAGTTTACCTCACTTAATTTACAAAAACCTGTTGACTATTAATTCAGATGTTTTCTTTTATGATCCTGTCACTACTAAAATTTCGACACTATTAAAACTTTCCAGAACATTCATCCCAAATTAGAATCAAACTGCTGCATATGGAGTCTCAACTTTAAAAAAGATATTACACAACTTAAAACTGTCCAGGAAAACCTACTTTGGATATGTAAAGCCCTTTTCTCATACAAAAACTTGTTATACTAAATAGGCTATATACAGCTTGTAGCAAGTTTACCATGATAAATATTTATAGACTTATATGAGTTGCATTTAACTTCAAACAAGAGTAATCAAATCAAGCTAATAAATTGATTTTTTGATAACCTAATTAATCAAAACATTCCTAAGAATTATTATTTGGATTGATTTTTTTATACCGTTAGGTGCTACTGTTGCAATAAAATCATAAGGTTTTGAAACAAAACATTTGAAAAACCAAAATTTTAGAATTGTAAGAAAACATTTGTTTGAAATTGTATCTCAGACAAAACATTTTTTTTTCAAATCGTACATCTGTAAAATTAAATTCTATATGAATTTTTGTTTCTTATTTTGCTGTTTTGTTGTCTGAATTCATACAAAATAAGACTAAAAATGCTTCTCTTACAGGCTAAAACACATTTACAGTTTGCAACAATTAGCAAAATTATTTTGACCAAAAAGTTTTTTATCCCGAAGTTTAACCAAAAAATATAAATTGATAATCATTTATATGTATACATAGATAAATAAAAATCATTGTTACATGTATTAAAGAAACAGACATGAAATAGAGATATATTTACAGGCTGATAAAAAGAAAGTTTTTCAATTAAATTGGTTGTTTTCTTGAAGTGACAGACTGGTGAATAAAATAAGCTGAAGAATGAATTCAGACGATGTTTCCTGCTTACAAAAAATGATTAAATTTATGTAAGGTATAGGGAAACACTTTCATATTTATTGTCACTTTAAGAGACACTCTAAATCAAAACTTAAGAAAAGTTCAAAATGTTTAACCTTAATGTCAAAAAATAAGAAAAATTGGTAATTAGTCAAAGTTAGGAATGTGAGAAAACTATCTTTAAAAATCTAAAAGTCATTTCTTATGAAAATTTATATAAACATGAAACAGGGTTAGGATTAACAAGTAATTAAGCTGTTTATAATTAATTTTCCAGATACTTACTTCAGGATCTTGTTTAGTAAAAAGAAGCTTTATTTTTTATTATTATTTTCTACAAAACAAAATGCATTTATTTTAAATACTACTTAAACTATTTTAAAACTTAAACTAATTTTAGTCAATTTGCATTGAAAAAATATCAGTAGATAAAAATTCAAACCTTTATTTTCACGGTCTTCTTTGTTAAAAAAATCCTGATCGAGTCTTTCAACTATCTTCTTCTGAAAGATCAAAAGATCTTTATCAAAATAAATCAATAATCTTTTTATACAAAAAATAGTAGAGCAATAAGTCTAAGAAACTAATTAAGTAGTAACTAATTATTTAATTTAATACTAAATAGAAAAAAGTACCAGTCTCTGTTGGATTAAAATAAAGAGTTGTCCATCTCCATTTTTAAGTAGTTTAACTTGCAGCATTGTAATCTTTGCTATCAATTGTTGAACACCCTGTAAATTTAGATAAAGTTAATAATCTAAAAAATATTTACTAACACTATGCTAAAAATTTTATTACTGAAATTACTTCATCAATAGCTAAATAATTTATTTATCGACAAATAGATTCTATTCTTTATTTTAAATGAAGTTAAAATTAAATCACTAACAAAAAGCTTTTCACAAAAATTATTATTTTATATTAAAAAACTTCTGAAAACTAAAAAAAAATACACAACACATAAATTAATAATTTCATCAAGATTGACTCAGATTACTTTTGAAATAATTAGTTTGCAATGAAAATTTCCTTTGAAAACTTAAACTTAAACCAATTTGAAACTTAAACTATTTATTTTAATAAACTGAATATCTAACAGCATAATATTACCACAATTGCTAGTTGTTCGTAAAATACATCATCTTCTCTACATTGTAGTATTCGAGCCATTAAATTGACTTCTTCGTTTGTAATTCTTCCTTGCTCATTATTCTATAAAGAAACACACAAAAATAAAATTTGTCTTTGATAATACTAATAGTAAAATATTAATTAAATAAAAAAAGAGTAATAAAATAAAGATAATCTCAAGGTGGTAACACAAATAACAAAGATTAGTCAGAACTTTTAGTTCTATACTGAGCAATGATAGAGTGAGAACTATTTTAAAACATTACACAGAATATATTCTTGTTTTAAAGTAAATATATAATAAAGCTAACCATAAAAGTTTACATACTTCAAACTCTGACTCTTCATTGGGCTTCATCCTGATGAAGTTTATAAAACTAAATTCTAAACAGCTATTCAACAGAAGAGGTTTTAATAATTATAGAATGAACGGTTATACAAATTCATTTTGTAATTAAATTAAGTATTAAGATCTAAAAAAATGTTCATAGACTGAGCGTAGGCAATAAAAAATCTTTTAGACAACAGATTATTAAATGAAATATGTTAAACTATAAAATAACATGTAAAAATGCTAAGTTATACTTGAATATATATATTTTTCAAAATGAATTAAGTAAGCAATCAAATATTTGTTAATTGTAAAAGCCATTTTGTTAAATTAAATTTATACAATTAATATTTTAAAAATGTTAAAAAAGTTTGTAGCTACTAAAGATCTGATTTTCTTGTACTTTTTTTTAAATGGCATAAAATACTTAAAACAAAATTTTCTTCTGAATTTTGGTAGCTGCTTTTAATCCAATTAAAAAAACATCTCAAACTAAATACAATAAATTTATATAAATGTTTAATAGATAAATACTGAATATAAAAACATAAAAACACACCATTCAGTTAAAGTCTGTTGAACCTAACCATAAAAGTACTAAACAATATGTTTTGAATATTATATTTTTACAGAGTATGCTGCTTTTCTTGCTATAATGAATAATTGAGAAAAGTTTCAGTTTCATATAAAATTAAGAACAAAAGATTTACTATTTGCACTAAAATTTTCAATACAAACTTGCTTGAACAAATGTTCACGTGTTGATTATTTTCTGTTTTATTATTTGGAATGTTTTTTTATAAATATTAAAAGCAAATTAAATATATTTTGATAGAAATTTGAGAATTTATATTGTATACAATAGAGAACATTAGAAGATTAGCTTAAAATTATTAAAAAAACAGAATAGATACAAAGTCAAAAGTTCACTTTTTCCTACGTTTCTCCCAAGAATTTATTTTCAATTATTTTTCCTATTTGCTTTTGTTAAAAACTTTCTTTTTTACTGAAGCATTAATGATTTGAACAAAATATAATAAAAACAATTTTAAATTTCTCTTTGTTTAAGCAAATGTTAAGAGTTTAAATTGAAATTTAAAAGGCATCAACAATCAAATACTACAAAACTGATTTCACAATTTGTTTGTAATAATCATTTTGAATAAGAAATTAAATATTTGTGAAGTTAAAAAAATGACCACAAAAGTCTTTGTTGTTAATCTAACTATAAAAATTGTTTTTAAAAGATGATTTTAAGACTTCTCATCAAAATTTTTTAACATTTCGATTCTGATAAAAAAATTTTCTTGTAATTTCATTTTTAAATACTATCCAACTGCTTAATTTTGTTAAATTTTTCTGTTTATTACAAATTTACAGAAGGATTTTTGAAAAAATGAAACATAAACACTTTAAAATAAAAAACTTTTATTGCTTTAAAATCGAAAAAGGAAGAATTAACTTATCTGTAAATAAATATGAATTGATAATACTAATATCTAATGGTAATATAAAAAAGTAATAAGATTATTCAAATAATTTTCCTTACTGTTTTTATCTTTATGGACATATATTACAAAGGTTGTTGTTAGTAAAAATATGTTTTATTTACAAATCAGCTTCCAGAGATTACATCAAGTTGTTCTGTTTAAGATAGCCACTCATCATAAAGACGTAACTTGGTAGAAAAAATAATTTTCATTATTTACAAAATTTGATAAAATCTTTCTAAAACAAACCATTTATACTAATTTAGCAGTTCAAACTGAAATTTAAATTTATAAGACAGTGGGTAAAACATAAAATACTCACATAATATTCAATACTTATAAGAATTTCAGCTCTTCTTGCTTGTAATCTTTCCTGAAAAATAATCAAGTATAGTTTTTTTGTAACATCGAATAAAATTAATTATTTATTCTCAAAAAATCTCATATTTCACATAGCAGCTCAGCCACCTGTAAGAAGTCACGAAAAAATGTTTAAAATCTAATTTTGTTATCTCAAGTTTATAAACAAAAATAAATAAACTCTCTTTCACTTGAGAATTATTGATTATTTTTTTTCTATTTTTTAACATAATAAAAATAAAGATGGTATTTATTTTTTTTAATTATTTGATTTAGGAAAGCAGTTATTTATTTTGGCCACATGAGAAATGAGTCTACTTACATCAAGTAGAACAGGTTTTGTAACACATGCCATCTTTTAAAAACTACGGTTTTGAATGAAAAAAAAATCTTTTTAAAACTAATTGCCTGGATTGCAAACAAAAGATGTTAGTATCAAGTAAAGTGTATTAACTTGAGAGCTATTAATTCTCTGCAATGGATTAAATGACTAAATTTTAATTTTTAGTGAATTAAATGTAGCAAAAATATCTTTCTCTTAATTGACCCTTGAATCATTTACATCTATCCTTCTCATGTATCCAGCTTAATTGATCATTACATTGCAAAAAGGTAGTATTAAAATAGAAACAATTAAAAAATCATTGAATAAACACTTATACAGTAAATGAAATCTAACAAAACAAATAATGAAGTTAAACAAGATTATTTTTATATTGGTAATAAAATTTATATTGCAAAAAGAAATCATACAAAATTAGTAAAGTCTTCAAATATGACAACCTTATATAAATAAAATTTACTTGAAAACTTCCTAAGTGTTTACAACTCTTATTTTATTAAAGATAGTAAAGTACAATTAAGCATTTTTATTTAGGTTTGTGGTTCAACTTTTGCAAATAGTTTTCATTGTTTTTTGCAAATAACATCTTTAATCAACAAAAAGCAAAGAAATCAATTAGGTAATCAATGGTCAGCGAGAATAGCTTACAACTACAATTCAATATTGAAAACGAACACAGTTTTGAGATGATAATCTATCTTTTGCATATAAGGATTACCTTTTGCTCATAACAAGTTTGAAATGAAACTACTACTTAGATATTTAGATTAGTTTTAAGAGCTAACAATCATTTAAAAGTATATTTTACTATTTTGTAAAACTAATTATTACAAATAGATAGAACCCCCCATATTCAAAAAAACAATCCAAACAACTAAATAATTAAAAAGAAAAATATTTTGAATAATAATTGTATTTCAAATTTAGTTGCATTTTTATAAACAAACATTAATTAGTAATTTTTACAATTATTAAAGGAAAATGTTTTAATAACTTTCTATATCAAATTGAAATAAAATTGAGCTAAAGACAAAAAAAGTCAAATCTTTTAAGCTTATGTTTTGTAAGATAAAATCCTTAATCATTAGAGACAAACCAAAACGATTATTTCTGGCTGGGCAAAGTGTAATTATTAGCTTTTTGATCAAAACAAATTTGTTTAAGACTTGAAGAAATAACAAATTTTTTTAAACCTTTCAAACTAAAGATGTTATCTAACATACTTACACTTATATTTATATTCTATAACATAACTATTTATCTGTAATTTCTCCATTTTTAAAAGTTATCTAAAGACATATGCCGCTTAATTCTTCAAGGTTAACAATTCTAGTTAAAGAATCAAGTTTATATCTCCATGTAGACAACAAATGTTGATTACCATCTTACTTAAAATCTTTTAACTTGACTCAAAAAAGATTGAAATAAGTCAATTGCTTATAACTTAAAATAAATATTTTAATTTAAAACATTAAGATCAAGGCTTAGTAAGTATTTTTCACTCGAAAAATGTTGTATTAACTAAATGTAAAAGAAATAAAGACAAAGTTGTTTTCTGAGAAAAAAATATTTTTCTAATTATCTCTCTAAGCTATCTCAAATCTCATTGATATTTGATCTGCTCTTTTCTTCTTATTAGCATCTTTATATTCTGATACAAGATTCTAATGTTATAAATATTCAGCAAAGAACAGGCGGAGTGAATGAAATATTTTGAAATCTTGTTTTATAAGCAATTACAAGGTGTCAAGTTATGAAAATTAATTTACAAAATTTAAGTCTAAGGCATCAAACGTTGGCTTTAGTTTAAAGATGACAACACACCACCAATAATTCTATGATGACTAAAGACATCTTAGAAAAAAAAATGAATACTACAAAACTATTGTTAATTTAATTTTTAAGAATAGTTGATAAAAGAAAAAGTTTAAAACATCTTTCCAAGTCTGATTAAACAATAAAATGTTTATTTTCTAAGTAAATAACATCTTTCGAAATGATTCCACATTTATCCAAAGTTTCAAAGTCATCTGCAAAATTCGGACACATATTTCTGATTGGATGAGTCTTTTTAAATCGTTTATAAAGACTAAGACATTGCTCTTGTATTGGCTCGTCGAAGAGTTCTTCAAAAATTTGCTTCAGCTTCAACAAAACGGACTTTCCATCTACTTTGATGGGAAGAATAAATTGATTTCGATAATGTCTTACTCCAATTGTAAACATTTTGTTATTAGATTTTCCTAGTTAATAAAAAAACAGGTAAATATTACTCATTTTAAAATAAGTTTACAAAGAAATTTATTAAATTTATTTTTCTTAAAACGTTTAAAAATAAATCTATATTTCTTAGTTTTATTCAATGCATTGCTGCAAATATATTTTATTCTTATACCAAACAAAATATCTTAACTATCACAATTTCGCATAATTTATATTAAAAAATCCGCTGCATAGTAAAATAAAATTTATAAAACGGAGTCTTTTTCGAGAAAGAGTACTAGTAAGTACTGTTGTAATCTTACAGAAAAATATAATTGTTTAAGAAAAATCATTATGTCAAACTTTATACAAACAACTGAAATTATTATTTCATATTGATATTCATATATAAATATATAGATAAAAAGATATTAAACTTTAAATAATTATATGAAACAATCACAATTCTATGGATATAAACTTTGAAAAAATATTTCAATTATTATTATAAAATGAAAGTACATTAAAATAAAACTTAATATGTACAATTTTTTTGAAACAATAAAATGATTTTTAATATAGCATACAATAAAATTTTTTCTTAAACAAGTAAACTCAAAACTTCTGTAATAATTTAAAATATTGTTTTAATGATCATAACTAAAATAAAGTATTACTATTTAAAAGAAATGAGAGATTCTGATCAGTTATAATGAAAAAGAAAATTAATGGAATGAAAAAATATATATACTCTTAAAATTTATATAAAGAATTATACTGCAAATAGCAAATATCTTAAATAGACTAAGAAAATCTAACTTTAAAGTTTATTGATACTAGTTTGAAAATCAATATACTTTGTAAGGATTATCTATTAAAAACATTTATAATAACTTATCCCAATGTTTTGAATAAGTACAGCAAACAATTTTTTATATAAATGGCATGAATAAAATAATATCAACAATATATAATTTATGTTTAAATTGATATAAATTACTTTAATTATTGTTAAAGTTCTATTTAAAATTGTAAAAAACATTATAACATTATAAAGTTTACTTTAAAAAAATACTTTACCAAATTTAAACTATAATCCACAATATACTATAATCAAAAAAAAAATATTAAACTTATATTATTATTTTTGAAACAAGATTTAAAAAAAATTTAACCAAACCAAAAGCAAATAAAAAATAATAATCTTAAAGGGGAATTGATATTCCATTTGAAATTAAAATTGTTTTATCAATTCACTTTATATAAATTGAAGTATTTGAAAAACTATACATATACCTGATAAAGTAATTGAAACTTGTTTCCTTAATTTAAATAATAATAAAAATAAATAATAATAATAATAATATTAATAATAATTTTAATCTTATACAATTAAAAACTAACTAAACAATAAAAGAAACTTTAACTTAACATCTAAATTCATTTAAACACAATAATTTTCTTACATGAAAACTCTATCCAATACAACTTATGTATTTTGAATATTTGTTTTTATTACCAAAACGGCTGGTTACAAAAAAACCTTTTACTCATACATTAGTACTAAAGTGAATTTAAAATGATTGTATAACTATTTATTTCGTTACAATAGTTTAATTTTAACAAAAATACAAATATTACAATTTTGAAAGATAGAAGTCATTTTATTCTGAAGAAACAATTTTTCAATGAAATGATTTTTATTTTTCTGTAAATGTAAACAGAAATTAAAAAAAAAAATGAATCATTGTATTTTTAATTTTATATTTCTAGTGCTTTCATTACTTTAAGTGATGATTTCAAAAATAAAGTAAAACACAGTAAACCAACGAGGAACTAATAAAGCAAGACAAAGTGAAATGGAAAAGAGGAAGACTTTTAGGCTTAAGATGACTTTTCTTAGAAACTGATTTTTTTCTACCCTTCATTTGATTGCGGACTAAATGGTGCCATTCGGAGCGATCTACTGTGACATCTCTCCAGTTGCTGAAACTTATATGAAATGATTTTATATCGCGCTTGCAATTATCACTAGAGCGAAGACATAAACGGCCGATATTGCGTTTACCTTTTGATAGCTACCCATACAACAAATCCTTTGGGGTCTTTCTGTCACCCATTCGACATAAGAGTCCATCAGAACTTTTACATGCTTAAGATGCTCTATACTGTTACCAGACAAGTGCGCTTCAAGAAAACCTTATTTGGTTACTTTTGCTGCCATGTAAACGTACTATGCACCAAGACAACGAAAATAAAAGGTGATTTGTTAATTATCCTTTGACAAAGTACCTGAGACCTGTATAAGTGCAAGCAAAATTAATTATCTTATATAAAGTTTTTAATTTCTAAATTTATTTTATTAAATTGTGCTTTTAATCTATTACACGAAATTAAAAAAAATATTTTCTTTAATTTAATTTAAAATCAAATAACTATTTCTAATCATTTAATAAATTGTATAAGTCTATTTTAACTTAAAAACTATATAAAAAAAAATATTGTTTACATTTATTCAAAACCAGCACAATAGTTTCACTACTAGTTAAAACAATTATAAAAATTATTTATAATAATAAATATTACAGTTTTATTTTAGTTTTAATTATTCGAGTTTCGATAACGTAAATATTGGTAAAATAATTGGTGAATAAAATAATTGGCAATAAAATGGTAAAATATATTTCCTTAAATTTGTAAAATTTTCGCGAATGTTCGTTTCTTACAAATCATCGCTACTCAACCAAAACCATATCTGTAAGCATCTTATAGCCACGTGACTTTATATATAGTAAGTGTGTTCAAGCAATGATGCGTGACGACTGAAACAATAGTGTCCACTTGAGGCGCTATCGAACCAAATTTATTAGTTAATTAATGGTGTTAAAATTTTGTAACTATTAACAAACCATTAGCTAATCATATGATCATAAAATATTATTTTAATGAACTAACTTCTAATTTTAATCTAAGAAATCTAAATTGAAGAAGTTAAATTTATTATGTAAACTTTCAAAAAACAAAAACAAACTTTAGAATCAAAATATAATAAAACAGTGAATCATTCTTGATTTCTTCTTACTCCCTAAGAAATATTTCACTTCAAATAACACCTTAGAGACCTCGTGACTCCAGGATCCATAGCAACATCACTAATGACGTCATCGGTGCTAGCGGACGGCTCATATGAAACCCGCTGAAAAATTTAATGAAAGTGTATAAAATGTTGGTTCATTTCTAGAAATCGTCATTTCTTCTCGCACAAAATCGTTCACGTGATGATTTGTAAACAAAACATTTATTTAATCACAGCATTTACTACAAGATATTTATTAGCATAACAATAAACATTTATTAGCATTATCAAGAAATATGAATTCAATTGAATTAATTTCATTTTCTTATTTCACGTAGAAATAAACAAAAAAGAAAATTTAATCTAACAACAAAACTTTTCCTCATCTTAAAAAGTAAAAAATTCTTAAATATAAAATTAAGAAATTAATGATAAATTATTGCTGATTATTGTTTAATAATAAATTAAATTTTCCCATTTAAGTTTACAAAATTTTAAAACCCAATAAATAAAAACTTTTTTAAAGAAATGAAAAAAAATTAAAAAAACAATTTTTATTTTTGAGTTTGAAAATAATTTAATTTGGAAATCAGAAAAAATATTAAGAAATAAGTTGAATACTTTTATCAAAAAAATAGATAAAAATAATTTATCTAACTTATAATAAACATTCAAACATTTGCTTCTTCAACCAATTCTCTGCAACTTTTCATTCAATTAGTAAACTTTAGTTAAGTGTTGATTTGGTATTTAAAAATATTTCCCATAATTCCATAAACCTTTTATCATATTTACTTTATTTTTATTTACATAATTATTGAATGCATGATTACAGATAACAAACCATACTTGCTTATAAAGTGAAGACAATATAAAATAACTGCATATAACTGAAAGTAAAAAAAATAATGCCGCAGCTGAATTTACGTCATTTAAAAACTTGGAACAAAGTAATGACGTATAAACCCCAAAGTTAAAAGTTACAAAAAATAACGTATAAGAATAAAACAGTTGAACAACTGACATCTCAACATATAATCAAAATCACTTAAATTGTATTTATTAGGATAATAGTAGAAAATTGATAAATAAGGTGATGAAGTCAAACTGAAGAATTCACACCGTTGTTATTAAATATAAAATAAAAAAAATACCTAAACTAAAGGAAAATGTAAAACTTGACGGAGAGAAATGATCTAACACAGCAGAAAATGTGTACGTGAAGAATTTGTAACTACGTGACTTTACATGTGTGTGGGCAGTGATGAGTGACGAGGAAAACTATAGTTACCATCAGTGACGTGTTATCAAAAGTAGAAATCAAAAGTAGACATACGAAAATTGTTGATAAAAATTAAAAATTGAAATTTACTTTGCTGAGAATTTTGCTCAGTAAAACTATTTGCAATATTTCTAAAGTTAAAGATAAATGTTTTGACGTCATCATTTAGCTGCAATTTAGTGACATTATTTAATAAAAAGTGAGAATATAACTATTATATTTAAAATTAATTCAATAAATAAAGGTTTCAGTTATGTAAGCTTCTTTACCATATAAGCAAATATAGTTTTAAACCTAAATTGATAAGTCTTACAACTAAGTACATTTCTATTTAGTTGTATTTATATAAGATATTATCAGAAACGCTGCAGCTTTATTAACCCAACTGTTTCCTCAAGTATAGAATTAAAGCAATTCAAATATTTCTAAGTTGATAGAATTAATTCTTTGAAAATTTTCATAAAATTAGTATTTTCAAGAAATAAAGACTTTATTATCTGTCTGTAAAATATCAAAAAACAACAAACTTAAACAACTTCTTTTCAATTTATTCAAAGAAATCATCATCAATTTATTTGCAAATCAACATCCTTATTTTTTTTAAAATCTTATCAAAAAAACTTTATTTACAGTTAAAAGTAAAATAGAAAGTAAAAACGAAACTATTAAAAAAACTTATTTAGTTTAAATTAAAAAGGAAATTTTACAGTTTGTTCTTATCATCATCATCTTTCATGTCAGGGTGTTCTGGATTCCAACAACTCTGCATCTTGAAAAGTTTTCCTACTTTGGCAACAAAACTTTTTCTTTTGTGAGATTCTAAAATTTCAGCAACAATTGTTAAATTAACATCAATTGACAGAAATTTAAAATAATTACAATTCATTAAAATAAATTTACTTCTTTACAAGCAAGCAATAAGTTGTTAACTTTCTCACCACGTTTATTAATTATTGGTTCGAATTTTTCTTTTTCATTTTTTGGAGGTACGTAATAGCCTTCAGATCCTTTCAAGAAGTCTTTCATATAATCATATGATTCCAGAAAACTGTCTTCATCTGATAATAGATCTACAAGATTACAAAACTTAAATAAAATCTAATATTAGTTTCGTTTATGAGATAGAGATTTCCTTTTTTAGTTATCTACTCACTATCAGCCACAACAACTATAGACTGACAACTTTTTAGTTTCCTTAAAATTAAATCTTTTTTACCTTTTGGGCTGTTAGTCTTAGTCCTTTCTTCTTCAAATTTCTTTTCATTAATAGGTTCCAGCTGGTTATCTATGGTATTGTTACCTTCTGCTATTTCTTCAACTTCATCATTATTGACATCATCTGTTACATATTTTATATCATCATAAGTTTTAGCTTAATCGAATATGACAAAATTGTAGCTATTTTCAAAAGTATAAAAGAAATAATACCATATAGTGCTGTAAAGAGATCCTTGACTTTTTCAACTTCGTCAACTTCAACTTCTTGATCATCTGTCAAAAGTGGTTGAGTTTCATCTGTATCTGTTTGAAAAATCCAATAAAAAAAATACAAACGAATTTCAAAATTACAAACGAACCGATGTTGTTGTAATATGACTCCATTCTACCTACAGACAAATATCTGATACAAATTAAATAGGTTCTTCAACAGATGATTGAAACAATCTGTAACTTACCAAGTCGAAGGTAAAAAGTAAATAGTGGAAAAGTTAAGTGACTTTAAATCATTTTGAAAATGTTTATTAGCTTTGGATTTTTGCTTTTTTCATTTTCTAGCTTTTTTTGTCTTGCATCTACAAAATCAGAATATGACTTATTTAGCCTTAAGCTTAATTCTGTCTGATTTTAGATCGAAATTGATTGTATCGTCGCTTATAACAAAATTCTAATAAATCATTTCAGCTTTAACAAAACTGAACTTTTAATAATGATAAACTAAACTAAAAGTAAAAACTATAAATTTTCAATTGATTGTTAATCTACTGTTTAAAAATAAATAAAAAGATAAAAGCTTAAAAATACAAATGATTTTTGAACCAATACAATTCTCACCTAAACAATTTAAGTAGTTTTTGTTGCTTATTTTATTTTCTTTGAGAATAGTTCTAAATTTCGATTTTAATTTGTAATCACACAAATTGAAAAAAAAAATGTTCAAACAGTTTTTGCTTATGAATCATAAATTGATCATTGCTTACCAATAGTTTTAAAGCTAGATATAAGTACAATTGAATATTTAAGTATTATATTTTAATTACTTATTTTTTTTATAATGTTCATTTATAAGAGCTATTGTTATTTCATACTAAACATTCAAATGAAAATGTACTTATTTACGTAATAAATGAGTATATAACATCATTAGCTACGAACTTTACGTAATAATACATTCTGTATTAACAACCAGAAGTAGGTTCTTAAGAAAAATTCAACTAATTATTTGTAATTGTTCACTGTTATATACATTGAAAACTACTGAAATGTCATGTGTTACATCTATAGATTTTAAATTTTTAACATAACAGATGTTATTTTTGAGAATGTGTGTCAGCGAGAGGTGTTCTCTTCAGGCACCTTCCTTTGCATTTATTGTAACAAATAAATAAAATAAAATATAATTTGTTTGAAAATCACATTAGAATGTCTCAAAGTGAATATGGAACAAATTGTTAAATTTATATATTTGAAGTGGCTGAAAACAGATTATAGCCTCTTGTTTGATATATTCAATGTTTTGGTTTTCGTTTTAAAGCAGTTTTTAGAAAGATTTAAGAGTTATAAATAAGCAGACTAAGTTAAATCTAATATTTTGTATGACGTAATAAGTCTCTCGATTTAAAGTGAAAGCTTCTTAGATATATAATTAATCTTATCACGAGTCATTGATTCTTATCAAAATGATTGGTTTATTTTATAAACTAAAAATATCATAATATATTTATTTCCCAGAAAAGTTGTTTAACTTTTCATCAAATTTTTGAATAATTATGTTTTTTTTTCATTATCAAAAGTATAAATCACTCATGAATTGCAAATTTTTGTAAGAATAACCTTCTGATAACAGTTTTTAATTGAAAATAATCTATAAAATAAATTTGTTTTAAGAACTGATAACTTACAAATTAAGTAAAGTTTCTTTAATTAATTCCGAAATTTTTCTACAAACTTTTAAAAATATAAACAATTTGGAAATGTTGTAAATACTAAACTGAAAAACAAAAAAACAAACAAAATATATTTATGACAAACAAATTCCTTTATGAATTTTTGTAGGACTAACCATCTGATAACAGTGTTTAATTGAAAATAAACTATAAAAAAAATTTTGTTTAAAAAACTGCTAAATTAGTACTTCAGTAAAGTTTTTTGTATCAAGTTTGAGTCTTTTCTACACATTTTGAAGAAATATAAAGAATGTACAAATGATATCCTAAATATACTAAAATACAAAATATTTCATTTTGATAATCTATCTCAAAGTTTCCATATAATAGATTTTTTAGTTTTGATATTAAGTGACAAATAACAACATCAAAGGCAAGGATATTACAATTAATTTTTCAAACCACCTGACAGAAATAGTGATTAGAGTAATGGTGGGTTATTTTGAAAGTTTCAGGTACTTATCATTCGTGGTTTTAAGTATCTAGCGCAAATATGAGCTTGTCGAAGAATCTACAATTTCAATTTACTCTTTTTTGTGGAGTGCTATTTACTTATTTTACCTTCAATTTCTAATTCTTGTTGTTATTTTGAACTCCAACTTGTTTGTGTGATTCTCACTTTAATGATGTCATTATTTAATTCAAAATGATTTAATTTGCAAATGACGTCACATTTCAACGACAGCTTTGTTTTTCTTATCATATAAAACGGATACCACAACGTGACGCAACGAAAACCACGTTGTTAAAGTGTGCGCATGCGCAATTGTGTACCACACTTTTGCAATTCCTACATGAGGCAAATTTTCTGTTTTTTTCGAAGTCAAATGATTGTGACATCATTGTTTGCAAGATTGATGGTCCTCTTAGTATTGAAAACTACCAATTGACTTTTCTGATCTAGATAGACTACACGTTTATTGGAATTATTTGTGATTTCTTTTACGTCTGCTGCTCTTGAATGTAAACAATAACAAATTTATTTTATTACTTCTAGGAACAAACTTCTCGTTCCAATGTAATAATTTTCAAATGGAAAAAGATTAGTTCAAATTACGAAGCGAATTCCCAACAAATTGAATCTTTCTCTTATTGCAAGAAAATTTTCATAATTTTGAATTTTTACAAATAATCAGATAATTTTGATGATAAAAATAAAAAGCAGCAAAGTTATGGTTTAGTTTGTTTCTAGATTTAAATTGAATAAATTATATTTTTTCATAAAACAAACCGATCATCTCTGTTTATTAGTAAATATTGTTACATATGCAAAATCTTTTATATATAAGTTCATACATCTAAATGTTACTAATTTTAGATAAGACAACAATTTTGAGTAAATCAAATTTTTATTTCAAAAACACCAAAAACATCAACACATTTGTTATCTGAGACTTGAGAGGTGAAGAAAACGTGAAAAAAAAAAACTTTATAAGTTACTGATTAGGTTTCAAGTAAATTAGAAGCCAGAACAACACTTTATAGCAAATGAGTATCTAAGAGACTTTTATTATACCGTTTAATTAATATTTAAGAACATTTCTCTACTTTTGATGCACAGTTCGAATGTGCCTACGTAAGTTAGTATCATAAGAATATGATTTCTTACATATTTGGCATTCGTAGTTTGCATGTTGATGAGCAGATTGTATATGACGTATGAGGGTAACTTTTTGTCCAAAAGAACTTCCACATAATGAGCAGCCGAAACGTCTTTCTTTTTCATGAACAGTAAGTATATGTGTTCGTAAATTACGATAAAAGGAAAAAGACTTTCCGCAAATCTTACAATCGTGAGTTTTCTTTAGATCACTAATTGGTATAGGTCGGCTGAGGTTAAATTTGTGTGAAGTGTTTTCACTTTGGCCACCTGGGAATTTTCGTTTCCTGCTTAAATGTGACTCGAAGTCTTCATAATCTTTAAGATCCTCCTCACTTGACTCTTTTAAGACTTCAGCTGCAAACAAATTATTTATAAATCAAGTTCATTTAAATTTTTGTTTAAAAACAAAATTAATTTTTATCACTTTTTATGGTTGTTTTTCCAAATTATTTTTCTCGTTTTGAATAATTTATGTTAGAAAAAGTTACTGCTGATTAATAATAAGTTTGTGTTATTAGTTACATTAATTATTAGATATTTTATGCTTGTTCGTAGCAATTATAAATAAGATCTTTAATAGATTTATATTTGAACCTTTAATTTTTTCTTCTTCCTCAAAAACATCTTCAATGTCACCTTTGTAACTAATACCAGAAATATTTACAACCAAATCCTCATCATCTTCATCAACAAATTGTTGACTGTTACTTTTATATTTCAACTTTAATTGTTTCTGGACGCTTTCTTCACGAAGATTGAAATATTCTGTCAAAAACAAAATGATTTAAATCTAAAATTTTCTATCTAAGTCACTTTAATGCGCAGTTAATTATTTTTCTGAGTACTTTCTTTTGCTAAATTTTAATTTCTGGCTACTTATACCAAATTTGAAGTATTTGAATTTTATTTTAAAGGTTGTATTCAAAACATTGTTATCTTCGAGATTTGTCACAATCAAACCTTATCTCAATTATTTAGGCAAAAATATAAATAAACATAATGCTATAAAGTAATTTACTATCGACAATTTTAATTACCTTCTCTAGTTACTCCTCCATAAGAAGTCATAAAGTCAAACAAGTTGGGTCGATGATGAACTATATATTGTGATGGATCATTTGCCAATGGCTACAAATAAAAAGTAAAATTTTGAAGATAACAGATAAATTCTAATAAACAAAAAGAAATACTTACCCTGTTCTGATACAAACATAATGAGTTTTGGTATTTTTCTGGAGTATTAGGAGTATAGTATATGTTAGAATACATGTCAAGTAAAAGGAAATAAGTTGTAATCACTAAATCACTTAGTCTGTATAAAGAAATAGTAGAACTCGACATTATTTAAGTTTTGTATAAAAATACATTTGTTAAAAAAACACTTTTGTTGTCAAACTTTATACAAACAACTTTAACTATTTGGTATACATATAAATACAAACTACAAAATATTTATATACAAACTTAATATCTAGAAATATACATATTTAATTATAGAATAGTTTATTGAAACATTCTCAGCTCTTTTAAAATTGACGTTTAGAATATTGTTTCATTTCTTATAATTTAAAAACAAATTCAAAATAGATGTTAGATTCTTATCAATAAAAGTCAGAAAGAAAGTTTAGTGCAATTTCAATATTTTTAAAATGATTTCAACATAGTGATCGCTTTGAATAATTTTTTTTATAATTTTGTTTAAATATTCAGTTATATAAATAATTATTATCATTTTCCGGTTTGCTGGAAAAGAAAAAATATATATCTGTAATCTATGTTAAAGATTTTAATAAAAGGAATTAAAATCTTAATGGCAACAATAAAATCCAACTTTGAACCTTATTGATACTAGTTTAATAACCAAATATAATATAGTATGATTGATCTTTTAAAAAAATTAAAAATATTAAATGACAAAACATCAAATTAGTAAAGCTTTCATAGATTTTTGCAGTGGAATGATTTTACCTAAACATAGTTTATATTTAGATAAAAATAATTTGCTTTAATTACTGTTATAAAGCTTTTTAAGGAATTTCATAATCAAATTATACAAGTAAGAATTTCAATTATTGAAATGTATAATAACATTTAAACAGTAATCAGCAAGATAAACTTAAAAAATCTAATTAATTAATAAAAAAAGTAAAATTAATTAAAATATTATTTAAATTATTCTGGAACAATATGATTAAGTATAAATAGCAAATAAAATAATGAAACCTTTAATGAGAGAAAATATTTAATTTAAACCTGAAATGTATTAACCGATTTCCTAGATATTATTTAAAGTAGATTAAAAATAATAAAAAATTCCTTATTAAATTTAAACTTTATAATTAATTATAATTAATTAATTTATTAATTATTTATTTATTAATTAATTAACTTATAACTAATATGCTTTTAATTTAATTTAATCAAATGCAATAAGGAACTATCTAGATAAAGCAAAAGAGTACATAAACTTAAACTTATCAACTAAATTATCTTAAAATGTTATCTGATAAAATATTTTCCTAACATGAAAGCTGTGACCGAAAACCCTACCAATTTTGAATTTTTCTTTAAACCAAAATGGGTGGTTCTAAAAAATATCTTTTTCTCATAAGTTTGTACTAAAATGCATTAAAGATGATTTCTTAACCTTATATTTCTTTACTAAAAATTTATTAAAACAAAAATATGAATACTAAAGTTTTAATTATAAAATTAGAAGTGAGTTTTCTTTTAAAAGGCATTTTTTAATGCAACGAATAATATTTTTCAATAATTGTAAACAGCAATTTACTTAGAAGTAAAAAACAGTTTTTGCACTTCTACAACTACAAACAAACTAAATTAGCTTACGATTAAAAATGTGAATCTAAAATTAGATAAATTGCATTGTGAGCCTAACAGCAAACATTAAAAATAAAAAGGTATATATGGTTTCACTTAAAATATAATTTAAGATCAAATAGTAATTTTAAACCATTTAATATATTTTATAAATTTGTTCCAGGCAAAAAAGTTTAGGTTTTTTTATATTTTTGTTTAAATTTATTCAAAAAAATGTTTTACAATTTCACGAATAGTCAAAACATAAACACACGTTCAAACTTCTTACATAAACGGTTTGTAGCTTTGGTATTGAATCACAAATGCTTTATTAAAAATAACTGGGAAAATAGGCAAACCATTTAAACAACATAGTGATTTGAGTTATGATGGTCTCCCTTGATAATTTTAAGTGCTCAACGATTACATGTCTTAGTTTATATTGATTTAGTTTTGATAATACATTTTGATTATTTAGCGCAGATTTTGTCAAAATAATGAAGTTTTAACTTTTGATGTTATAAGACAGTTTTTTTACAGGTCATAAAAGTAAGATAATTCAAAAACCCAAATCTTTATTATTTCATAATAATGATTATGTCATAAGAAACGTAACAATTATGTTATTTAAGCTTTCGGTTTTAGTTATATATAAAACTTATGTTACTAGATTGCATTAAACAGACAAATATATATAAATTAAAACTAATTAAAGATTGATTTTTCAGTCATTTGCTGCTTTGTATAAAATAGTTTTAAAAAAATGAAATTTTGTAAATGTTTTTTAGCAGTAACTTTTTAATGTCGAACATAGAATTTTTGAATCAACCATCTCATGACTTGTAGTTTTAGAGAGATTTGTTGTCAACTTTCTATCTATTTGTTGTTTAGTTTTAAACCATTTTTATATTTAAAAAAGTTTTTTATTTAGACATTTTATCCTAATTTTTTTCATAAAACTATTATTTTAAATAAATATCTTTTGTTTATGTAATATTAATGGATTTTTATATTTTAATATATAACATATATTATGCCCGTTTCAAATGTTAATAATTAAGTTTGATTTAATGATTTTTAAACTTATTTTCTAAAAACTAAACACATAATGTTCAAAAGTCTAATTTTGTCTTTTCTTAGAAAAGGGTAAAAAAATTTAAACAAATTTAGTAATTATTATTATAATATAATTTTTTATTTATTTTAGGATAAGTACTTTTTTTTCAATCTCTTATTCAATATTAGATCAAATATCAATAAAATTGTTGATTGATTTAAATGGTGAGTTTGTCTTTGACAAAAGTGGAGTTGATAAAGGTAAAGAATCTGTAAAACATGTTCCCAATTTTAATGGTATAAATAAAACAAAATTTCTCCCAATGCTTTTGTTACTTCAAGTTTTATTACTTTATTTTGATTCGAGGATAAATTCAGATTATTAGCTGTTGTTTTGATAGAATAATTTTCTAATGTAAGAATTATTTAATATTATATTAATAATATTAATCATTAATATTTTGTTTACAGATGAAAGTTTTAGAATAAAACGCATTGATAAAAAGCTCTTGAAGTAAATTTATCTTTGGATGATTCTTATAGTTTTTCACCAGTGAGTTCTAAATTTAAGATTATTAGTCTTAGTTGTTAACATCATCATTAATCAGATGAAGATTTTATTTTCAAAATCAATAAAATCGTTTTCTACATCTAAGAATATTTTTCAGAGAATTTCTGAGAGATTTTGAAGCTACTTTTTCCACAATACTGGAGTTGATGAAGATATCTGAACTTGTCGAACTTTCCTTTTTTAACTTTTTGTTTTATTTATAATATTTTATTTATGATATTTTCTTTGTATTAAATAAGTAAGAACAAGACAAATTTTTATTTATGTAATTATTCAATAAGCAATGATGTATAAGTAGTCTAAGGTTTTACAGACTATTGTTTATCAAAAATATTTTTTTACAACTTTTGTGTATCTTTTATAAAACAAGATTTGTAGAATCAAAAGTATGTTGATGTCATCTACTAATTTTTAGGTGCAATAATGTTTTGTAAATCTACAAAGATGGCTTTGATAACAAAAACGAGAAAGCAAAGACTAATTGGGAAGTTTTTATTTTAATTATAAGATAACTTTATTCTCAACTCGATTTTCTGTTTCAATTCTTCTATATATTGACGTAAAAGTTTAATAAAATCATATTATGATGAATTTCGTGTTTTTTTAATTATTTTGTCAGCGTTTCTCGTGAAGTCGTTTCATAAAGTCTTGTTGGTGAGATGAAGCTTTTGAAATAATTATCTTTAGTCTTTCAAATATTTGTAAGATCATCTTTGATAAGTTTTCAAAGCTTTTATCTACTAACTTTAAATATATTCTTGTATTTGTTGCTTGTAAGCCATACGAGAGAGTCTTACTTTGGATTCCAAGTCGGTGGATAGATACTTGATGTTATTATCATGCAAAATCTTCAAGTCGGTGCTACTTGTTAAAATAATCAAATTGCTTGTAAGATTGGTATATTAGACTTGGATAATGAGGATTGCAATAAAATCTTGTAAAACACTTGTTTATTTCAGGCACAACATATGAAACTGTTTTTGTAAACAACTGTTATACACGTGATACAGAAATCATTTGTAAGCAACGAAGCATAGCGACCAAATCATTAGTAACCAGTGGAGGCGCTATAGAAATCATCAGCTTACTATGGCACTGATAAAAAGCTTGCAAATATAAACACAACATTAGCTGATCACATGATCAACTAGCATACAACTGTTAGCGTATCTAAACATAACAACTGTCTCATGGTCCTCTCTTCAAATTGTCAAGAAAAGCATTGACTCTAAATCACTTCCTTATCTTATTAAAATGTTAAAGTGTATAAATCTTAGAAGGCAGAGGAGCCACTTAACCAAAATGTGAAATTGGTTGATAATGGAATCTTTTGATAGTTTTAAGAACTATTTGAAATCTTAGTTTAAAAATATTTTACGGTCATTTAGCGCAAATTTTTTTAAGTCATCACTGTTTCAGTTGATGTTTTAAAAGAGTAATTTTATTAGTAACAGTAGTAAGACAAATGACAAAACCAGTTCCTAACTTATGAGAGCTTTATAATAAAAATAAATACAAATTTAAAACCTTTTTAACCAACAATTTGTTACTACGTTCTATCAATAGAAAAATATATAATTTAAGATGAAGACTTTAGCATATCAGTGCTTAGTTTTTTTGATTTAATTAAACAGCTTTTTTCAATTAAAAGCTAATATAACTTCACTTGTCTTAATAACTTTAAATGACAAACATATAAATCTTAAATAATTAATCTTACTAATTCTTCTTTTAGACAGATATTTCATATCAACTTCTTAAAAATTTGTCATTTAGTTTTAAACCATTTTTATATTTGACTAAATTTATTATTCAGGCAATTTGGGTTTATGTTTTTGTTTATATATATAAAAATCATTGTTTATATAATTATCATGTTTCTGTGTTTTATTAATAGTTATTTAATGTTAATTTAAATTTTTAAATGATGTTTAAAAGTCATACTATTTTTAGTTGTTTATAAAATGTTACAAAATTAAATATTGAATTGATAAATTTAAAGTTTGTAATTCAAGGGTTTTAAATGTAATAAAGACGTTTATTTATTTTATTACTTTTTTATAGGTAAAAATTAGACAATTTTTTGGTTTTTGTTTTGCTTATTGATTGTCAAAATCGTGAGTAATTATGTTCAATGCTTGAAGTTGTAAGTATTTTGTTATTTTTTTATTTAAACTTTATAATAGTTAATGAGCTTTAAACATTCTTGAGATTTGTTAATTTCATTTAATGATTTAATTATCATATAGATTACATAAAGATGATATCTTGTTCTTACTTTATATTTATTTTGAAGTTGAATTTTGCGTTTTACAAATATATATTTATTTTGTATTAAATGTCTAATTTTCAATTCTTTAACCCGATCTTGTCAAAGAATAATTTAACTTTTCAGTTTAGTTAATTGATCTATTTAATTGAAACAAACATTTTTTTATTTTAAATATAAGGATAATAAATAATAATTAAAACTGTTTCATTAACTTTCTATAAAAATAAGCTTTTATATAATAGTAATTAATTTAAGTTTTAGTTTCTAAAGCAATTTCTTTTAATTTCATTATTTTTTTACAAATGTGTGTTTTGATTGAACTGTAGAAAAGATCTTGATTTCTTAATAATTTGATAGACTACTTTAAAAGATGCAGATAAAATATAAATTCAGTTTTGCAGTTATGACTTCTACAAATAACTAGTTTATATAAAAATAAATCTTGAATATTTTGTTTGATAAAACGCATTTGATAAAAATTTCTTGAAGGAAAGTTTTGTTTGGATGATTCGCAAAGTGTGTCATCAGTGAGTTCTTAATTTAAGATTATTAGTCTTAGTTGTTAACATCATCCTTTAATCAGATGAAGATTTTATTTTCAAAATCAATAAAATCGTTTTCTACATCTGAGAATATTTCTCCTCACCTTTTTGTCAAATTTAAATAACTTCTTTGAGTTGTTTCTTAAAAAGAACATATTTTTCATTATGGTACAACTATAAAAGTATAATATAATATAATATAATAACTGATAACTGATAACTAATCTTTTGGAGATGATCAACTTATTTTACTTATCAACTTATTCTGATCTTTTATTTTTCATTAGATTGAAAATCAATGAAAATTTCTGAGAGATTTTGATGGTACTTTGTCCACAATACTGGAGTTGATGAAGATATCTGAACTTGTTGAATTTTCCTTTTTTAACCTTTTGTTTTAGTTTATAATTAATTAAACATCTGATATTTACAAATCTTTGTTTACAAAGTGAAGCACAGTTGATGAGATTTAGAAACATGTCTTGCAAAATCTGTCAGGTAAGTTGTTACTACAGCGCTATCTTGTGATTTATTTTAATGATTGATTTTCTTCATAGAATCCTACATTTTGAGTTTTGTAGGTCACATGAGAGTAGAACTACTTACTTTTAATTCGATGAGATTTAGGATAGAGAATCGAAGAAACCAAATTTTTCTCCTAATGTTCGAACTTTGCTGGTCAGTTTCAAATAATAAACAACTCTTAGCAAAAACTAAATATCATTTTTAACTATTTATATCATCAGCTACAAGTTTAAATTTTGATAAAAATTTTGAGTTACACAACTGATTATCTTAAAACAAAACTTGTAAATTAAAAATTAATATATTTGTTGGTTAACTATAAAGCTTTTGTAATTAATGGTGGATGATCTGAACTTGATTGACAAACCTCAGCTAATGAGAATGCCTGAATATAAAAGGATAAAATCAGATGTTTTTTCAGTTTCTGCTGTTTATCAAGGTTTGATCGATTTTTAATAAAATTATTTTGTTGTTTTGATGCAGTCCTTATATAATCTTATCTTGAAAGACTCCAGCAAACATCTAATATCAACGAACAGATTTGAAACAAAACTAAAATACTAATTTTATGATCATAATTTTCAAAGAAAATTGTTAGAGTATTTAAACTAAACCATATCTAAGTAGATAAACCTGTAATACTGTTTAAACAGCTGTACGTGACCAATAAAGTTTTTCCTTATTTATAATTTTTTCAGTTTTTTATTAACAACAAAATAAACTAATTGTTTCTCGAATTTTAAATACTTTTCTATTTCTATTTGAATTTGAAGAAAATGTTTTTTATTTATTTGCAAAACATCAAAATAAAGAACAGTTATTTGAAAATGACAACTTTGTAGCTGAAACTAAAATAGATTTTTTATAAATACTTATCAAATTTTTGAATACAAAAACCGAATATTTGTTTACAAACAGTTTAATGAACACTTCTCTCAACTTGCAGTAGAACGAGAAGTTTGAAGGCATTCATCAACATCTTTCATGAACCAAAACAAACCGATTCTGCATATGAAGCAAGAAAACAGCTAGATAAATAATAGTTCCAAGATCATCTAATCTCAATCACATTGCAGCCAGATGTGCGTTTGGTGCAATAGCTTATTCATTCACAAATGTGTGTGCCATAATCGATGGTTTCATCTTTATAATATTCATTTTGTCATTTTTACTTTTGGCCTTTCATTTGCATATAATTCTTTATTCCTTTACGTCTTACATTCTACTTTGATACACTACTACTGAAAGTGTCGTTGCAGAAAAGTTGAAACAAACACAATTTTTTGACAAGGTGTATTAACTAATGCTTGACCAAACAATGTGAGAGCATTAGAATAGCAAATGAGGTTTTATGTTTGGTATATGTGTAATATTTTATTAATTGATGTTGAACTGGAATTTTTGTATAGATTTCTCGTTGTATACAATCGTATAATTAGATGTAATCAGATGAACGAGAAAACTATTTAAATAAAACTTATAATTGAATTAAATTTAGTGTTTACTCTATATTAGAAATTATGTACTACTTGTCAGTGAAAGAAATGATTTTATCAACAGATCTTCATGTAATCAAAGCTAAAGTAAAAGAAGCTCATTTAATTAATTTCATTTAGTATCTTCTGTGTATACCTTGTGAAAATCTTCTAATCTTTTGTGAGTTTTTGCTAAATCTAAATGTAATAATAAAACTCCAATTAATGAGTTCTTTAGTTATCTTTCAATTCAGTTTAATTTGTATCATTAGCTCATAAGTACAATCAACAAAACTTAATTTTAGAAGTTAAAAGTATAAGCCAGAAAAAGCTTGATTATGAAATGTTTATAATTTGCTTTAGTAATACTATAAAAGTGAATAAGTGAAACAGATACTACAATAATACTTATAGAATGTTAGATGATTGCTTTTTTTAGGGTAAATATAATTAATTCAACTTAAAAAATAGATAAAACGTTTTTGATTTAAGACTCAAAAAAACCTTAATCAAATGATTTTGTAAAATTGTAAAAATTTGTGATCGAATGATAAAACTTTTTCATCAGACATTCGTTTAATTTTTATTATTGATTTTATCGAATGATGGAAAGTATTAATTACTTTTTGAAAACTTATTCAAAGCTATATTGACACACAAAAAAAAACTAATCAAATTAAATTGATGTTACAAAGAATTAAAAGTTATTTATTTTTATCGTTAACTAGTTTTTGATCATTGACTAATTAATTATAAATTAATTGCTTTTGAAATCCAGCTAGGTCTACTAATTAGTTGAGTTATTATCATCGAAGAAACCGTTTCATCAAAACTCAATCTCACCTAAAATAACTCCTTTCATCTCAGCAAGTCAAACTTTTGAAAATAGTTAGTTTCTTCCGTATCCAATTTTCTTTCTTTTGAGAATTTTTAGATAACCACAATTCTGGAAACATTGACAAATCAGCTTCGATGACAAACTATATACAAGTTATATGATTAAGTTATGTATTAAAATTAATTAACTAACAATTTTATAATATTTAAATCTAAACCTTATACTAACTGTATAACAATAAAGTTTATAAACATTAATAGTAAATTTGAACTAAAAAGTTTTAACTTTTGGTTATATTCAGGAAAAATCTTTGGCTGCTAAAAAGCTAATTAAACTTCTTGCAAAAGTCTATTTTGATTGAAAAAAAATTTTCTTATTTATTTTTAGGATGAAAACAATTAAAAGTTTAATTAAAAAAATGTAAATATGCCTAAAGTAAATTTTTGCTTTAAGTTGTAAATTAAACTAAGTTTTTAAGTAGACGGCTTGAAATTAAAAATTTTTATCCCTGTCTGCAAGCTTTCAATTTTATATAAAGTAGATTAATAGCCTTACAACTATATAAACTAGCTATTATTTAGTTAAATTAAAAATTGTGCAAACTTTCTTGATGAGTGTAAATTACTGTTATGCAATATAAGAAAATGCTATAATTCTAAGACATGAAATTATTATATCATTTGCCTTTAGGCAGTCATTTTACACTCTTTTCAAACTATTGTTACTAATCTTTTATCTTTTTAATTTAATTTTTGAATGTAGACGAAGAACTTATGTAATTATGTTAATCTAACTGATCTTGCAGAATTCTTTTTAAAATTAAGCCACTATAGTATCTTGATTTGAATGCATTTGGGATCAGATTAATTATTTTAATTATTATTTTCATTTGATCAAAGTTTGTAATAGACTTTGTTGGTAAAGTGTTAATAACATCAATTGACATTGGTTATTAGCTTCATTGAAAAAAGTTTAACTTTATTGCTACAAACACTTTTTTAGTATCTGATAAATCATTCAATTGCATAATTTGTTATTTGATATTTATTACTTAAAGCACTTTTGTTTCAAGTATTACTAATTTTGAATAATTAGATTCTTAATTTTGCTGAGTTTATATTTTGTAATATATCTTACATTGTTCTTCTTGTATTTTAGTTTATAGAGTTTTGAAATATAGTTTGTATGAAAAAATATTTAGAGGTTTTTAAGTGTAAGCTTAGAATAAAATTTTGTTTGTATTTGAAGAGAGATTGAAAAGTGTCCTTTAAGTCATAATGGGAGATGTTGTGAAGCAGGAAGAAAGCTTGTTAGCCAAGAAGAATATTAACCAGGAAGAGATGGTGTTGGGCTCAAACTGCTTTTCACTTTTTAAAAAACGTAACAAAAAAGGAAATTAATATTTAGCAAATTAAAATATATTGAAATTTATTTGAACAGGTTTCAGCCAAAGTCGAGAAGATTTCCAAGATTGTAAAGAAACAACTAATAACTCTACTAGGCCTCCTATTGAAGCATCTCCAGCTGCTGAAACTTCTAAGAAAGCTCTTAAAAGCAAGTTTCATAATGTGGCTGATCAATCAAAGGCAAACGGTAGAAAATTAGTGAAATTATATTTCTACAACATTACAAATACTACTTGTTTAATAATAAAACTTTTTAATTAATAGAATCAAGTTGCTATAGTTACTTTTGTAAACTTTTCAGTCAACAAAAAAGTCTGACATTTAATTTAACACAAAAGGCATATTTAAAATGTAGGCAAACCAACTTCACTTTATCAAGACTGTTACGTTGAATGATTTTTAGTAGTTGATATTGAAATTATTTTTCTTGTATAGATTTTTTTGTTGTTTATGATCGTAGAATCAGATGAATGAGAAGATTCTAAATAAAACAAATAGTTGAATCAAATTAGAATTTACTTTAAAATAAGTACTCCTTAGTATTTTTCAGTGAAGCTGGTTAAGGTGACATTTCCATAAAAAAATGCATCTAATGAAAGAAATAGTTAAACTTAATTTTAGTTTAAACTGTAAATAATATTCATAAGTAAAAATCAAATTAACTTAATTATCAAATTTTTAGTAAAAGAAAGAACAAGCTTATTTATAAAATGTGTAAAAATTGCTGTATTGAGTAAGTAATAGTGAATAAGTTAAACAAAAGGAATACTAAAAGAATTTTGGGTTAAAAAATTGTTAAATGAATACTGATTGCTCAGTGAAATGAACTAAATTGTGAAATTAGTTGATAAATAAGAGTTCGATAAATTATCAGCTTTGATAAAACAGAGCAAATCAACTTTTTGATAAATTTAATTAGATTTTAATTAAAAAATTGTTGCCAAATTCAGTAATTAAACTTGTATTTACCAATGCACCTTAAATGCTGAAATTTTAAAAGGTTGATAAAAAGGTTTAAGATTTTTTTGGTAAAATTTAAAGTTAAAAAAACTTTACAAACTTAATAATAGTTGCTTGACTTCAATTAACCTAAAATACAAAGTTTAGTTAAATATTTTTAATAATAAACAATTATGAATAAAAAATTATTTTTAAAAGTGTTTTCTTAAAAGATAGGCTAAAAAATTTGAAACATAATGTTTAAGCAGAAAAATAATCATCAAAAACAAAGTTTAAATTTTAATTTTATAAACTTCCTTCGCCGGGCGTTGTGGCGTGCGCTTGTAATCCAGTTGCTAGGAGGCTTGAGATGGTGGACGGTATGAGGTTAGAAGCTGTGTGCACTGTATGGTGGTCGAGTATTCTTGCAGCTTTATGATAATTCTCTATAGTTCTGTCTAGCTTGCTAGATCCTCAAATATCCTCAGTTAGTTCTCTGCATTGTGATGCTTCGACAGGGGTCTCTTATATTCTATATCCCCATCAGTACAAGTGTCACAGCATTACCAATAAGATTGGATCCATTTCTTTTTCAATTTTTAAATAATTTATTTTAAAATTATCTATTAAATTTTGCAAATATTTGTTACCTTTGTAATTTCAGACTTTTGAAAAAATGCAAGAAAACAATCCAAAAAGCAATTTTCCATTTTGAATAGATAAATAATTATTTTCAGGGTCCATTTTTGTTAGTTTAAAAAATGTAACAAGTTTTCCATATTTATCCGAATATGACAAAAATTTAGTTTATGCTTTTTGACAAAATCAGTGTTACAAATTAAATAGAGAATTTTATAGTGAACAAGGAATTGTAAAACAAGGAATTCAAAGATGTATTTAGAGAAGCAAAATTTTTGAGCAAATAGACTGCATTAAACAGTTAACCTAAAGAATCAATGATAAGAGCAATACAATCATGTTAAATTTTTGAAATTGTTTGGAAACTAATTGATGATGATGGAAATATGTAAAAAGAAACTGTAATCATGTAGTTGAAATAATAACAAATAATTATTGAAAATAATTTATATTAAAGTCATTCGAACAAAAACTTTGATCTTTCTTTTATGCATTCTCAATGAACAAGTGTGAGTTACTAAACAAAACTTCTGAGATGAAATCAAAAATTGTCAAATCTACAAAACGTTTCAAGATGGGAGATAGAGAAGTTTGAAAAGAATTTTTTCGACTAATGATGTAAGAATACATCAAATAAATCAATAAACAAGTAGGTGCATTCATTGCGCAACATCAATTTGAAAATTTGCCAAAATTGTTCACGAATAACCTGTAAAAACAAAAAGTTTAAAGTAATCTAAGATTTCAAAAAAATCAAATAATATTTGAATCAAAAGTTTTGAATATAATTTGAGAAATCACATGATGAAGATTCACAGTGATGTTTCATCCTTTGGAACTTTATACTTGTGAAGAAAGGTAGGTTTTCCAATATAGTCCAGAATACTGAAGCATCAACATGTTCAAAAAACAATTAACTAAAAATTACCTAGAAAAGAGTTGTTTCATCAACTTAGATATTACCAAATAGAAATATTACTTTTTGTCTAATTTAAACTTTAAATTGCCATTTAAAGTTAGCTGATTTAAATCCTCGATAAAAAGTAATATTTTTCTCAATCAAATACCGACATCCAACAATCAGTTGTTTCTTTAAGAAAATATTAAATAATAGATTCCAAATAATCTATTACTGCTAATCAAATGTGTTTATAAATTTAATTTTTATTATAAGATGAAGAAACTAAGAAAAAATCTTAATTACAAATTCTATAAAAATATCGTAAGATCAACCAAGAAATCTCAGTATTCCTCCTCACCTTTTTGTCAAATTTAAATAATTTCTTTGAGTTGTTTCTTAAACAGAAAATATTTTTCATGATGGTTCAACTGTAAAGCTATAACTGATAACTAATCTTTTGGAAATAATCAACTTATTTTGATCTTTTATTTTCCATTAGATTTAGAATCAATGAAATTTCTGAGAGATTTTGAAGCTACTTTTTCCACAATACTGGAGTTGATGAAGATATATGAACTTGTTGAAAATGTTTCAACTTTTGATGGTATAAAAGGACATTTTTTAAATGTCAGGTAATTTGTTACTACAGCGCTATCTTGTGATTTATTTTAATGATTGATTTTCTTCACAGAATCCTACATTTTGAGTTTTGTAGGTCACATGAGAGTACAACTACTTACTCTTACTTCGATGGGATTTTGGATAGAGAAGCGAAGAAACCAAATTTTTTTCGTAATGTTTGAAATTTCCTGGTCAGTTTCAAATAATAAACAACTCTTAGCAAAAACTAAATCTCATTTTTAACTATTTATATCATCAGCTACATATTTAAATTTTGATAAAAATTTTGAGTTACACAACTGATTATCTTAAAACAAAACTTGTAAATTAAAAATTAATAGATTTGTTGGTAAAATGTAAAACTTTTGTAATTAATGGTGGATGATCTGATCGATTGACAAATCTCAGCAGATGAGAGTATCTAAATACAAAATAATAAAATCAGACGTTTTTTCAGTTGCTGGTGTTTGTTCAGGTTAGTTCGAATTGAAATCATTTACATTATTTGTTGGTTTATTACAGTTTTCTTTATATTTATAGATTCCAGCAGAATTCTGCTATCTACGAATCTTTTTCTAAGATTTGAAGCAAACTTAAATATTATGGTACAATATAAAGCTTTCAACAAAGAGATCTCTCTAAAAAATCTGGTAATTATCAGGTAATTTTAAATCAAAGATTAATCGATATGTTGGTTAAGACTTGATCTTACTTTTCAGGTAGATGATGAAGATATTTGGACCATTTAGACAAATGTCAGCTGATTAGATAGACCGAATGCAACAGGAGGAAATCTAAACGTTTATTAGTTGCTGTAGTTTATTCAGGTTTCAATGATTTTCATTAAAATATTTGTTGTTTTGATGCAGTCCTTTTATAATCTTATCTTGAAAGACTCAAGCAAACTTCTAATATCAACGAAGAATTGAATTTGGATGCTAAATACTTTGACTTCAAAGTCACTACTTTCATGTTGCTACTTTGTTGCAAAGTTTTTTTGTTAGAAGTAAATGTAAATAATTCAACTTGAAATAAATAAAAGCTTTTTGGTTTAAGACTCCAAGAAACTTTTATAAAATTATTTTTGTAATGAATCTAAAAATTTGTGATCCAATAATAAACGTTTTTTATCAAATTTTCGTTTGTTTGTTTTCTATTATTGATTTTACCTAATGAGAAAACAGCTTTAAATGACCAATAAAATTTTTCTTGATTTCACTTATTTCAGTTTTAAAAACACAAATTCCACAAATTGTGTTTTAATTTTTGAATAATTTGAATTTTTATCTTTAGATTGAAAAACTTTTTTATTTATTTACAAAACATCAAAATAATTATAAACACGTATCAAATTTTGAATACAAAAACAAAAATTTGTTTACAAACAGTTTAACAAACAGTTTTTTTAACTTGCAGACGAACATAAAGTTTGAAGACATTCATCAACATCTTTCGTGAACCAAAACATACCGATTCTGCAGATGAAGCAAGAAAACAGCTAGATAAATAATAGCTCTACAATCATCAAATATCAATCACACTGCAGCCAGATGTGCGTTTGTTGCAATAGCTTATTCATTCACAAATTTGTCTGCCATAATCGATGGTTTCATCTTTATAATATTCATCCTGTCACATATTTCATATCAACATCTTAAACATTTGTCATTTAGTTTTAAATCATTTTTATATTTGACTAAATTTTGTCATAGATCAATTTAACTTTTCAGTTTAGTTAATTGAACTATTTAATTGAAACAAACATTTTTTTATTCTAAATATACTGATAATAAAAAATAATTAAAGCTGTTTTATTAACTTTCTATAAAAATAAGCTTTTATATAATAGTATATTAATTAAGGTTTTAGTTTCTAAAGCAATTTCTTTTAATTTCATTATTTTCATAGAAATGTGTGTTTTGATTGAACTTTAGAAGAAATCATAATTTCTTAATAATTTGATAAAATGCTTTAAAAAATGCAGATAAAATATAAAATCAGTTTTGTTTTTTAGCTTTTACAAACTACTAGTTTATATACAATTTTATCTTAATTATTTTGTTTGATAGAACGCATTTGATAAAAATTTCTTGGCGGAAAGTTTGTTTTGGATAATTCTTATAGTGTGTCACCATTGAGTTCTTAATTTAGGATTATTAGTCTTAGTTGTTAACATCATCCTTTAATCAGATGAAGATTTGATTTTCAAAATCAATAAAATCGTTTTCTACATCTGAGAATATTTCTCCTCACCTTCTTGTCAAATTTAAATAACTTCTATGAGTTGTTTCTTAAACAGAAAATATTTTTCATGATGGTACAACTGTAAAACTATAACTGATAACTGATAACTAATCTTTCGGAGATGATCAACTTATTTTGATCTTTTATTTTTCATTAGATTGAAAATCAATGAAATTTCTGAGAGATTTTGAAGGTACTTTATCCACAATACTGGAGTTGATGAAGATATCTGAACTTGTTGAATTTTCCTTTTTTAACTTTTTGTTTATTTATAATCAAGCAAACATCTGAAATTTACAAATCTTTCTTTGCAAAGTGGAGCACAGTTGATAAACTTTAGAAACATTTCTTGCAAAATCTGTCAGGTAAATACAGATTTAGTGTTTGTAAGAAATGAATTTATCAAATTGAAGAACTTTGATGTGCAGCCATTTAATCAATGATGATATTAATAGTAGGTAGCCTTTCATTTGCATATGAATACTTTTTCCTTTACATTAAATTTAATTATATTTAACAATTTGACCTTTTATTTGCATATACTAATTTTTTATTTTACGTCTTACATTCTACCTTGATACACTACTACTGAAAGTGTCTTTACAGAAAAGTTGGGACAAACACATTTTTTTGACAAGGTGTATTAAGTAATGCTTGACCAAAAGAAATCGAGTACATTAGAATAGCAAATGAGGTTTTATGTTTGGTATATGTTGAATATTTTATTATTTGATGTTGAACTGAAATCTTTGTATAGATTTCTCGTTGTATACAATCGTATAATTAGATGTAATCAGATGAACGAGAAAACTATCTAAATAAAACATATAATTGAATTAAATTTAGTGTTTACTCTATATTAGAAATTATGTAATAGTTATCAGTGAAAGAAGGGAATTTATCAACAGATCTTCATGTAATCAAAGCTAAAGTAAAAGAAGCTCATTTAATTAATTTCATTTAGTATCTTCTGTGTATATCTTGTGAAATTCGTCTAAACTTTTGTGAGTTTTTGCTAAATCTAAATGTAATAATAAAACTACGGTTAATGAGTTCTTTAGTTATATTTCAATTCAGTTTAATTTGTATCTTTAGCTCATAAATACAATCAACAAAACTTAATTTTAGAAGTTAAAAGTATAAGCCAGATAAAGCTTGATTATGAAATGTTTATAATTTGCTTTAGCAATACAGTAAAAGTGAATAAGTGAAACAGATACTACAATAATACTTAAAGAATGTTAGATGATTGCTAATGGTTTTGAAAGTGAAGCCAATATAGAATTAAGTGATCAAAAAATGCAAACCAAAAAAGCAGCTTTGAATAAAGGGAGGAATTCAACTTTATCATTATTTAACTGTATTTTGTGATTACAAATTTGTAGTTAGTCAACTGATATATTTAAATTTGACTTTACTAAATGCATGTAACTTAATCACTTTAAAAATTGCAAACTAAATAAAAATATAGAAACAAGTTTTGTGTCTCTTTGACGTTTCATGTTCAACTTAAATTCAAAATTACAAAAATAATTTTAAAATATTATAAATTTTACAAAAATAATTCAGTGGTTTTCTGGTGATGTTTTTAAAATTAAACTAAACTAAAATTATTTTCGGTCTTTAGCGAAAATTGCTAGATTTATATTATTCAATTCTTTATTTATTTATTTATTACAATAAACGCGAGGCAGAATGCCTGAAGAGAGTAGCTCTCGTTAACATACATTTTCACAAATAATACCTATAGAGTTAATATTATCAAAACGAAAACAAATCACAAATTATAAATGGTAATGTTGGCAATATTAGATGAGTTCAACTTTTACTTAAACAACGCGAGTGATCTTAAGATGACAATGACTGCTGACAGCTGCTTCCAAGTACTAATTGTGCGATAACCTAAAACAGCAATTTAGTTAAGAGTTTTCTTTGTATTAAATAAGTAAGAACAAAACAAGTTTTTATTTATGTAATTATTAAATAAGCAATGAAATTAGGAAATTGATGTTTAAGGAGAAATATTATTATAAGAAAAAAGGTATAAATATGATTTCGAAAACGTATTTTCGCCGGGCGTTGTGGCGTGCGCTTGTAATCCAGCTACTAGGAGGCTTGAGATGGTGGACGGTATGAGGTTAGGAGCTGTGTACACTGTTTTATGATCAGATGTTCGAACTTCTTTCTGATTCTAATTGGTTCAATTTTCTACCTGATTTCTTTAGGCAAATTTCTCTATTGTAGTACTTTGACAAGAATATTAATAAAAGTCATCCGATCATTTCTCTAAATAAGTGTCACAGCCTAACCGGTAGTATTGGACCCATTTCATTTTCCAAATTTTTAGATAATTAATTAAAATAATTTAAAAAAAAACAGAATTAATTTGTAAATTTCACTGAGTAGATGATGACACGATTGAATTATTGACAGATCACTTGCTTGTTCTCTTGCTGTTACTCTCAATCAAATATTACCTCAAAAATCTCTACTATTTTATTGACAAGTGTTTGTGACGTCATCATTAGCATCAATTGAGTATCAATTTGACATGAAGACCATTCCCTACACTCCCAATGAAGTGAAACACACTAACAACAATCATTATCATCGACGTCATCAACTCCACTACCATTTACGCGTTAAGAACGTTATCCATCACGTGACCAAAGTAAATATGCTGAATGTGTGTCAAGGCTTTCTCAATTGTAACAGTATTACATCGAATTGAATCGATGACGTCACTGGTGAACTTGTGTGGTTGTAAAGTTATCAATCACAGTTAAGAAAGTTAAAGATCAAGAGTAAACTGAGCGAAGAGCTTTTTCTAAGGAAATATAAGAAGATGACACTGTTGACGTTGGTTGTGACGTCAACATTGTCTTTTGATTGTTTGAAGTCAACAAAACAATTTCTAGGTGACTAGTAACCATGATATTGAAAATAATGATGCCGACACTGACAATGAACCCATCAGGAAGTCATCTTCATTTTCACATCCCCAAAACAGCTAAATTGCAAAAGAATAAAATAATGAGTATAAAATTTTATAAATAGAGAAAATTTTACATAAACAGCTACAATTTTACGTAATTTATTATAAAATTCTTTTATAATTGTAAAACAGCGGCAGAAACACATATCATATCTAGCCAGCTCGTTTAAAAGACAATCAGCTTTACACTTTTTGTACTTTTAAGTGAGTTTCTACTTTAATATTTTTCATGAACCGTCACATCGATCGGTTCCAAAAATTAACTGGGGTCTCCTATGGGACAATCCTGAATGAACAGTATCTTCACGGTATTTATAAACTATTTAAAGTTTAGCTTTTGTGGGTGCCACAAGAAATTTATAAAATCAGTAAAATGTTAATGAACAATTACAAACATAGGAATAAGTCTAATTTCTACAAAATAGATGGACGTCTAGAAATATATTTAAATTGATTTTGATTCCGAAGTTGTTGCAGGCTACTGAGAATTAATCTATCAGTATCTGTAGGTTTTAGCTTATTATGCAACAATTGTTTCATCATCAGCAAAAAGTAGGACGCAAATGATGATGTATTTTACTTTGCTCTTTGCCTTTAGACGTGATGCATTAAAAAGATTTCTATCAGATCTTAAATGAAGATAAACTCCTTTGACACACGTATAAAAGCCTTATCGTAGTAACATTAAAATGAAAATCCCGAAGAGTGTTGTATTGAGTAAACACACCTATCTTACTCTAGTTTTGATTTTGAATGGTACAGAGCAGCTTTTGTCGTACTGGACTTGTTATCCTAGTGTTCGTAAGAAATGAATTTATCAAATTGCAGAACTTAGATGTGCAGCCATTTAATCGATGATGATATCAACAGTATCTGTTGATGATGTTTACATTGAAGTTGACAATTCCTTTTTTTACAATAATCTGTTGTAAAGAAAATTCTGCTTCATATATTAGTAGAACAGTTAGTATGGTTTCTAGATGTTATCTTCACTATATGAATATTAGAGTAGTAAATTGAATCACATACTATCTTCAAGTAATACCAATCAGAATATTCAGTAAGAAAATTATGTATGCTAAATAAAAAATTTATAATCTTTTTGAAAAGAGAACATTATTTATTACATTTATATTCATTTTAATGACATTTTAAAGTAATGTAGATTGACACATTTTCATATTCATAAATATTAAATAATAACAAGTTTTGATTTCATTAAAGAGGTTTTTGAGTAAACTTAAATTTTTAATTTTAGATTAACTTGAAAATGCTTAGGATTTAAAAGAATGTAGTTTCAAATTTGTTTCATTTCTTTTTTATTTCTTTAGTTGATCAATATTTGAAAAGTGACTTTCGAAAGAGAAGATTATATAAAAAAAAACATTGCATTTAAATAATATTTTGAAAAGTCACATTCGCTGAGGGTTGTGGCATACGCTTGTAATCCAGCTACCAAGAGGCTTGAGATAGTGGAAGGTTTGAGGTTTTAAGCGTCATGGTATGGTATGGTATTTCTGTTTTGTTTATAAATGTATTTATATAATGATAAATATTTTAATTTAGTATTTATTTAAGTGTATTTTGTAAATATATATAGATATAAATTATAATTTTATTACTTTTAATATTTTAAAAAGTTTTTAAACAACAATTACATTTCATATTACTTAACTCTAGATCAAAACTAAATTGTATATTTGTTATTACTTTCTATGAACACAGTTTTGATTATTCATTTATATTAAAATTAATATTGAATCTAAACGTCATGTTAGTAATAGATATGTATTTAAACTGCTTCTAAATTTTCTATAAGAAGCTGGTCAGTATTAAACTAAAAAAAACTCTTAGTAAAAACTACATTACATTTTCGACTATTTATATCATCAGCTACTTGTTATCAAAAGTTTGGTTTACCCATTTGATTAACTTTAAATAAAACTTCAAAATTCGAAATTACTGAGTTTGTTGGTCAAATTTCCAACTTTTTTAAACTATCTGGTGGATAATGAAGATTCAGTTGACAATTTAGACAAATGTCAGCTGATGAGAATGTCCGAATGCAACAAGAGAAAATCAAAACATTTTTCAGTTGCTGTAGATTGTTCAGGTTTCATTGATTTTCATTAAAAATATTTGTTGTTTTGATGCAGTCCTATTATAATTTTATCTTGAAAAACTCCAGCAAACATCTAATATCAACGAACAGATTTGAAATAAAACTAAACTATTAATTTTGTGATCATAATTTTCATAGAAAATTGCTAGAGTATATAAATTGAACCATATCTAACAAGGTAAACCTGTAATACTGTTTAAACAGCTTTAAATCACCAATAAAATTTTTCCTGATTTCAATTATTTCAGTTTTAAAAAACACAAAATCCACAAATTTTTTCTCAAATTTTAAATAAATTCGAAATTTATATTTAGATTAAAGAAAATGTTATTGATTTATTTACAAAACGTCAAAATAATTATAAATACTTATAAATTTTTGAATACAAAAACCGAATATTTGTTTACAAACAGTTTAATTAACAGTTCTCTCAACTTACAGAAGAACGTGAAGTTTGAAGGCATTCATCAACATCTTTCATGAACCAAAACAAACCGATTCTTCATATGAAGCAAGAAAACAGATAGATAAATAATAGTTCCACAATCATCAAATCTAAATCACATTGCAGCCAGATGTACGTTTGTTGAATCGAGTTTATAGCATTCCATCTTTCATTTGCATATAAATACTTTTTCCTATACATCTAATTTAATTGGAATTAACAATTTATGAGTAATCACAAGGTAGAAACTTGTCTCGAATATTGAGATGGCTTAGGAAAGCTATAATTAAAAAAAGGCTCAGAATTCAACCAAATTTGTTAATACTGAAGAGTATGCTGCTGATGTAAGAACTGAAATACTAGGAGAAACTCTCATTCAGTTTATTTTATCTCATTTAAAATAATGATTAAAAATAATTAGTGTACGAGTTGTCAAAAGTTTTACAGATTATTGTTTATCAAAAAATATTTTTTTACAACTTTTGTGTATCTTTTATAAAAGAAGATTTGTAGAATCAAAAGTATTTTGATGTCTACTACTAATTTTTAGGTACAACAATGTTTTGTAATTCCACAAAGATGGCTTTGATAACAAAAACGAGAAAGCAAAGACTAATTGGGAAGTTTTTATCTTAATTATAAGACAACTTTATTCTCAACTCGATTTTCTGTTTCAATTCTTCTATATTGAAGAAAAAGTTTAATAAAATCATATTATGATCAATTTTGTGTTTTTGAATTTTTTTGTCAGCGTTTCTCGTGAAGTCGTTTCATAAAGTCTTGTTGGTGAGATGAAGCTTTTGAAATAATTATCTTTTTCTTTATTCTTTCAAATAGTGGTAAGATCATCTTTGATAAGTTTTCAAAGCTTTTATCAACTAACTTTAAATATATTCTTGTATTTGTTGCTTGTAAGCCAAACGAGAGAGTCTTACTTTGGATTCCAAGTCGGTGGATAGATACTTGATGTTATTATCATGCACAATCTTCAAGTCGGTGCTACTTGTTAAAATAATCAAATTGTTTGTAAGATTGGTGTATTAGACTTGGATAGTGAGGGTATTTTATCTTTTTTTGAGATTTTTAATGAACTATTTTTGATAAGACCTATGAGAGTTTTGAGAGTTTATTTCCTTAAAATGAAACTGGGAGCACCACTATTTGTTGTAAGCTATCTCTTTGTCAGTTACTTTGCTGAAGTTTACTATAAGCAAGTATAAAAGTTCAAAATTTCCAAATTTTTTCTATAATCAAACTCTTCTGTAATTGCTAACTGATTTGCTTACTATAAAATAAATTGCTTTCTTACTTGTTTATAGATCAAGTTATTTTAAACTTAAACTGCCGCAAAAGCCTTTAAATTGTTTCTGTTATTCATAATCAAAACAAACAAAACAATTACTTTGAGTAAATGTTTGACTACAATATTTAGGTTTATAAAACTACAATTTTTTAAACGTTTAAAAATATACAGCTGTATTCTGTTTCAGTAACAGATACGGTTTTATGTTTTGTGATTTAGTTTCTTAATTTTTAAACCTCTAAATGAGTAATTAAAAATTTTTTTATTATAGTTTCTGAAGTAAAATTTGAAGTAAACATTTCTACAACAACTGATGATTTCTACAACATTTTACAATAATTTCTAGCACTCTCCACTAGTGATACCATTAGTCTTTCTTCTAGTCCCATTACAAATTATTAATAATTCTTAGCTTTTTTCTAATAGTGACTTAATTGCTGATGTTATCAACATCATATGTTTCATCAACCCGAGAACGCTGCTTCGATTGCAACAAAATCTTGTAAAACACTTGTTTATTTCAGGCACAACATATGAAACTGTTTTTGTAAACAACTGTTAAACACGTGATACAGAAATCATTTGTAAGCAACGAAGCATAACGACCAAAACAATAGTAACCAGTAGAGGCGCTATAGAAATCATCAGCTTACTATGGCACTGATAAAAATCTTGCAGCTAGAAACACAACATTAGCTGATCACATGATCAACTAGCATACAACTGTTAGCGTATCTAAACATAACAACTGTCTCATGGCTCTCTCTTCAAATTGTCGAAAAAAACCATTGGCTTTAAATCACTTCCTAATCTAATTAATATATTAAAGTGTTTAAATCTTAGAAGACAGGCAAGCCACTCAATAAAAATAAGGATTTGGTTGATAGTGGAATCTTTTGATAGTTTTAAGAACTATTTGAAATCTTAGTTTACAAATATTTTACGGTCATTTATCGCAAATTTTTTCAAAATCACTAGTGTTTCAGTTTGATGTTTTAAAAGAGTAATTTTAATAGTAAAAGTATTAAAACAAATGACAAAAGCAATTCCTCGCATATATTTTTAAAATGAAGACAATTAAAATTTTGATTAAAAATATGAAATATGATTAGAGAAAGATTATGCTTTAATTTGCAAATTAAACTAAGTTTTTAAGAAGACGGCTTGAAAATAAAAATGTTCTATCCCTGTCTGCAATCTTTCAATTTTATCTAAAGTAGATTAGTATATAATTAATTTTATAGCCATAAAACTATATAAACTAGCAATTATTTAGTACAATTAAAAATTGTGCAAACTTTCTTGATGAATGTAAATTACTGTTATGCAATATAAGAAAATGCTATAATTCTAAGACATGAAATTATTATATCATTTGCTCTTAGGCAGTCATTTTACATTCTTTTCAAACTATAGTTACTAATCTTTTATCTTTTTAATTTAATTTTTGAATGTAGATGAAGAACTTAGGTAATTATGTTAATCTAACTGATCTTGCAGAATTCTTTCTTATACTAAGCCACTATAGTATCTTGGTGTGAATGCTTTTGGGATCAGATTAAATATTTTAATTATTATTTTCATTTGATCAAAGTTTGTATTAGACTTCGTTGGTAAAGTGTTAATAACATCAATTGAAATTGGTTATTAGCTTCATTGAAAAAAGTTTAACTTTAGTGCTACAAACACTTTTTTAGTATCTGATAAATCATTCAATTGCATAATCTTTTATTCAATATTTATTACTTAAAGCACTTTTTTTATCAAGTATTATTAATTTTAAATAATTAGGTTCTTAATTTTGGTTAGTTTATATTGTGTAATATATCTTACATTGTTCTTCTTGTATTTTAGTTTATAGAGTTTTGAAATATAGTTTGTATGAAGAAAATTGGTTAGAGGTTGATAAGTATAAGCTTAGAATAAAATTTTGTTTGTATTTAAAAAGAGATTAAAAAGTGTCCTTTAAGTCATAATGGGAGATGTTGTGAAGCAGGAAGAAAGGTTGTTGGCCAAGAAGGTGATTAGCCAGGAAGAGATGGTGTTGGGCTCAAACTGCTTTTTCTTTTTAAAAAACGTAACACAAAAGGAATTTGATATTTAGCAAATTAAAATATATTGAAATTTATTTGAACAGGTTTCAGCCAAAGTCGAGAAGATTTCCAAGATTGTGAAGAAACAACTAAGAACTCTACTAAGCCTCCTATTGAAGTATCTCCAGCTGCTGAAACTTCTAAGAAAGCTCTTAAAAGCAAGTTTCATAGTGTGGCTGATCAATCAAAGGCAAACGGTAGAAAATTAGTGAAATTATATTTCTACAACATTACAAATACTAATTGTTTAATAATAAAACTGTTTAATTAATAGAATCAAGTTGCTATAATTATTTTTGTAAACTTTTCAGTCAACAAAATAGTCTTACATTTAATTTAACACAAAAGGCGTATTTAAAATGAAGGCAAACCAACTTCACTTTATCAAGTCTATTACGTTGAATGATTTTTAATAGTTGATATTTAAATTATTTTTCTTGTATAGATTTTTTCGTTGTATACGATCGTAGAATCAGATGAATGAGAAGATTCTAAATAAAACAAATAGTTGAATCAAATTAGAATTTACTTTGTAATAAGTACTCTCTAGTATTTTTCAGTGAAGCTAGTTAAGGTGACATTTCCATAAAAAAATGCATCTAATGAAAGAAATAGTTAAATTTAGTTTTAGTTTAAACTGTAAATAATATTCATAAGTAAAAATCAAATTAACTTAATTATCAAATTTTTAGTAAAAGAAAGAACAAGCTTTTTAATATAATTTACAAAAATTGCTGTATTGAGTAAGTAATAATGAATAAGTTAAACAGAAGGAATACTAAAGGAATTTTGGTTTAAAAGATTGTTAAGTGATTACTGATTGCTTAGTGAAATAAACTAAATTGTGAAATTAGTTGATAAACAAGAGTTACATAAAATATCAGCTTTAATAAAACAGAGCAAATCAACTTTATTATGAATATAATTAGAATTTAAATAATAATTATAGGCTAAATTCAGTAATTAAAATTGAATTTACCAATGCATGTTAAATGCTGTAATATTAAAAGGTTCATAAAAAGGCTTAAAATTTTAGTGGTAACATTTAATGTTAAAAAAATTTTACAAGGTTAATAATAGTTTCTTGACTTCAATTAACTTAAAATACTAAGTTTAGTTAAATGTTTTTAATAATAAACAATTATGAATAAAAATTATTTTTAAAAGTGTTTTCTTAAATGATAGGCTAAAAAATTTGAAACATAATGTTTAAGCAGAAAAATAATCATCAAAAACAAAGTTTAAATTTTAACTTTATAAATTTCCTTCGCCGGGCGTTGTGGCGTGCGCTTGTAATCCAGTTGCTAGGAGGCTTGAGATGGTGGACGGTATGAGGTTAGAAGCTGTGTGCACTGTATGGTTGTCGAGTATTCTTGCAGCTTTATGATAATTCTCTATAGTTCTATCTAGCTTGCTAGATCCTCAAATATCCTCAGTTAGTTCTCTGCATTGTGATGCTTCGACAGGGGTCTCTTACATTCTATATCCCCATCAATACATCTAAACAAGTGTCACAGCCTAATCAATAAGATTGGACCCATTTCTTTTTCAATTTTTAAATAATTTATTTAAAAATTATCTATTAATTTTTGCATATATTTGTTACCTTTGTAATTTCAGACTTTTAAAAAATCACAACTTTAGTATAACAAAAGTAAACAACGCTTTTAAACAAAGCAAAAAGCAATTTTCCATTTTGATTAAATAAATAATTATTTTCAGTGTCCATTTCTTTTAGTTTAAAAAATTTAACAAGTTTTCCATATTTATCCGAATATGACAAAAATTTAATTTATGCTTTTTGACAAAATCAGTGTTAGAAATTAAATAGAGAATTTTATGGTGAACAAGGAATTATAAAACAAGGAATACAAAGATGCATTTAGAGAAGCAAAATTTTTGAGCGAATAGACTGCATTAAACAGTTAACCTAAAGAATCAATAATACTAATAAGAGCAATAAACTCATGTTGAATTTTTGTATGTGTTTGTAATCTAGTTGTTGATAATTATGGAAATATATAAAAAGAAACTATAATCATGCAGTTAAAAGAATAACAAATAATTAATGAAAATAATTTATATTAAAGTTATTCAAACAAAAATTTTGATCTTTCTTTTATGCATTCTCAATGAACAAGTGTGAGTTACAAAACACAACTTCTGAGATGAAATCAAAAATTGTAAAATGTACAAAACTTTTTAAGATGGAAGATAGAGAAGTTTGAAAAGAATTTTTACAGCTGATGATGTAAGAATACATCAAATAAATCCATAAACAAGTAGGTGCATTCATTGCGCAACATCAATTTGAAAGTTTGCCAAAGTTATTTACGAATAACTTGTAAAAACAAAAAGTTCAAAGTAATCTAAGATTAAAAAAAATCAAATAATATTTGAATCAAAAGTTTTGAATATAATTTGAGAAATCACTTGATGAAGATTCACAGTGATGTTTTATCCTTTGGAACTTTATACTTGAAGAAAGGTAGGTTTTCCAATATAGTCCAGAATACTGAAGCATCAACATGTCCCAATAACAATTAACCAAAAATTACCTAGAAAAGCCTTGATCCATCAACTTAGATAATATCAAATAGAAATATAACTTTTCGTCTAATTCAAACTTTAAATTGCCATTTAAAGTTAACTAATTTAAATCCTTGATGAAAATTAATGTTTTTCTCAATCAAATACCGACATCCAACAATACAGACATAATTTTCGATGAAAATTAATATCTGATAAATATCAATTACAGACATCCAACAATCCGTTTTTTCTTTAAGAAAATATTCAATAATAGATTCTTCATAATCTTCCACTGCCAATAAAATTTGTTTTTAGATTTAATATTTTATTATAAGATGAAGAAACTAAGAAAAATCTTAATTACAAATTCTATAAGAATATCATAAGATTAACCAAGATATCTCACTATTTCTCCCCACCTTTTTGTCAAAATTAAATAATTTCTTTGAGTTGTTTATTAAACAGAAAATATTTTTCATGATGGTTTAACTGTAAAACTATAACTGATAACTAATCTTTTGGAGATGATCAACTTATTTTGATCTTTTATTTTCCATTAGATTGAAAATCAATGAAATTTCTGAGAGATTTTGAAGCTAATTTTGCCACAATACTGGAATTGAAGAAGATATCTGAACTTGTTGAAAATGTTTCAACTTTTGATGATTTAAAAAGACATTTTTTAAATGTCAGGTAATTTGTTACTACAGCCCTATCTTGTGATTTATTTTAATGATTGATTTTCTTCACAGAATCCTACATTTTTAGTTTTGTAGGTCACATGAGAGTACAACTACTTACCCTTAATTCGATGAGATTTTGAATAGAGAATCGAAGAAACCAAATTTTTCTTCTAATGTTCAAACTTTGCTGGTCAGTTTTAAATAATAAACAACTCTTAGCAAAAACTGAATCTCATTTTTAACTATTTATATCATCAGCTACAAGTTTAAACTTTGATAAAAATTTTGAGTTATACAACTGATTATTTTAAAACAAAACTTGTAAATTGAAGGTTACTGGATTTGTTGGTCAAATATAAAACTTTTGTAATTAATGGTGGATGATCTGATCGATTGACAAATCTCGGCTGATGAGAGTATCTAAATACAAAATAATCAAATCAGACGTTTTTTCAGTTGCTGTTGTTTGTTCAGGTTAGTTCAATTTGATATCATTTACTTTATTTGTTGGTTTATTGCAGTTTTCTTTATATTTATAGATTCCAGCAGAATTCTGATATCTACGAATCTTTTTCTAAGATTTGAAGCAAACTTAAAGAGTATGGTACAATATAAAGCTTTTAACAAATAGATCTTCCTAAAAAATCTAATAATTATCAGGTAATTTGTTAATCAAAGATTAATCGATATGTTGGTTAAGACTTGATCGTACTTATCAGGTAAATGATGAAGATATTTGGACCATTTAGACAAATGTCAGCTGATAAGAATGTCCGAATGCAACAGGAGAAAATCTAAACTTTTTTCAGTTGCTATAGTTTATTCAGGTTTCATTGATTTTCATTAAAAATATTTGTTGTTTTAATGCAGTCCTCTTATAATCTTATCTTGAAAGACTCAAGCAAACATCTAATATCAACGAAGAATTGCATTTGGATGCTAAATACTTTGACTTCAAAGTCACTACTTTCATGTTGCTACTTTGTTGTTGCAAAGTTTTGTTAAGAAGTAAATATAAATAATTCAATTTGAAATAAATAAAAGATTTTTGGTTTAAGTTTCGAAGAAACTTTTATAAAATGATTTTTGTAATAATTGTAAAAATTTGTGATCCAATAATAAACGGTCTTTCATCAAACGTTTGTTTGTTTTCTATTATTGATTTTACCAAATGAGAAAACAGCTTTAAATGACCAAGAAAATTTTTCCTGATTTCAATTATTTCAGTTTTAAAAACACAAAATCCACAAATTGTTTTTTAATTTTTAAATAATTTGAATTTTTATCTTTAGATTAAAGAAAATATTTTTATTATTTTACAAAACATCAAAATAATTATAAACACGTATCAAATTTTGAATACAAAAACAAAAATTTGTTTACAAACAGTTTAACAAACAGTTTTATTAACTTGCAGACGAACATGAAGTTTGAAGACATTCATCAACATCTTTGGTGAACAAAAATAAACCGATTCAGCAGATGATTGATTGATTGATTAGATTAGATTAGATTGATTTTCATCAAATTTTCGTTTGTTTTCTATTATTGACTTTACCAAATGAGAAAACAGCTTTAAATGACCAATAAAGTTTTTCCTGTTTTCACTTATTTCAGTTTTAAAAACACAAATTCCACAAATTGTTTTTCAATTTTTAAATAAATTTAATTTTTATCTTTATTTTGAAGAAAATGTTTTTATTTATTTACAAGACATCAAAATAATTAGAAATACTTATCAAATTTTGAATACAAAAACAAAAATTTGTTTACAAACAGTTTAACAAACAGTTTTTTTAAATTGCAGACGAGCATGAAGTTTGAAGACATTTATCAACATCATTTATGAACTAAAATAAACCGATTATGTAGATGAAGCAAGAAAACAGCTAGTTAAATAATAGTTCCACGATCATCAAATCTCAATCACATTGCAGCCAAATGTGCGTTTGTTGTAATAGCTTATTCATTCACAAACGTGTCTGCCAAAATCGATGGTTTCATCATTATAACATTCATTTTGTCCATTTTTCTTTTGACCTTTCATTTGCATATAATTCTTTATTCCTTTACGTCTTACATTCTACTTTGATACACTACCATTGAAAAAGTGTACTTAGAGAAAAGTTGAGACAAACACAATTTTTTTGACAAGGTCTATTAACTAATGCTTGACCAAACAATGTGAGAGCATTAGAATAGCAAACGAGGTTTTATGTTTGGTATATGTTGAATATTTTATTAATTTATGTTGAACTGAATTTTTGGTATAGATTTCTTGTTGTATACAATCGTATAATTACATGTAATCAGATGAACGAGAAAACTATTTAAATAAAACATATAATTGAATTAAATTTAGTGTTTACTCTATATTAGAAATTATGTACTACTTGTCAGTGAAAGAAGTGAATTTATCAACAGATCTTCATGTAATCAAAGCTAAAGTAAGAGAAGCTCATTTAATTAATATCATTTAGTATCTTCTGTGTATATCTTGTGAAACTCGTTTAATCTTTTGTGAGTTTTTGCTAAATCTAAATGTAATAATAAAACTACGGTTAATGAGTTCTTTAGTTATATTTCAATTCAGTTTAATTTGTATCTTTAGCTCATAAGTACAAATCAACAAAACTTAATTTTAAAAGTTAAAAGTATAAGCCAGAAAAAGCTTGATTATAAAATGTTTATAATTTGCTTTAGCAATACAGTAAAAGTGAATAAGTGAAACAGATACTACAATAATACGTTAAGAATGTTAGATGATTGCTAATGGCTTTGAAAGTGAAGCCAATGTAGAATTAAGTGATCAAAAAATGCAAACCAAAATATCACCTTTGATTAAATAGAGGAATTCAACTTTATCATTATTTAACTGTATTTTGTGATCAAAAATTGTAGTTGGTCAACTGATATATTTAAATTTGACTATACTCAATGCATGTAGCTTAATCACATTTAAAATAGCAAACTAAATAATAATATAGAAACAAGTTTTGTTTCTCTTTGACGTTTCATGTTCAACTTAAATTCAAAATTACAAAAATAAATTAAAATATTATAAATTTCACAAAAATAATTCAGTGGTTTTCTGGTAATGTTTTTATAATTAAACTAAACTAAAATTATTTTTAGTCTTTAGCAAAAATTGCTAGATTTCTATTATTCATTTGTCTATTTATTTATTTATTTATTACAATAAACGCGAGGCACAATGCCTGAAGAGAGTAGCTCTCGTTAACATACATTTTCACAAATAATACCTATAGAGTTTATATTATCAAAACGAAAACAAATCACAATTTATAAATGGTAATGTTGGCAATATTAGATGAGTTCAACTTTTACTTAAACAACGCGAGTGATCTTAAGATGACAATGTCTGATGACAGCTGCTTCCAAGTACTAATTGTGCAATAACCTAAAACAGCAATTTAGTTAAGAATTTTTTTTGTATTAAATAAGTAAGAACAAAACAAATTTTTATTTATGTAATTATTCAAAAAGCAATGAAATTAGGAAATTGATGTTTAAGGAGAAATATTATTATAAGAAAAAAGGTATAAATATTATTTCGAAAACGTATTTTCGCCGGGCGTTGTGGCGTGCGCTTGTAATCCAGCTACTAGGAGGCTTGAGATGGTGGACGGTATGAGGTTAGGAGCTGTGTACACTGTTTTATGATCAGATGTTTGAACTTCTTTCTGATTCTAATTGGTTCAATGTTCTACCTGATTTCTTTAGGCAATTTTCTCTATTGTAGTACTTTGACCAGAATATTAATAAAGTCATCCGATCATTTCTCTAAATAAGTGTCACAGCCTAACCGGTAGTATTGGACCCATTTCTTTTTCCAAATTTTTAGATAATTAATTAAAATAATTTAAAAAAAAACAGAATTAATTTGTAAATATCACTGAGTAGATGATGACACGATTGAATTATTGACAGATCACTTGCTTGTTCTCTTGCTGTTACTCTCAATCAATTATTACCTCAAAAATCTCTACTATTTTATTGACAAGTGTTTGTGACGTCATCATTAGCATCAATTGAGTATCAATTTGACAGGAAGACCATTCCCTACACTCCGAATGAAGTGAAACGCACTAACAACAACCATTATCATCGACGTCATCAACTCCACTACCATTTGCGTCAAAAACGTTATCCATCACGTGACCAAAGTAAATATGCTGAATGTGTGTCAAAGCTTTCTCAATTGTAACAGTATTACATCGAATTGAATCGATGACGTCACTGGTGAACTTGTGTGGTTGTAAAGTTATCAATCACAGTTAAGAAATTTAAAGATCAAGAGTAAACTGAGCGAAGAGCTTTTTCTAAGGAAATATAAGAAGATGACGCTGTTGACGTTGGTTGTGACGTCAACATTGTCGTTTGATTGTTTGAAGTCAACAAAACAATTTCTAGGTGACTAGTAACCATGATATTGAAAATAATGATGCCGACACTGACAATGAACCCACCAGGAAGTCATCTTCATTTTCACATCCCCAAAACAGCTAAATTGCAAAAGAATAAAATAATGAGTATAAAATTTTATAAATACAGAAAATTTTACATAAACAGCTACAATTTTACGTAATTTATTATAAAATTCTTTTATAATTGTAAAACAGCGGCAGAAACACATATCATATCTAGCCAGCTCGTTTAAAAGACAATCAGCTTTACACTTTTTGTACTTTTAAGTGAGTTTCTACTTTAATATTTTTCATGAACCGTCACATCGATCGGTTCCAAAAATTAACTGGGGTCTCCTATGGGACAATCCTGAATGAACAGTATCTTCACGGTATTTATAAACTATTTAAAGTTTAGCGTTTATGGGTGCCACCAGAAATTTATAAAATCAGTAAAATGTTAATGAACAAATACAAACATAAGAATAAGTCTAATTTCTACAAAATAGACGGACGTCTAGAAATATATTTAAATTGATTTTGATCCCGAAGTTGTTGCAGGCTGCTGAGAATTAATCTATCAGTATCTGTAGGTTTTAGCTTATTATGCAACAATTGTTTCATCATCAGCAAAAAGTAGGACGCAAATGAAGATGTATTTTACTTTGCTCTTTGTCTTTAGACGTGATGCATTAAAAATATTTCTATCAGATCTTAAATGAAGATAAACTCCTTTGACACACGTATAAAAGCCTTATCGTAGTAACATTAAAAAGAAAATCCCGAAGAGTGTTGTATTGAGTAAACACACCTATCTTACTCTAGTTTTGATTTTGAATGGTACAGAGCAGCTTTTGTCTTAATAGACTTGTTACCCTAGTGTTCGTAAGAAATGAATTTATCAAATTGCAGAACTTAGATGTGCAGCCATTTAATCGATGATGATATCAACAGTATCTGTTGATGATGTTTATATTGAAGTTGACAATTCCTTTTTTTACAATAATCTGTTGTACAGAAAATTCTGCTTCATATATTAGTAGAACAGTTAGTATGGTTTCTAGATGTTATCTTCACTTTAGGAATATTAGAGTAGTAAATTGAATCACATACTATCTTCAAGTAATACCAATCAGAATATTCAGTAAGAAAATGATGTATCATAATTAAAAAAATTTATAATATTTTTGAAAAGAGAACATTAATTATTACATTTATATTTATGAAATTTTAAAGTAATGTAGAATGACACTTTTTCATATTCATAAATATTAAATAATAACAAGTTTTGATTTCATTAAGGAGGTTTTTGAGTAAACTTAAATTTTTAATTTTAGATTAACTTGAAAATGGTTAGGATTAAAAAAAATGTAGTTTCAAATTTGTTTTATTTCTCTTTTATATCTTTAGTTGATCAATATTTGAAAAGTGACTTTCGAAAGAGAAGATTATATAAAAAAAACACTTTGCGTTTAAATAATATTTTGAAAACTCACATTCGCTGAGGGTTGTGGCATATGCTTGTAATCCAGCTACCAAGAGGCTTGAGATAGTGCAAGGTTTGAGGTTATAAGCGTCATGGTATTGTATGGTATTTCTGTTTTGTTTATAAATGTATTTATATAATGATAAATATTTTAATTTGGTATTTATTTAAGTGTATTTTGTAAATATATATAGATATAAATTATAATTTTATTACTTTTAATATTTTAAAAAGTTTTTAAACAACAATTACATTTCATATTACTTAACTCTAGATCAAAACTGAATTGTATATTTGTTATTACTTTCTATGAACATAGTTTTGATTATTCATTTAGATTAAAATTAATATTGAATCTAAACGTCATGTTAGTAATAGATATTTATTTAAACTGCTTCTAAATTTTCTATAAGAAGCTGGTCAGTATTAAACGAAAAAAAAACTCTTAGTAAAAACTACATTACATTTTCGACTATTTATATCATCAGCTACTTTTTTATAAAAGTTTGGGTTACCCATTTGATTAACTTTAAATAAAACTTCAAAATTCGAAATTACTGAGTTTGTTGGTCAAATTTCAAACTTTTTTAAACTATCTGGTGGAAAATGAAGATTCAGATGACAATTTAGACAAATGTCAGCTGATGAGAATGTCCGAATGCAACAAGAGAAAATCTAAACATTTTTCAGTTGCTGTAGATTGTTCAGGTTTCATTGATTTTCATTAAAAATATTTGTTGTTTTGATGAAGTCCTATTATAATCTTATCTTGAAAAACTCCAGCAAACATCTAATATCAACGAACAGATTTGAAATAAAACTAAACTATTAATTTTATGATTATAATTTTCAAAGAAAATTGCTAGAGTATATAAATTAAACCATATCTAACAAGGTAAACCTGTATAACTGTTTAAACAGCTTTAAATCACCAATAAAATTTTTCCTGATTTCAATTATTTCAGTTTTAGAAAACACAAAATCCACAAATTTTTTCTCAAATTTTAAATAAATTAGAAATTTATATTTAGATTGAAGAAAATGTTATTGATTTATTTACAAAACATCAAAATAATTATAAATACTTATAAATTTTTGAATACAAAAACCAAATATTTGTTTACTAACAGTTTAATGAACAGTTCTCTCAACTTGCAGTAGAACGTGAAGTTTGAAGATATTTATCAACATCTTTCATGAACCAAAACAAACCCATTCTGCAGATGAAGCAAGAAAACAGCTAGATAAATAATAGCTCCACGATCATCAAATCTAAATCACATTGCAGCCAGATGTGAGTTTGTTGAATTGAATATTTATTCACAAACATGTCTATCAAAATCGACAATTTCATTTTTATAGCATTCCATTGCCTGCATTTATCTTCGACCTTGTGGTTCATTTGCATATAAATACTTTTTCCTTTACATCTAATTTAATTGGAATTAACAATTTATGAGTAATCACAAGGTAAAAACTTGTCTCGAATATTGTGATGGCTTAGGAAAGCTATAATTAAATGAAGGCTCAGAATTCAACAGAATTTGTTAATACTGAAGAGTATGTTGCTGATGTAAAGATTGATTTACTAGGAGAAACTCTCATTTGGTTTGTTTAATATCATTTAAAATAATGATTAAAAATAATCAGTGTAGAATTAGTCTAAAGTTTTACAGATTATTGTTCATCAAAAAATTTATTTTACAACTTTTGTGTATCTTTTATAAAACAAGATTTGTAGAATCAAAAGTATGTTGATGTCATCTACTAATTTTTAGGTGCAACAATGTTTTGTAAATCCACAAAGATGGCTTTGATAACAAAAACGAGAAAGCGAAGACTAATTGGGAAGTTTTTATTTTAATTATAAAACAACTTTATTCTCAACTCGATTTTCTGTTTCAATTCTTCTATATTGAAGAAAATGTTTAATAAAATCATATCATGATCAATTTTGTGTTTTTGAATTTTTTGTCAGCGTTTCTCGTGAAGTCGTTTCATAAATACTTGTTGGTGAGATGAAGCTTTTGAAATAATCATTTTTATCTTTATTCTTTCAAATATTTGTAAGATCATCTTTGATAAGTTTTCAAAGCTCTTATCAACTAACTTTAAACATATTTTTGCATTTGTTGCTTGTAAGCCAAACGAGAGAGTCTTAATTTGGATTCCAAGTCGGTGGATAGATACTAGATGTTATTATCATGCAAATTCTTCAAGTCGGTGCTACTTGTTAAAATAATCAAATTGTTTGTAAGATTGGTATATTAGACTTGGATAGTGAGGGTATTTTATCTTTTTTTGAGGTTTTTAATGAACTATTTTTGATAAGACATATGAGATCTTTGAGAGTTTATTTCCCTAAAATGACAACCGGGAGCACCATTCTTTGTTGTAAGTTATTTCTTTGTCAGTTGCTTTGCTGAAGTTAACTATAAGCAAGTATAAAAGTTCAAAATTTCCAATTTTTTTCTATAATCAAACTCTTCTGTAATTGCTAACTGATTTGCTCACTACAAAATAAATCACTTTCTTTCTTTTTTATAGATCAAGTTCTTTTTAACATAAACTGCCGCAAAGGCCTTTAAATTGTTTCTGTTATTCTTAATCAAAACCAACAGGACAATTATTTTAAGTAAATCTTCAACTACAATATTTAGGTTTTTATAAAACTACATTTTCATAAACTTTTAAAAATATACAACTGTATTCTGATTCATTAACAGATATGGTTTTATGTTTTGTGATTTAGTTTCTTAATTTCTAAACCTCTATATGAGACATTAAAAATTTTCTTATTATAGTTTCTGAATTAACATTGGAGGTAAACATTTCTACAACAACTGATGATTTCTACAACATTTTACAACAATTTCTAGCAATCTCCAATAGTGATATAATTAGTCTTTCTTCTAGTCCCATTACAAATTATTAATTGCCGATGTCATCAACAACATATGTTTCATCAACCCGAAAACGCTGCTTCGATTGCAACAAAATCTTGTAAGACACTTGGTTATTTCAGGCACAACATATGAAACTGTTTTTGTAAACAACTGTTAAACACGTGACACAGAAATCATTTGTAAGCAACGAAGCATAGCGACCAAAACAATAGTAACCAGTAGAGGCGCTATAGAAATCATCAGCTTACTATGCTACTGATAAAAATCTTGCAAATATAAACACAACATTAGCTGATCACATGATCAGCTAGCATACAACTGTTAGCGTATCTAAACATATCAACCTTCTCACTGCTCTCTCTTCAAATTGTCAAGAAAACCATTGACTCTAAATCACTTCCTAATCTAATTAATATATTAAAGTGTTTAAATCCTAGAAGGCATTCAAGCCACTTAATCAAAATAGGGATTTGGTTGATAGTGGAATCTGTTGATAGTTTTAAGAACTATTTGAAATCTTAGATTACAAATATTTTACGGTCATTTATCGCAAATTTTTTCAAAATCATTAGTGTTTCAGTTTGATGTTTTCAAAGAGTAATTTTAATAGTAAAAGTATTAAAACAAATGACAAAACCAGTTCCTCGCATATATTTTCAAAAAGAAGACAATTAAAATTTTAATTAAAAATATGAAATATGATTAGAGAAAGATTATGCTTTAATTTGCAAGCTAAACTAAGTTTTTAAGAAGACGGCTTGAAAATAAAAATGTTCTATCCCTGTCTGCAATCTTTCAATTTTATCTAAAGTAGATTAATACCCATAAAACTATATAAACTAGCTATTATTTAGTAAAATTAAAAATTGTGCAAACTTTCTTGGTGAATGTAAATTACTGTTATGCAGTATAAGAAAATGCTATAATTCTAAGACATGAAATTATTATATCATTTGCTCTTAGGCAGTCATTTTACACTCTTTTCAAACTATTGTTATTAAACTTTTATCTTTTTACTTGAATTTTTGAATGTAGGTGAAAAACTTATATAATTATGTTAATCTAACTGATCTTGCAGAATTCTTTTTAAAACTAAGCCACTATAATTTCTTGATTTGAATGCATTTTAGGATCAGATTAATTATTTTAATTATTAATTTCATTTGATCATAGTTTGTATTAGACTTTGTTGGTAAGGTGTTAATAACATCAATTGAAATTGGCTATTAGCTTTATTGAAAAAAAAAATTAACTTTAGTGATACAAACACTTTTTTAGTATCTGATAAATCATTCAATTGCATAATCTTTTATTCAATATTTATTACTTAAAGCACTTTTATTTCAAGTATTACTAATTTTGAATGATTAGGTTTTGAATTTTGGTTAGTTTATATTTTGTAATATATCTTACATTGTTCTTCTTGTATTTTAGTTTATAGAGTTTTGAAATATAGCTTGTATGAAGAAAATTGTTTAGAGGTTGATAAGTATAAGCTTAGAATAAAAGTTTGTTTGTATTTAAAAAGAGATTGAAAAGTGTCCTTTAAGTCATAATGGGAGATGTTGTGAAGCAGGAAGAAAGGTTGTTAGCCAAGAAGGTGATTAGCCAGGAAGAGATGGTGTTGGGCTCAAACTGCTTTTTCTTTTTAAAAAACGTAACACAAAAGGAATTTGATATTTAGCAAATTAAAATATATTTAAATTTATTTGAACAGATCTCAGCCAAAGTCGAGAAGATTTCCAAGATTGTGAAGAAACAACTAAGAACTCTACTAAGCCTCCTATTGAAGTATCTCCAGCTGCTGAAACTTCTAAGAAAGCTCTTAAAAGCAAGTTTCATAATGTGGCTGATCAATCAAAGGCAAACGGTAGAAAATTAGTGAAATTATATTTCTACAACATTACAAATACTAATTGTTTAATAATAAAACTGTTTAATTAATAGAATCAAGTTGCTATAATTATTTTTGTAAACTTTTCAGTCAACAAAATAGTCTTACATTTAATTTAACACAAAAGGCGTATTTAAAATGTAGGCAAACCAACTTCACTTTATCAAGACTGTTACGTTGAATGATTTTTAGTAATTGATATTTAAATTATTTTTCTTGTATAGATTTTTTCGTTGTATATGATCGTAGAATCAGATGAATGAGAAGATTCTGAAATAAAACAGAACGTTGAAAAAAAATAGAGTTTGCTTTATAATAAGTACTCTATAGTATTATTCATTGAAGCTAGTTAAGGGGACAATTCCATAAAAAAATACATCTAATGAAAGAAATAGTTAAATTTAATTTTAGTTTTAGTTTAAACTGTAATAATATTCATAAGCAAAAATAAAATTAACTTAATTATCAAATTTTTATTAAAAGAAAGAACAAGCTTATTCATAAAATGTGTAAAAATTGCTGTATTGAGTAAGTAATAGTGAATAAGT